>CM041529.1:2970000-3522500 GCA_023091065.1 Dianthus caryophyllus
GCCCCATATTTCTCAGTTAGATCATTTTCATATATGTATGACAATAAATCAAGGTTATAATCTATACTTCATTTACTAAAACTACTAACATTTAAATTGATATACAAATTAAATATGCAAAATATTATAACGAACCTGTGAATCTCACGGGACACAGAACTAGTTCTACCTAAAAAACAAAAATTACAATCAATACTAACACTAAATAAATTTGTAATACACCTCTACCAATTAATAACCCCACCCACATACTCAGCCTTTAACTGCTCATTGATAATCTGCATCCACGCCCTGCAAATTTTTTGAATAAATTTAGAATTTACAGAAAATTTATCAAATGTAAATCAACATGTAGCACAAAAATGATAGACTATTCATCTTATTCACAATTTTTGTACGTAAATAATGTATAAAAACAATGGACATAAACAATGTCGAAGGCATAGTAGACTATAAACGCTATGCACCAGCGGCTGCTAACGCCCACTCACACTGAAGCCATGTTAGTAGCAATAACACAGCAGCCAAGAATCACGTAGCCTATGCCTCCACGCAGCAAGTACCTCAGAAATGTTTAACTGAACAATCATATCGAGAACACAGGGATCGGTAGTTGTACATGGAGCACAGACCAGCACTTGGATTTTCTAGGAGCATAAATAACTCTCAATTCACCTATATTGCATTAAGTTACAATCACGCAAACATTGGATCACTAGCCACTAAAAAACTATCAAGATAAAAAAAGTGATTGGAGCATAAATAACTCTCATAAAATTAAAGATCCACAAACCATTTTAGCTGTAAGTAGCAATAAGGACGACATAAGTGTCTGACAGTAGATAAAAAGTTACGTAAATATACCTTTATTCTCAGTCAAGCTCACTTACAGCCACAAATTTGAAGCTATGTACAACTTATAAGACTTCAGAAAAGTTGAATCGGCTATATATAAACTGAAATACTTCTACAGGTTGTCATCGGCAATCGGCAACTGGTACTCATGGGCTTGGTTACCCCAAGGCTGGGTAGGCACAAATTGTGTGTAAACTTCCTGTTGAGTTCCACTGCTGGTGTTTATGTCCTCCACAAATGTTACCCATCTTAACATCATCAAGGAATCAGCCAGTATAATCTGTTGACAGTGAGACAAAAACAATCAGTCATGAAATCCATTCATGAAAGGAATTAGAGGCAAAAACAATTATTATCCATAAACACAAATCCATACTCAAAATAAGTAGATTTACCACAAAAGGTTCACACCAAAATAATCAGTCAAAGAACCCAAATCAAGTGAATCCAATTTGTCATTTCTACTTATAAAATTTTCGATCAATATAAAATTCCCTACTTATATCGCAATTAAATAAACTGATTGTATAGATTTAGTCAATCCGCTAGAACAATCACCTGATTTCAGGGGCAAGAGTTAAGATGGTGGACGATGATGTTACTCTTGGGAGAACGACGATGATGTCATGCGTGAATTAAACTGAAACTATCCTTGGATCACAGAATGATCCTCAAACCACAACACAAAACTAGGGAAATCAAACCAAAATCACAGGAAAACATAAATTAATCACAAAATTTAAAACAATTAAGTAAAATATCAACGCTATAATATTCCAGTACCTATGAGATATGTAACGGGGAAGCAACATACGCAAAAATGGCGTGCAAAACGGATCGAAGTTTAACGAGGAAGCATGTAGAGAGAGAGAGATGGGGGACGATTGAGTTTGTGCAGAGAGAGGTTGAAATTTTAGGTTTAATTATTTAGATTATTTAGATAGTGGAGTACTGGGTTGGGATTTATTTTTAAGGTAAGAGAGCGGTTCTATTACAAAGCGTTTTCTATTCTCCATTTAAGTAACACCTGAGTGACAAAGGTGTTCTCTTTTATTACGGAGAACGCTTAAATTAGTCAACCGTTTTCTATTTAGGGTTGCTTATTCCATTATTTGTAGTAGTGTGTTGTACACACGATACGCTTTACTACGATTAGAATAACCTAAGAGAACACCTTCGTCACTACGAGGATCAAACTTTCCCAATCTATTTTTACCATTATTGTGTATAAAACATTTACTTCCAAAGCATCGTAGATGGGAAATGTTTGGTTTTCTTCCTCTTAGTAGTTCGTAAGGGGTTTTCTTTAAGATTGGTCTAATCATAGCTCGGTTGTGTATATAACATGCGGTATTCACGGCTTCTGCCCAAAAGTTTCTAGGCAAACCGCTACACAATAACATTGTGCGTGACATCTCTTCTATGGTTCGATTCATCCTTTCAACAACTCCATTTTGTTGGGGGGTCCTAGGAGCCGAGAAGTTGTGATCGATACCATTCTCTCGACAATATTCAATGAAGGCTTGGTTATCGAACTCAGTACCATGATCCGTCCTAATAGATATGAGATTATGCGAATACTTGTTTTGAGCTAATTTTATCAAGCACACAAATTCATCAAAAGTATGATCTTTGAAGCTTAAGAAAATTGGCCAAACAAATCTCGAATAATCGTCCACTAAAACAAAGACGTATCTAGCACCGGCTCTACTACTCACTCTCATTGGTCCACATAAATCCATGTGAACCAATTCAAGTGGCTTGGAAGTGCTTACCACATTTTTAGACTTAAACGATGATCTCGCGTGCTTACAACGTATACACGTGCCACACAACTTATTAGTATCAAACTTGACGGAGGGAAGTCCTTCAACAAGTTCCAATTTCTTCAATCTTTTTAGACAAAGTGTGTTGATATGGCCGAACCTCTTGTGCCATAAAGAGTGATCGTTCGTGACTGCACTCATACACTTGAGAGATGTAGAAGGAATACTATCTATGTCTACGACATAAACATTATTCTTTCTTCTTCCTTCAAGTATAACGTGGCTAGATCCTTCACGAAGAATTCGACACACACTTGGATGAAACACAACTTTGTTCCCACGATCGCACAATTGTGAGATACTTAGAAGATTATGCTTAAGCCCTCGTACAAGTAACACGTTGTCAATTGAGTGTGTTTTGGAGATTCCAACTCGACCAATTCCAATGGTCTTTCCTTTCCCATTGTCTCCAAACGTCACACTTCCACCTTCATACTCTTCAAGTGAGAGGAATTTGCTTTTATCTCCCGTCATGTGCCTCGAGCAACCGCTATCCAAGTACCATTGGTTGCCTCCTCTCACTTCTTCCTACAAGAGATTACTTTGGTGATTTAGGTACCCACACAAAGTTGGGTCCTCTCCTATTAGTTACTTCGGGAAGAAAATCTTTACGAATCCAAACACGTTTAACAACATATTTACGTTTATTACTATAGTACAAATTAGGATCAAAGGATTCATACTTCCCTTTAGTGGATTCTTGATTATATTGAGTTTTAGGTTTAGACTTGTTATCATGACTAGTTTTAACATAATCCGAATTTCTTTTATCATGCAAGTTACGTTTTTTACAAGAATTCACATAATGACCCGTTTTTCCACAAAAGTTACAAATTTTATATTCGGGAAGACCAACATACTGTCTTTTGCGAAAATCACGGTTAGTGGGCTCATTCATTTTCTTAGCGTGTTCTACGCGGCATCTAGTTTGATAACCTAGACCTTCTTTATGATGTCGATTAGATTGTTGAGTTAAAAAGTTAAGGACTTCTTGACTAGCTTCCCATTTTTTACTAACATTGAAAGCTTCTTTTAATCTCTCATTAAGTTCTTCCTTTTCTTTACTCAACTTATCACAATTATTACAAGACTCGACCTCTCTATTTATAGTGGATTCCTTTTTACTTAATTCGGATTGAAGTTCAACAATCTTTTTAGTAAACGATGATTTCATAACTTTAAAGCTCGATTGTTGTTGAATAAGTTCATTAGTGAGGTTATTTAATTACTTGGTTATCTAACAATTTTACTTTTTCTTCAAGTTCATGATTTCGTTTAACATATGATGATGTTACTGTAACATCCTCCAAAGCTGGAATATCCTCTTCAGATGTTAGGTTAACCTCATCTAGGGTTTCCTTTATCTGGTCAGATGTTGGAGTAACACTGACTGGAGGTTCATCCATTTCGGGTGATGGTATGGTAACATCATCTTGTGTTAGACTAACGCCACCGAGCGAACTTTCAGAATTTTCAGAGTTTATGGACGAGTTATCGTCTTCGGAAGCGTAATTAGAGTCAAGGTCATACTTGCCCCAGTCTAAGTTTGGCGTAGGCTCAACGTTTGTGTCAAAACTTTGTTTTGAGACTTTTGGTGAGCTTACGTTCTTCTTAGAGCGAAGTTTTTTGACCTTTTCACTTAGAGAACAATTATCATCTTCAAGGTTTTTAATATAAGTCTCTTGATTAACACAAGTATTATAAACACCTTCAAAAATCTCAAGAAGTCTATCTTTAGAAAGCTTTAAAAATTTACTCTTGACTTTATCGAAAGTTACCTCAATTTCTTCATCCGAATCAGCTTTTCCCATTAAGCATAGGTCTTTGTGAGACCTTCTTTTTGCCGATTCAACACCATACGTGCTTAGGCACACGTTGGCTTCATCTTCCTCCTCGGTTTCTTCATCTGTATTAACTTCAAGATCTCCCCATCCTTCGGAGGCTAGCATAGCCGTTTTGTATGTGCTTTTAGCCTTCTCACGTTTGGCTTTATTTTTGATTTTTGCCCATGTGGGACAATCTTTGATAACATGAGTTGTTTCTCCACACTTATAACACCCTTTGTTCGAATTTTTTGTTTTAAAGGGTCTAGAATTTTTACTCACATTTTTGGAAGAGTTAAAGCCGAGTTTTTTGCTGTTGAACCTTTTAACAAATAATCCTATTTCATCATCCGACTTCTCATCACCACTGGACTCAGCTTGAAGAGCTATCCCTTTGTTTTTGATTGGTTCCAAGTGCCCTTTGTTGAGTGTTAACTCATGAGCCATCAAGGATCCAATCAAGTTATCATAGGAAAGTTTAGATAGATCTTTAGCTTCCTCTATCGCAGTGATTTTGGGTTGCCATTTATCGGTTAGGCTCCGAAGGACCTTATTGACAATGTCCTCGGTTGAGTATACTTTGCCTAGATTTTTTAACTCATTGATTATACTAGTAAATCGATCAGACATGTCACTGATGTTTTCATTTTTCTCCATATGAAACATCTCGTACTGATGAGTTAATAAATTTTCCCGACATTTTTTAACTTGGGATGTTCCTTCATAGGAGGCCTCAAAACTATCCCAAATTTCTTTCGCACTAGCAGATGATGAAAACCGATTAGAAATTTCTTTGGTTAAACCTTTTTGCAAAATGGTTAAAGCTTTAAAATTCTTTTGAGCAACTTTAAAATCTTTCTCATCATAGTCATCTTCCTGCTTTTCAGTTTTCTCATCAGTAGAAAGTATAGCAGTGAGTCCTTTGACTATGATTCTCCAACATTCAAAGTCGACTCCTTTTATGTGATTTCTCATTTGATTTTTCCAATGACTATAATCCTTACCATCGAAGATAGGATACTTTGCCATGTCACTAGAATCCATTTTTTAAAAAACAACTAGGCCGAGATTTTTTTAAAAAGAAATAAAAATTGAAATATCAAAACTAGAGTATTGGATCACCTCTTTAGCGGTAAAGCTATCAAGAGCACGAGGCTCTGATGCCAATTGTAGAGTCCAAGGGCCCGACAATACTCTAGAGGGGGGGTGAATAGAGGATTGGACCTCTTAAAATTTTGCAACGGAAAATAAAATGCGTGAAATGTAAATTGCGGAAAATAAATAACACAATGATTTACGTGGTTCGGCCCAATTGAAAAGCCTACATCCACCCCTTCTTCTTATTAATTATTTATCAAGAGCACCTACTCTACTAGCTTACAATAAATAATTAACAAACACTAGAGATCTACTCCGACCTTAGTGTGAAGCTATTCTTTTTCAACTCGAGAAATTAATCTCTAACAAGGTGATAATTTTTCTCGTTACAAGTTTCTCAACAAAAAGAAAATACAATTCAATTGTCTAGAGAAACTTATCGTAACTATGCACTTTTAAAGATAAGAATTAAAACAAAAGTACACGTTAAAAATTCTTTCAAAACGAAAACAAATATTTTGCAAAATGAAAGTGAAGAGCACGGCTAGACAACAAGGTCAAAATATTTTGCAAAATTGTAAATTAAGAACACTTTGAAAGACTTTAATTATTTTGATAAAAATGTAAGTGATAAGCTTGAATTGTTATTTTATCAAAATGAAAAACACTTGTACTTATAGTACACGTGTAGAATGAAATGGTGTAAAACAATATTATTTTTTATGGCTTGCAAATCAAGAAGATAATATTAAAAGAATAATATTGTTTTATAAAATATTGTAAACTTCCTAATTAAAAGATTTAGAAGGATTGAGAAATATAATTAGGAAGATACTTAAGATAACTTGCTCTTCAAGAAAGTATTTAGACACATTAGTCTAATTAGGAGAAGCAAGATATTATGTCTTATTATTTAGAAAATAATACTTTGAGAATATATTATGTAAGCCGGAATTATGGATGAATATCAAGCAAATATTTTCGGCCAATATTAAAAGAGATAGGAAGTATATTCTCAAAATAAAGATATTATACAATATTATTTAGAAAGATTATTCTTTGAAAATATATTAGGAAATCCGAAAAATATAGATTTGTGTTATAAATTGTTTTCGGCTAAAATAGAAAAAGAATAAAGATGATTTTCAAAATAAACAATATTGTATAGGATAGGTTTTGAGAAAGAGAATTATCATAAAGAATATTTTGTAGGATCACATAATATGAGAAATATATCTTCCACATCTTTACTAATTAGATTTTCATATATTTTATTAGATAAAATATACTTGAATCTAATCCTAAGATGAGTAACATTATTCTCACATATATGATCAAAAATATAGAAAACTTTAAAGACAAGATAATTCTTTAGAAAATATTGAAAGAGATACTTTAGAAAATATTTAGATAAAATATTTTATAAGTACTAATGTTACTACAACATGCAAGCGTGTTATTATAACACTACTACTAAGATTTGAAGTCATACCAACTAAGTCACTTTACAAAAATAGTCTAAAGTCTTGACTGACACGTCTCGTCTTTCTCATCTTCATCTTCCTCTTTTGTATTTCGAGTCCTACGCATCATGAGCTCAAACAAACGACCAAGTGATATACGATATAGAAATAAATAACTTTGACAATATCAAAACCAAAACGCGGAGCCAACACACAATATAATCCAATAATCGTCACAATCGACTTTGGTGGTGCACAAAGCGCGACACCATCCATAGAAACTAGATAGATAGGGAAAAAAATGATTGAATTGAATAGTTCAATGAGTATATTTACGACTTTTAGCATGATTATTATCGAGGGTGCAGCTGTGTCACAGTAACCTCGTTTATCGAGTATGATACGGGTGACCTATTATTAGACTGATATGAGGTGTCTCCGTTTGAAGGTGCATTAACTGGTGTGTTGCCCCTAGTGAAAAATGCAGGTTGTGAAGGCATTTGAAGCGAGACCGACTCGCTACTCAACATTAAACCGACTGATGACATTGTCGGCCTGTCGGCCAAGTTATGCTGCACGCACAGCAAACCAATGTGGATGCATCTCAGTATTTCCGTGTTTGACGCCCTTGTAAGTGTTGAGTCTACCATATTCCAGGCCTTCCCTTCTATCCAACTCTTCCATGCCTACCATGTCGGAAATTATGGTGTCAGATACGGCATATTTAAACATGTTGAAATTCACTGATACCATGTCGGTAATTATTGTATCAAACTTACAAAAGTCAGTAGATTTTCTGAGTTTTCTCCAATTTGGAAACTGCTGATTCGTTGGCCGCTAACAATCTCCAGCACAAGTACACCAAAGCTGAAGACATCCGATTTCACTGATACATGACCGTGAAGTACATACTCAGGCGGCATGTATCCACTGCAAACAATTAGCAAACGCATACTTTTAATTAGATATCGAATATATCAACAAGAATGACATACTGAAGAACATACATAGCTACGGAGTATATGATAGGAGTACTCACTAGGTACCAACAATTTTGCTTGCCACAGCTTGAGTCTCGTCAATGTTAAAAAGCCGTGCCATCCCAAAATCTGCTATCTTGGGATTGTAATCAGCGTCTAAGAGCACATTCCCGGCTTTCAGATCACGGTGAATTATTCGCAGCCTTGAATCTTCATGAAGGTAAAGAAGCCCTCTTGAAATGCCAGTGATGATGTTATAACGTGTTTCCCAGTGCATAGAAGCACGCTGTACTTGATCTGTGATACATTTCGGTTTAGATACTCAAGGAAAAACAACGTCAACAAAGTGCTGTATAGACCTGTGGCATATAGATAGTTTACTAACCAAATACAAAGTGATCAAGGCTTGTGTTGACGACATATTCATAAATAAGGAGCATTTCTTCGTCTTCCAAGCAAAACCCAAGCAACCTCACCAAGTTTCGATGTTGAAGCTTGGCTAATATCAGAATTTCGTTCTTAAACTGTACATCACCCTGGGTTGCATTCTTTGACAGTCTCTTCACGGCTACTGCTTGCCCATCTGGCAGCTTACCCTAATGAAAAAGAATATTTTTAACCGGTTCTTCAAAACTGGTATTTGACAGTTTGCGGAAGTTTAAGCATATAAGATCACAAATTACCTTATAGACGATGCCAAATCCGCCTTCTCCTAGCTTGTTTTCTTCGGAGAAGTCCTCTGTCGCTGCCTTTAAGGTGGCCAAAGTGTACTGCAATGACTGAAGAGTTTCTATATCTTCCTCTACATGCATAGAAACACATTAGTATGTAAGATGAGGAGGTAACGACATCACGCCTCAGCTCGCCCTTTGAAAGCCAGAAAAGGATTGAACGTCGTAAATATTAGAAGATAGTGGTTTTTTTGCTTACTATTAAACTTTGACAAGGAGTGCTTCCTTTTCCTCTTGAATAAAAGATATACGACAGCAGTTAAAATTATTACGCCAAAAACAGCAATGGGAATAATAATGACATCTGTGTTACGAGTCTTCTTGCTCTTTCCCGCTAATAACCCAAAAAAAAATAAAAAAAAACCAGAACGAAAGGGAGGTCAAATACTCAGATTTATGCAACATTATCCAGTTGAACCGAAAAGAAAAACAAAAACGAAAGAGTCGTTACCTTGTACAGAAGAATTACTTCTTTCGGACCCCGTGGGTGCTGACAGTTGTGATGGAGGTGAAAGCGGTGTGTTAACGTCAGACACATTGCCAGTAAAAGGGTATATCTCATACCTATAGTTACAACTCGGGGTATTTACTCTCGCTCCAGCAGCAGTAAAATTCGTGGTAATAAAACGTCTTTGTATAATTCCAGACATGTTATGCACACAATCGACACACTGACTCTTAGATATATCTGGACTACACTGAATCATCCCATACAAGGTTTGATTGGAAGTGAGACTAGTTTTTCCAGTCGCAAATTTAAGCACAGTGTTACTCGCTGTTGCGTTTTTCAGTAAGTCACTCATCAGCCTACTAAGCGTAACGTTAAACATTGACAAATAAGAAACGTCACGCCTATTCATAAGAGACCTACCGGGAACCGTAGTCAAAGTGTGAAAAATGGTTTTATTAGTGTAAAGTGTAATGCAGAAATCCGAGTACCCAAAAGCCTGTTTTTGGTTTGGACAGACTCTAGGGAGGGCCGAGGCCTGGCTTTGGACACATTGTCGGCAAGCGCCAGGAGGCACGTCACCCCGACATAGCGACATGGCTTCGACTTTGTCGGGGGCTTTTCCGGCGCTAAAGTTGTAGTAGCCATAGGTGTTGAGGTTAATAGATGAGAAGGATTTTAAGACAGTGTTAAGGTTGGATTGGTAAGTCGAGTTGGGTCCGACAGTGGAGTTACCACATCTGCTGTCAAGGAATTGGTATTGGGCTAACGCTTTCGGAAAGATTAGGATTAGAATAAAACGTTGAAGAATTGAGAAATACTCGTATGATTTTGGTGACTTCATGTTTGTTTGTTGTAGTGTATGTACAGTTACGTTACTGATTTATATAGTACGTGCAGGAGTTCTGAAAACGCGATTAAAGCTGGTGTGAACCGATACAGTCTGATGGTTTTGACACTGCATCATGACCGACTGATTAATTTAAATAATCAGAGTAAATGTTCGATATTGTAATGAAACATGTAAAATCGCATGACGATGAATAATCCGACTAATTTAAACAAGTTGATTATAAACAATTTGGGTAATTATATAAAGAACCTTGACATATAAAAATGTGCTAAAATGATATAATACCTCAGTCAAGACCAAGAGGGGCTGCTGTCGTAAAATGTAAACTACAGTTTTGTGCATGATAAGTATATAATACTCAATTAAGATAACCCTCATGCTTGTTTCTTCTCATCGAAAGTACTGCCAACTTACCAAGTGGTCTAAAACAATTCACAAGGAAGGTGCAACTTGTTGTATTCATACCAGCTTTAGCAGTGTAGCTAGCTAGATGGCTACATCTGTTGACCTGTTCAAGTGTTAATTTGAGTCGAGTCAATATGAGTTCCTGTTCAATCTACTTGATCTACATTTTGGATTTCTAATGCATTAAAAGTGACTACATTTAGATTAATTACGACCGCTATTGAGTCACGACGAACTAGAAGTCCAATTTTTCTTTTCGAGATGACAAGATTTTTGTTTATTAAGCATTTGGCGATTGTGAAGTCAAATTGTTCTATCCTCATCTAATATTTGAACAGGACAAAATGGAATCATTGAGTAGGAAATTGCGTTGAAAAGTGCACATTTGAGCTGTTATTTTACAAATAAAGAATCAGATAATTGAATTAAAAGTTTCACGCTGAAGATAAATCATTTAACAATTTCAATTTCACTTGTAGTGTATTCTAGTGAAAGTGTGTTACGGTTTAAATTAACCTTTCACGCAAATACCACGAGATCATAGTTGTATGAAAGGGTCTAATGCACATGGTTTTAGTCTAAGTAGGCAAATTAACCATCCAATATACTCTGGACTAGATTTTCCATCCACTTAGCCCTAGACTAGGCCTACGTCCATTTTGCCCTGGACCGAGTCGCTCAAGGTTCCACCTTGAGCTCAGCACCCCGAAGAGTTTAGACATAACTGTCTATATTCAACAAGTCCAAACAATGTTTGAACTTGCTAAATGGAACCAGCTTAATGAAGCAATCTGCAGGATTGTTAGCTGCTCCCACTTTCTTCACCTTAATTCTTTTCTCGTTCCTCAGAAAATGAAATTTGACATATATACACTTGTATGGGTACCGAGTCTACGTACGTGGCGCACCACTCGATGTCTTGCATAGGTGTTTGGTGAACAAAGAGGAGGTGCTTCAAGTTTAAAAGATTAAATACGAAAAACCATTAAAACTGTTTTTGTAATACCCAAGGTTGTCCGAAGACGTTATTCGGCTCAGGTACCTCGTTGAAATGTCCATGTGTTAGCTTGTAAATACCCGTATCCGTACCTCCCAAAAATAAGCCCGATGATGAAAAGGACTTGTATGCATGTTTTATAAATAGACGAAACGGTACAAAGTATCTAAAACATTTTAGTCATTTTTAACGCATTAATTTAAAATTGCATATTTTGTAAAATGAATATTTGATTTTGTCATTCTACCTTAAGTCGAGAAACACGACACGATTATTAACCCACAAAAACAACCCACAAAAACAACCCACAAATCGACCCAAAACACAAAAAACACACTCGAAATGGACCAAAACGCATCCCGGGTTACATTTTCGTAAAACCAAATTTTACGACGTCACAAAAATAATACAATACAAAACAATTTTATTTGAGCCGAAATCGAAAATCACGACAAAAAACCGAGATGCGAAACACGAAAACCGAAATGATAACGAAAAACAGAGCCCAAAACGTAAGGATATGGTCCATTGGACCAAAGCCTAACCCGTATCAAAGCACAAACCCATCACAATACGTCATACACAAAAGGCGGCCCAAGTCCAGAATTTGGGCTCACCATTACAAATCGCTAGTTGACTGGCAATCTTTATTATACTAAACCACAGTTATCGCTGACATCATCAATGCCACATGTCGCGATTCTGTGCGTTTTTTTCCCGCCAAAACTCCTTGCTGACATCATTCATCCTATTATATATTTTTAAGTCTAGATTCATTACTTACAATTATCATTACTCAATAATCATATTCACATTAATATTATGCGTAAAATAATAAAATCTTATCTTTTTACAGTATATTTATCCTAAATTTATTATTTAATATTTATGATTTATTATTTTAATATTTTACTTTTCGTTTAATTACGTATTAGAATAGAATACTACTCCGTAAGTACTTAATGTATTATTGCACTATAACTCCACTTTTAATTTCGAATATGTGTATTTTAATATTTATTTTAGCTTTGTTAAAAAATTATTTTTCCTAAACTAAATATTATTATTTTTTTTACTTTTCATTTTGTTTAATCTAATAAAAAATAAATGTTTTACCGAAATTTTGTACATAAAGTTTTAGAAAATAAAATTTATGCACTTCATATATGTTTGTTATTTAAAACCTATGTTTATTTGTTACTAAATGAGTAAATGTACACTTTAATATCATATACTCCGTATAAATTAACAATTTTATTATTTTTCAATTGATTTATTACTTATAATTTTATTAATTAAAAACAATAATATCTATAGTTACCGTGCATTGATGCACGGGATCTACACTAGTTTGTCATTAAATCGCCAATCTACTGGCGATTTCTTCCCCTCTCCAAAACAATACAGGCGATTTAATTCGCCTGTAATTAAATCACTGGCGATTTCTTTTCCCTTTAACACACCACTGGCGATTTAACGTGCCATTATGCACGAACTCGACCAAACTCTATAAATACTCACCCTTTCATTCACATTAAACACACACTTACAACTAAAACACAATTTATACAATCTACTACAAACTTCTTAGCATTCTAAAAATCGTGTTTGCATTCTAAGGTAAACACTTTACCTTCGGATCAGACTTTTTAGACTCGGACAAAGGGTTATATTTACCCCAACGGAGTATCCTAAAAGTATGACACATAAGATGTTTATTATCAATTTACAAATATTTTATGTACGTTAGTTCATATTGTATAACAATTACGGAGTATCCTAAAAGTATACCCTCTATAAAGTACAGAACTGAAACAAAATAGGAAGTATATCCTAAAAGTAATGTTAATAAATTAGTACTCCATACATTTTTTAGTGTGCGATGAATTTAGATATATACGGAGTAATAATTATTTAACCATACAAGTAGGATGAAAATAAAAATTTGAGTAGATCTTACGTACTTTTGACCGAACTTATGGAACCTAACTACTACATTTGTAAATTATAAAGCGTAATTCCACAATTTCTCAATGTTAAGGAACTCAATTACTACTTGCGCGAAACTTTATAATTATTAACTTTGTTTGTACCTTAAATCAGATAAGTCGACTAACCCCTAAGTCCAAAATAAATTTATAAGGCTAAATGAGCTTTAGGCCCAATCCTGTTAAATGCTTTAACATTTCTACTACGATGTAAATACTTAATTGATATGATGAATATCATATTGCCCAACTTAATTAATGATGGCCCATCATCATGTATTATATACATCTTTCATCTTAAAATAACTGTCTCATTTTCTATGTAATTTTAATAGATAAGGAAAAACTTATTTTAATATGGGGGCAGTATATTATTAAGATTGATCAATAAAAGAACAACCTATTTCTTAGGTTCGTTACGTAGTTATATAATCAGATATGGTAAAAAAAATCCAAACATCATTTGCATGAGATGAAATTATGCAAGAAAACAATGTTACACGATTCATGAGACGGAGCACATAAGTGAAATTCAAACTCTAAACTTCATCGTTATTTACTTAGTAGTGATGTTTTTCTATTAAGTGATCAATAGCTTAAACAGCCGTGCATGTTCGAATATTACATTTCAACAATGAAAATATCAAGGTTTTGCATGCCTACGAACGAGATTTTTTGAATACTCCTTGTCCATCATAATAAATACTGAGTTTATTAATGTTATTTACCCATTTTATTATACTAATATTTAGTCGTTTCTAGAGCGTTGTGTCGTGACTGTTAAGCATTTGTTCAGAGGACCAATAAAAAGTTCAACCATATCAAAATTATATGAATTGGTGAAGCGGAAAATAATAGCTTAGTTGTAAATGACTATAACTCGCGTGATAGGATCACAGACGTGAGACACGTAAAACAAGAGGCGAAATCTCAATAAGTATCACAATAGAGTGCTATAGGACGACAGAGTTGCACAGGGGCTGCAGCCGCTACCCCAATACAAAAGAAAAAATCGAAAGTTAAACTAGCAACTCCTAAAATCTAAATATATTTATAATATATAGTATATTATATTTACAATATATAGTACGGAGTATATTGTACAAACTAATATATAATCAATATACTTGACTACAAAAGAAGTAGACGTTATTAAAAAATTATGAATTAATGCTTAAATCGTCACTTTTGTAGAAATTATTTTTATAAAACTTCGTAACTAATTCAAAAGTTTTGCTAGCCGATTTAAAAATTCAGGGTCTGTCCGTGGAGGTGCGGAAATTGTAAACTACTGTTGATTGAAGGTTTTTCTTCAAGTAAAATATGGCTTTTGTGTGTTACCATCAGATGTTTCGAGAGATTTTTTTGGTGAATAAGACGTTATCGGAGAATAATTATAAACTCACTTTTCAATTTGGAGTCGTAGATTCGTCATTGCTTCCTTACGCAAGGACTTCAGACTGAATGATATATGATTGTTCCAATTGAATTCAGTCTTTTAGTTGGTCATATTTTTGGTAGCTAAAGTCGAGTTTGGATACAAGACTTCTTGTTGTTTACCAACAGTACACACCTTTGTGAAAACTGTGCACCAACGACCAATTCTTTTGACCTAAAGCTACAGAATACACACATATCACGAAATACAATGTTTAGTCAAGTAAAATAATCCATAAACATGATAGGGTATGAGGTATACATAACTAACCAATGTGTAGTCAATATCGCATAGGTCACCAACGTCAAATGGATGAACACCATAGACAAATATGAGCCCCTGGAAAGACTTTTACACGTATCCCCGAATATGAATGAGGCCGCTAACAAAGGCGACGCAATCAGGATAAGTGTATTTGTTGTTGCCAAGTCGGACATTAGCAGCCAATGACACGAAGATTACCAAACAACTCATAATTTTGTTCAAAAAATTGATCACCTCCTTTTCACTCAATAAGGTATTCGCAAGAAACTTGCATCTTCTATGAGCCCTTTCCTGATCAACCATTTGCAGATATAAATTGTTAATTCGCGAAATTTAACCATTAAATTACGTATCTATCTTATGAAGAAGCAAAATTTAAATTCCAACTTTATTGGACTAATAACATCATATGAATGACTAAGATGATGGGTTGATCGACTATTACCTTAGACTTTTGATGAGGGAGTAATTTATTATTAATTGATGTATGAAATATGAATACATAACATCTTATTTATAATTTACCGCTTGTTTGGTTATCCACCAAATTCATAAGATTTTTGTTTTCTAAGGAATTAAAGATTGTTATTATTCGTTGAGAATAGCTAAATTCCATGAAATTGAAATTCTCCCTAAAGAAGGAAATATTAACCATATCCAAATAAATCAAGAAGATCTCACCAATATTGCTAGCCATGGAAAGCATCAATCATGCTGTCAATCTCCTCCTGAAATCAAGGGAAATTAATCATGTTCATACTGCAAATTCTCAATTAATAAAACGGTTCCCCTACTCTTTCATCATTCTATCCGAAAATAGTTTATTATTCCTCCTAAATGTAATATTATTCATTTATTGTAATAGAGAGTATGAATATTAAACACGTGTTGACATTGAAAAAAATGTCATAAGTACACTACGACTTCAAATTATCAAGCTCTATTTTTCAAACCTTTCTCGAATTCTGATATACGAAGTAGTATATAGAACGAGTACCAAAAAATATAGAGAACTTTTTCTACCTAATTCGTATCAAAATATTTGAGCTCAAGGTCGGCTAGTTGACGAACGTTTTCTACTTAATTCGTTATTTGTAGCTTGTTTGTGGCTTGTTCACGAACTTTTTTCTACCTAATTTTGTTATTTGTGGTTCGTTGACGAACTTTTTCTACCTAATTCGTTATTTGTGGCTTGTTGACGAACTTTTTCTACCTAATTTCGTTATTTGTCGCTTGTTGACGAACTTGTTCTACCTAATTCTTATTACTAGTGCATTTAGCCACAAATTATGCCACGAAAAGTTGTTAAACGTGACAAAAATTTATTTAGTCACAAAAATACTATTTCGAAAAATAATTATGCTACGAGACAAGTGATGTCGAGACAAATATTCACTTACAGCACAAAAAATGTTGGCGAATTGAAGTACACAAGTGCCAATAATATTCGCATAACCACGAAATGAGTCACGACAAATATTTATATTTATTGTGACTAGTGATTAATCTATATATTTATTGTTATAAAATAAATTCGAGCCGACTTAAGCTTCACCGAGCTGGGCTCTACAGGGCTCGGGTTCGAGCTCGTATTCAAAAGACAAGGCTCAAGCTCGGCTCGGATTCATATTTGACCGAGCTCAAGCCTAGCTTTGACCGAACTGAGCCGGAGGACTCTATGAGCTGGCTTAACTCATTGTCACCCCTAGCAGGGACATTGTGGAAAACAATAAGCACCCATTTTGTTTTTGTTTTTATGGAGTGTAGAGGAGATTTGTTGGGGGTGAATGAGTGATTTCTGAGTGACTAGAGGAGAGAGATTAAAGTACTATTTTTGTTAAAATATGTTGGCGGTTTCTTCTTCTTTTTTTATTTAGTGGTGGGGATAATCATTACATTAACCCTTTACTTTTTGCAGTCAGCTTATTAATTCGTGCAGTTGGCTTCTATTTTTACTAATTACAGTTAGTGATTTTAATAAGTAATTTTTTTTTGTCATTACGTTTAAGGCAATGTTTAATTTGTTCTAACTACGTTTAACAAATTTAAACGCCGATTTTTGTATTGTTGATTCCTTAATATCAACCGAAATAATTGTATTACTCCAAAATTGTACAAGAAACGTGAAGTTTCTTACCCGTCCTTTGCCTTAAACAAGTCGTCACTTTGTTGAACAACGAAGCGAATTCTATCTCACTCTCCTTCGCCAACGTATATTGAGCACTCGAAATTCGTTCAGCCGCTTGTTGTATGTCATACATAGACGCTTTTACGCCAACATCATCTATTAAGATCGTCCTAACAACTTGCCTTTCATAAGCGTGGTAACCTTACCACCACTGGCGCCGTTGCCGGGGAAGACAATTGGCTAGGCTTAAGGTAGAGTAGAGTAGTGTAGTTTAGTTTGTAAATATTTTTGTTTTTTGTTTACCGTTAGTTTTCGTTGAAATATTTCTTGCTTGATGGCTCCATTTCATTTTCCCCAATATGAGAATGAGTTGTTTTACCGCTATTTTGATCGACTTTATGCATATGTGACTCATTCTTATAATGTTTATGATCTTTGGGAGATTTGTCATGTGATTTATGATGGTATGAACTATGAGACTTGGGGACACGTCCACTCTTTGAGTGAGGGTCAATTTTGTGAGACGAACTATGGTTATAATTGGGAGTTGTTTGAGTACTTGGCACATGAAACTAAGGAGTGGGAGATGCACAACTCACTCTCGAGCCAATCCCAACACTTTGAGACCTCCACTTTTCACGATGACTCATACATGTCGACGGAGGATATGATTAAGGGTCTTGCTACTAACATGTCTAACTTGTATGACATAGTGAATGAAACCCAACTTGAGACAAAGTCTAACATTCAAGATTTGGAAGATCAAGTGAGTACTTTGTCTAGGATAGTCGGTGAGTTAGTGAGTCGAGAAGAGTGTGGGCCTAATGTGCAAGAGTCTCTTGATGATTTGAATGTTTATGATGACCCCCATCCCTCAACTTTTCTCTTGAATGATCTTGTTGACCTATTTGATGATGAGGATGGTGAACATGAGTGTCATACATCTCCCTTGCAATGCATTTGTGTGTTTGATGACACCCCTCCCTTGACTAGTGTTGAAACCCCACATTGTGGTGATGATTTATATGAGAACAATGTCATGAGTGATAATGCACCTACCCTTGGAGACACATTAGATGTCATTGAGGAGGAAAAGCTAGGAGAGATAGTACTAGAAGGGTCGGTTGAGAAAATTGAGAGACTTGACCATATTGATGAATTAACTTTGATTTCTATTTTTCCGGTCACTTCTAGAACAAAATCGTCTCACAAAGAAACATACATCGACATTAGCTATATGTTTGAGAATGATGAGTTTGATTATCAATTGTTATATGCTTGTTCTCACATTAGCAATGTTTGGTTCTACTTGATCTATATTCTCATTTGCTATGTTCATTTCTCATCTTTCTTTTCAAGTGAGCATGACAAATTACTTAGAGCTTTAAATTGTTTTATAAGTTGTGAATTCTTTTGAGCTTTGATGAATTAAGTCGAGCCAACGACAATAAACAAGTGCGCTTCCGAGAGGCAACTCGTATTTTCTTTTGCTTTTAATGTTTCTTTGAGTGTGTAGGTCATAAATAAAGATCAAGAAATGGCGTAATAAGGAGGTATTGGGTGAAAAAAAAAAAAAAAAAAAAAAAAAAAAAAAAACAAAATGGTGATCCATGGGACATGGAAGTGTTGTCCTTGATGGCCTAGGGAGGCTATATCTTGGACAAGGACCGAAAAAATGAAAAAAAAAAAAAAAAAAAAAAATCGTCCACGTTGTAAGTATCAAAGAACCAATTTCTCCTTCTATATTTTCACCCATCATTGCATTTCTTACCCCTTCATACACTCCATTTCATTTCTTCTAATCTCATAATCTTCATCTACATCTTTTCATCCTCATTCTCTTAGATATTGATACTCACTTTCTTTTGGTTTTTCATCATTCACAAAAGCTCCATACTCCTACTATTAAACATTATTTTAGTCTTTCACAAGTACACACTTCAATTCGTTAAACTTTTTTCTCTCTCACCCACTCACTCGTTTTACATTGTTATACTTATATATTTCTCTCATATATTTGAGATCTTGTGGTGGTTATGTCGTTTTAATGCTCAATTTAAGCATGTGGGAGAGATTACCTCTTTTTGGTTGTGATGATCTTCATTGTCTTGGTGTGTGTAATTTTGAGTGACATTTGCGTTGTGAGAACTTGTTTTCCATGTAATAGTTAGCTTTCTCCCCGATTTTTACTTGTCCTAGTCGCATTGAGGACAATGCTCGATTTAAGCGTGGGGGAGGAGCTAGGTTACACCTACCTCTTGATTTTAGATGTCTTTTATCTAGTTGTATGTCGCATTTCATGCATATTCAAAAAAAAAAAAAAAAATGAAAAAGAAAAAAAAAAAAAAAGAAAAAAAAATAGAAAATGAAAAAAGAAAAAAAAAAAAATATTCCCCGATAGGTTGAAAACCCGAAAGGGCGGCCTATGCAAAACTTGGGGGGCCTCGCCTTAAGGATGCCGTAGTATGTGTCTTTGAGGCAAGAAAAATTGAGGCTAAAAGAGCTCAAATGAGCCATAATTACCTCCTAAGTAAGGGGCTAAATAGTAATATCCCGTACTATGGGCATTTATCGTATAATTGGTTTGCTTTGCAATATTTACGGAGGTATAAGTTGTGGAGTATGGAGGGAGGTAGGGTAGGAGCATTTGGTGAGGCCATATGGATGCTAAGAAGGGTTGTATTGTTTTTCATGGCACTCACCAAATGGGGAGACATAAGGAGGGGAACTTGAGGAATGCTTTGGCTAAGGTGAGACATTCCTCCTACGATTTGGAGTTTGAGTTGGCTTGTGTTTGGAGGATTCTTTGTCGAGGGAGACCGGAGTGAGGGGATTGGAGTTGGTGGACATCGAGTGAGGATCTTGAGGGAGACCTAAGGAGGGAGAAGTGAGGATAGGAACATGATAGTGAGGGGGAGATAAGAAGGTAGGGGTGTGAGAGAAGAGAGTGGAATGAGCCTTGAGTAAGGCGTGTTCCTTACTTTGCTCGAGACGAACAAAGGTCTAAGCGTGGGGGAGTTGATAAGACACGTTTTTACGATGTTAAGACCGAGAATTTAGCCCTCGAGAATCTTATAATTCTCACTTTTTAGATGGATTATTGTGCTTTTGACGTAAATGGGAAACCGAGGCTAAATTACGGTTACAAGAGAAGTCAAGGTCAAAGTCAAGTCAAGGTGAACTAAAGCCGACGCAAGGTCAATTTCAAATGGTTATATCTCAAGTTTTAGACCTCCAATGGATGCAAGACCAAGTGGAGATGATAGTTCGTCTCGATAGCTTTCCAACGGTAGGTCACACGCTTAATTCCGCCAAGAAACGAGTGAGATATGGCCTTTACAAAATTGGCTTGCAGCAGCCATGCGCCAGGGGCGCCTTCACCTGCGCCAGTGGCGCCAATGCGCCAGGGGCGCCTTCACATGCGCCAGGGGCGCATCCCAAAACGCAGCATTTCATTTAACTTTCAACGAGTTGTTTTAAAGTGTTTTCTAGGGTTTTTCTTGTGGATCTCTTACCTCTTTTATGCAAGCCACCTTTTATTTTGAAAACTCTCTCAATTAGTTTTAGATCTCAAACATTTTAGATTATTTTTAGTGGGTAATTAGTGAGTAATTAGTCGGTAATTAGTATTTTTCTTCAAGAATTCATGAAAACTAAGCCAAATATGGGTGGCTAATCTCTCTTTTGTTGGTTTGTATTGGTTTGAAGTCAACCATTATACATTGTGAGCCAAGTTTCTCTCTTTTAATATTATTGTTTAATCTCCTCTTGTTTTAATGTTGTTTATGATAAATTCTTTGATTATTATGCTTGATCATCATATGATTATTGGATTTATTTATCGTCATTAGGTTATTACCACTAGATTGTTGGTATTGACTTATTGTGTGACATGGTTAATGCTTTTATCTCATGGATTTGTAGATATTTGTGTTAATTAGGGGGGAGATTAGTGAGTTACATGAGGATTGGATTATTCTTGTGAATTCATACTTAAAACTATCGTTTTCTATGCTCGATTCATGTTAAATTCTTTCTAGATTGATTTGAGTTGCATGTTATCGTAAGAATTTGTGAGAATAGATGTTTTTCACTTATTCGAGCCTTTGTTGATAGTAAGTAACGATATTTTTGCTTGAGTTTGGCTATGATCGATGTCATATTTGGTTGATGGATGTCAATATAAACCAACCCTTTTAATTCAACTTAAAACCTTCCTTCTTTTATCGCTTTTGTTCGTTAAATCGATAGTCTTTCATTACAATTTCAAACACAAACCTTCAAAACCCCCCTTGTTTACTTTAGTTGTGACATTAGATTACATTTAGCCTTATAATTAAGTCCTTCCCTTGGGTTCGACCCTTGCTTACCATATACTACGTTGTTTTTGCATGATTAGTGAGGTTTATAAATTGTTAATTTGGCCCTTTTATTACGACGTAAAAGTGCGCGCCAAATTTTGGCGCCGTTGCCGGGGATCGAACCCGGGTCACCCGCGTGACAGGCGGGAATACTTACCACTATACTACAACGACCAAAATAGCCATTGCACCCGAAGACCATGACAAGACTACTTTCACTTGCCCTTTTGGGACCTTCGCGTACTCTAGAATGCCTTTCGGGTTGTGTAATGCACCCGCTACTTTCCAACGTTGCATGCTAAGTATCTTTTCTGAGTACGTGGAGGACTTTATTGAGGTCTTCATGGACGATTTCACCGTCCATGGAGACTCTTTTGATGATTGCTTGAGTCATTTATCGCTTGTCCTTAAACGATGCATTGAGTCAAACCTTGTTTTAAATTCCGAAAAATGTCATTTCATGGTAGAACAAGGCATCGTTTTGGGTCATGTTGTCTCTAAGAGAGGGATTGAAGTCGACAAGGCCAAAGTTGACACAATTCAATCCCTCCCTTATGCTACTAATGTGCGTGAAGTGCGTTCGTTTCTAGGTCACGCCGGGTTCTATAGGCGCTTTATCAAAGATTTCTCAAAGATCGCTTCTCCCCTTTGCAAGCTTCTTCAAAAAGATGAACCATTTGATTTCACCGATGATTGCAAGAGAGCGTTTGATGTCTTGAAAGCGAGCCTCACCTCGGCACCCATAATCCAAGCACCAAATTGGAGCTTGCCCTTCGAGATTATGTGTGACGCTAGCGACTACGCTTTGGGTTCGGTTCTCGGCCAAAGAGAGGGTAGAGCTCCTCATGTGATTTCTTACGCGTCTATGACACTAAACGACGCTCAAAGAAACTACTCTACCACCGAGAAGGAGCTCCTAGCGGTGGTGTTTTCATTGGAGAAATTTCGTTCTTATCTCTTGGGTACTAAGGTGATTTTATACACCGATCACGCCGCGTTCAAGTACCTCCTTACCAAGAAAGAAGCCAAGCCTAGGCTTATTCGATGGATTTTGCTCCTAAGCGAGTTTGACATTGAAATTCGAGACAAAAAGGGGAGTGCTAACGTTGTGGCCGATCACCTTAGTCGTCTAGTGGAGAATGAAGTCGGCACCTCCCACCAAGGATCCGTTCGAGAGTCATTTCCCGACGAAGCACTCTTTGCCTTAACCGCCAACCACCCATGGTATGCCAACATCGTGAACTACTTGGCCTCGGGAATGTTCCCTTCTCACTTCTCCAAAGGCCAAAGAGACAAACTTCACCACGATTCAAGGTATTACACATGGGACGACCCGTATCTTTGGAAGCATTGTCAAGACCAAATTGTGCGACGTTGTATCCCGGAAGCGGAGGTGGGTTCTATCCTCAACTTTTGTCACTCCGAAGCGTGCGGAGGACACTTTGGTGGCAAGAGAACGGCGCGCAAGGTGTTAGATTGCGGTTTCTTTTGGCCTAGTTTGTTTAGGGACGCTCATGCCTATGCCAAATCTTGCGATAGATGTCAACGGACGGGTAACATCTCACGGAGAAACGAGATGCCTCAACATCCCATCCTCTTTTGTGAGATCTTTGACGTTTGGGGGATCGATTTTATGGGTCCGTTTCCGAGCTCGAATGGTTTTACCTACATCCTAGTCGCGGTCGACTATGTGTCTAAGTGGGTAGAGGCCAAGGCCACTAAGACGGATGATGCAAAGACGGTGGCGGCTTTCTTGAAATCAAATATCCTTTCCCGTTTTGGTTTCCCCAAGGCATTGATAAGTGATCGAGGTACCCATTTTTGCAACAAGGTGGTTGAAGCTTTGCTAAAACGCTATGGAGTGACACACAAGGTCTCCACCGCGTACCATCCGCAAACAAATGGGCAAGCCGAAGTGTCGAATAGGGAAATCAAATCTATCCTCGAGAAGACGGTGAACACGACTCGGAAGGATTGGAGTGATCGGTTGGATGACTCATTGTGGGCCTATCGCACGGCATACAAGACTCCGCTAGGTATGTCCCCTTTTCGTTTGGTTTACGGGAAACCTTGTCACTTGCCCGTGGAGTTGGAGCATCGTGCTTATTGGGCTATAAAGAGATTCAACGCCGACATTGATGAAGCGGGACTCCACCGAAAACTTCAAATTCAAGAGCTAGAGGAGCTAAGGAATGAAGCGTACGAGAATGCGGAGATTTACAAGGCAAAGACGAAAGCTTGGCACGACAAGTTGATTTTGAGGCGGGAATTCAAAGTCGGCCAAAAGGTACTACTCTATCAATCTCGTTTACGTCTTTTTCCCGGTAAATTGCAATCGCGTTGGGTTGGACCGTTTTTAATCACTCATGTCCACCCTTACAGTACCATTGAAATTCAAAACCTCGCTAATAATAAGGTTTTGAAAGTCAATGGCCACCGTTTGAAACCATACTATGAAGGTTTCAAAGCCCATGGTGTCGAAGAGATTGAGCTCTTTGACCCCGAGATTTTAGAATGAAAATCGTTTTCTCAAAAAGTCAAGCTAACGACTTTAAACAAGCGCTTAATGGGAGGCAACCCATCATACTCTTTTGGTTTTTATTTTTATTTTTACCTCTTTTATTTTAAAAAATAAAAAAAAAAAAAAAAAAAAAAAAAAAAAAAAAAATTCACAAAACACTAAACACTAAAAAAATTCTAAGGCACAAAACGAGAGAATCACACCAGAAGAAATGCGCCGGGGGCGCCTTAACCTGCGCCAGGGGCGCATATGCGCCAAGGGTGCCTACTCATGCGCCAGGGGCGCACCCCGGCTGCCCAGCCTTTGCTTCCTTTTACTCGTGCCTTGCCTCTTCCTTTCTTCATTATTTCTTACTCTCTTCTTTACACCTTATCTCCCTTCTTCCACCTAAAACCCTAAAAATCTTCTCTTTTAATCACCATTTTTCCACCTTTTCTTTTTGATTTCACCTCTAACTTTTTAATATAATCACATTCAATCAATCATTCTCCCTATAAAAACACCTAAAATCATCTTTTCCACTCAAAATCCACCAAACCCTAACCAATTTCGAATTTTTCATTCTTGCTTCTACGGTTCGATTTTAGAGTTTCTAAGGCACGGTTTAGCTTGAGTCGGGTTTTTCATGCTTCCTCATCCACTTTTGCCACAATTTTCGTCGGTTTTGAGTCGGTATACTTCCTCTCCTTTGTAGTTTAATTTTAGTTAGTTACTTGTTGATTTTCTTTCTTCACCTCTAATCTTTAGTCTTTGTTAGTCTATTGCAAGTCTTTTAGGTGTAATTTGGTATCTCTTGCTTTCTTTTTCGGGTCTAATTGTCAAGATTGGAGTAGTGCATATAAGGTGTTTGATAAAAAGTCTAGGTGAATTTTGGAGTAGTGCATATAAGGTGTTTGGTCTAGGTGAAGCTTTTGGTGCATTTCTTTTCCCTCCCCTAGTCTTTCATTTGCATTGTTGAGAATTATGGGTCGAGGGTCTAAGTCCAAGGGGAAAGGGAAGGAGGTAGGCGAGTCTTCCAATCCCGAGGAACCTTATTCCGCCAAGGAAACATTACCTAAACACTACCACCCTCGTTGGAACCTCCTAAAAACACGTGTCGTTCATCCCACAAAATTTTTCGATGCCCAAACCCTAGTGGACCTTGGTTTGTTCGACATTGTGATGGGGTTGGCGGAGAGAGTAGGACTCGACGAGCTTATTTTCCAAACACCTGACACCTACCCCGAGTACACACGTGAATTCCTTGCAACCATTGAAATCCATGAACCCGATGATGATGAGGAAGAGAAATCCATCTCTTTTAGGTTACATGGCAACGATTACGATGCCACTTATACGGAATTGCGTGAGGCTTTTTATCTTAAGAAAGAGCCAACCGGGGATTTTCGGGGCCTCAATCCAAATGAGCTCACTTTTCTTTGGCGCGCTTTAACGGGTGAGCCTTGCAAAACGAACAATGACCGTAGTTCAATGATCACTCACCCCGCCCTTCAACTTCTCCACCGTTTCATTAATGTCAATATTCTTTGCCTTGGGAGTCCGACTAAGGCGAATAATGAGAGTGTTGAACTCTTGTGGAGTTGTTTACCTTTTGGCGTGGGTGTCCCCGATTGGGTTGACATCTTTGTTCGAGCTTGCGTGAAAAAGATAACCTCCCAAACAACGGGTGAGCTCCATATGGGTGGAATGATCACCCTCCTTGCCGAATATGAGGACATCGACATGTCATCGGTGGTCCCTTGTAAGGGGTTGACGTCGTATACCAAAGAGGGGATGAGAGAAGCCAAGTTAATCGCGAAACATCGACCGAGACGGGGGTCTCAAACGATCGCACGTCAACGAGAATTGGTCGGTCCTTTCTATTGGCTTGTGGGGACGTCTCATGTGCCGTATCTTGTCCTACCACGCCCCGAGGGTAACCCACTTCCCACGGGTGACCGACCCAAGGATTGGTTTATCCCTCCCGACGTTGACGTGGATGCGAGTGAGGGGGTTGTGAGAGATGAGGGCACGTCTCAACACATGGAGACCGATGAGGGGGGCCAAGAGGGGTTTCAAGAGGGTGCGCAAGGTGGAGGGAGTTGGGAGCAAGCGGCTCAAGCCTTTCATGGACCATCGAGCCATCCTTCATTTCCGACCTTTACCTCGCAACAAGGGTCGTGGGGTTCATGGGAGGCTAGTGCCACCTCGGATTGGCAACGTCAACACATGCTTATGCACCAACAAACCGATTCTCGGCTCGCGTCTTTGGAGGATTACAACCGATTGCATCATCAAGTTTTAATGGGGATGCACAATATGTATCTTCAACAAGCGCCTAATAGGTACTCGGGGCCGAGTTCGGAAGACATCCAATCCTTCTATGAGCGGGAGGAAGCGAGGAAGAGAGCGCATGATGCGCAACGGTCTTGGAACCAAGGGCCGGGGGGTCCTTGGGGTTCCGGTAGCGGTTTTTGAAGCATAAGGATGACTCCGTTTCCTTCACATTGAGGACAATGTGCACTCTAAGCGTGGGGGAGCGGTATGTGATTTGTATGTATATCTTTATTTCATTTCTTCGCATTTACTTTTCGTTTTAGCAAATTTCATTTCCAAAAAAAAAAAAAAAAAAAAAAAAAAAAAAAAAAAAAGAAAAAAAAAGAAGAAAAAAATACAAAAATATGAAACCCCGATAGGTTGAAAACCCGAAAGGGCGGCCTATGCAAAACTTGGGGGGCCTCGCTTTTGGAAGCCTTAGTATGCAACCATTAGCAAAGAAAATTGAGGTCAAAAGAGCCGAAAAAATGAAAAAAAAAATGGGCCATAATTACCTCCTAAGTATGAGGCTAGTAGTAATATCCCGTACTATGGGCTTAATCTTTAGAACTTGCTTGCGTCTTGGCTTGTTATACGGTGATATATTGTGGTGTTCGGAGGGATGTAGGGTAGGAGCGCTTGGTGAGGCCTATGGATGCTAAGGAGGCTTTGAATTTGTTTTTATGGCGCTCACCAAGTGGGGAGATATAAGGAGGGGATTAAAGGATTGCTTTGGTTAAGGTGAGGCATTCCTACTCTATTATGGTGTTGTGATCGTTTTCTCTTGGAGGATTTTTCTTGTCGAGGGAGATATAAGAAGTGAGGGGATAGGAGTTGGTGGCATCATGTGTGAGTTTATGAGGGAGTTATAAGAAGGGCGAAGCGAGGTTAGGGACATTATAGATGAGGGGGTGATAAGGAGGAAGATGTGTGAGGGAAGAGTGCTATCTTTCGGTTTACTTTGCTCGAGACGAGCAAAGGTCTAAGCGTGGGGGAGTTGATACGACTCGTTTATACAAGGTTTAAATGCGGGTTTTACATATTGAACTCCTAATAATTCCGTCTTTTTAGATGGTTTTAGAAGCACTTGCACGAATACGAGAAATCAAGCTAAAATCGCATTTTGGTCAAAGTCAAGGTCAACAACAAAGTCAAGGTCAAACTCAAGGTCAATCTTGGAGCCGAGTACGCGTCGTGATACAAGTCGGCCCGAGAATCGAGTCAAGTCGATAAAGTCAAGCTCATTTTGAAGATACAAGGCATTTGAGTGAAGAAGTGTGAATTTGACTAAGTATGGAAACAAGGCACGAATCCATGGAAATTCTCCAGCAGACATGCGCCAGGGGCGCATGACCTTGCGCCAGGGGCGCCTTTGCGCCAGGGGCGCCTTCACCTGCGCCAGGGGCGCATCCCAAAACGCAGCATTTCATTTAACTTTCAACGAGTTGTTTTAAAGTGTTTTCTAGGGTTTTTCTGGGGATTATCTCTTATCTTATTTTGCAAGCCACCTTTTATTTTGAAAACTCTCTCAATTAGTTCATCTTTTAGCTTTTAATTAGTGGATAATTAGTGAGTAATTAGTCGGTAATTAGTATTTTTCTTCAAGAATTCATGGAAACTAAGCCAAATATGGTTGGCTAATCTCTCTTTTGTTGGTTTGTATTGATTTGAAGTCATCCATTATACATTGTGAGCCAAGTTTCTATCTTTTAATTATATTGTTTAATCTCCTCTTGTTTTAATGTTGTTTATGATAAATTCTTTGATTACTATGCTTGATCACCATCTAATTATTGAATTTATCTATTGTCATTAAGTTTTTACCTCTAGATTGTTGGTATTTGCTTATTGTGTGACATTGTTGATGCTTTTATCTCATGGATTTGTAGATATTTGTGTTAATTAGGGAGGAGATTAGTGAGTTACATGAGGATTGGATTATTCTTGTGGATTCATACTTAAAACTATCGTTTTCCATGCTCGATTCATGTTAAATTCTTTCTAGATTGATTTGAGTTGCATGTTATCGTAAGAATTTGTGAGAATAGATGTTTTTCACTTATTCGAGCCTTTGTTGATAGTAAGTAACGATATTTTTGCTTGAGTTGGCTATGATCGATGGTATATTTGGATGATGGATGTCAATATAAATCAACCCTTTTAATTCAACTTTAAAACCTTCCTTCTTTTATCGCTTTTGTTCGTTAAATCGATAGTCTTTCATTACAATTTCAAACACA
Source organism: Dianthus caryophyllus (assembly GCA_023091065.1). Classification (NCBI taxonomy): domain Eukaryota; kingdom Viridiplantae; phylum Streptophyta; class Magnoliopsida; order Caryophyllales; family Caryophyllaceae; genus Dianthus; species Dianthus caryophyllus. The sequence continues at coordinate 2,998,715 of CM041529.1, forward strand.
AACCTTCAAAACCCCCCCTTTGTTTACTTTAGTTGTGACATTAGATTACATTTTAGCCTTACAAATAAGCCCTTCCTTTGGGTTCGACCCTACTTTGTCACTATACTACGTTTTTCGTGTGTGATTGAATAGGTTTATAAATTGTTAATTTGGCCCTTTTATTACGACGTAAAAGTGCTCGCCAAATTTTGGCGCCGTTGCCGGGGAAGGCATTAGGCTTTCTTGTTTTCGTCTTTCTTTGTTAGTTAGTTAGTTAGTTTGTTAGTTTGTTATATTCCTTAGTTAGTTTTCCTTTTACATAGCTTTGTAGTATTTATTGCTCTCATTGAATTCTCTAAAATAGTATTTATTAGCATTTTCATTACTAGCTTGTTAGTATTTATTACTCTTTGTAGCCCAAACTTGAGTCTCACTCAAGTGTTGGGTAGTATTTTACCTTTGTAGTGTTGTTTTTATTTTGTAGGTTATTATTTCTTGCATGTACCCAACTAGGTCATCCCGACCTCCAATTGCGCCTATTGATCTAGAGATCGAAAAGACGTTACGAGATCTTCGTCGAGTAATTGGTGAACCTTCTACGCCCAACGATATTGTCTTCGATTTGGATAGCGACGGAGACATCGTGGACGACCTCGAAGGTTTTCATAACATATTTGCCGTACCCGAAGAGCCTCAACCCTTAGACATGGCGGGACCACCCGACAATCGCACGTTGAAGCAACTAACGGCACCCGATCTCACTCAACAACCATTATGTATCACTTTTCCGGAGCATGAAGACGGTCATAACTATGCCTTGAAATCGGGCATCATACACCACCTACCCGTATTCTATGGTAGAGCCGGTGATGATCCTAACCGTCATCTTGCGGAATTCCACGTGGTTTGTAGTACGATGATGCCGGAGGGAATAGACGAAGATGACCTCAAACTCCGGGCTTTTCCTTTCACACTCAAGGACGCCGCTCGAGATTGGCTCTACTATCTCCCGTCTAACTCGATTACGACATGGCAAACAATGAAACAAATCTTCCTCGCCAAGTATTTCCCCGCGTCCCAATCTTCTTTGCTCAAAAAGCAAATCTCCAACATCGAGCAACTAGATGGAGAAACGCTTTATGAGTATTGGGAACGTTTCAAAAGGATGTGCGCGAGTTGTCCCTACCATGGGTACGACAAAGGAGATCTTATTATGTACTTTTTCACCGGTTTGCTTCCCGATGAAGCTAAGATGGTTAATGCGGCGAGTGGGGGAGCCTTAGTGAACAAGACCGTCGAAGCGGCTACAAATAAAATTGAGGAGTTAGCGGCGAGCTCTCGACATATGCGAACCAAGACTAAACCAAGGGGAGTGCACATGGTTCGTGAACAACCAAGTCAAGAATCGGAACTCAAGAGTCAAGTGAGCTCACTCACCGAGATGGTTAGAGAACTCATTCAAGGTAGGGAGGTGGACAAGCCATTGGAGTGTGGTCAATGTGGTTCGCATTCTCACTCGTCTTCCTCATGTCCTATGTTGATGGAAGATAACTCAATGTGAAGGAAACGGAGTCATCCTTATGCTTCAAAAACCGCTACCGGAACCCCAAGGACCCCCCGGCCCTTGGTTCCAAGACCGTTGCGCATCATGCGCTCTCTTCCTCGCTTCCTCCCGCTCATAGAAGGATTGGATGTCTTCCGAACTCGGCCCCGAGTACCTATTAGGCGCTTGTTTTCTAGACGGGTGGTAAGCAAGGGTCGAACCCAAGGGAAGGACTTTATTATAAGGCTAAATGTAATCTAATGTCACAACTAAAGTAAACAAGGGGGGTTTTGAAGGTTTGTGTTTGAAATTGTAATGAAAGACTATCGATTTAACGAACAAAAGCGATAAAAGAAGGAAGGTTTTAAGTTGAATTAAAAGGGTTGGTTTATATTGACATCCATCAACCAAATATGACATCGATCATAGCCAAACTCAAGCAAAAATATCGTTACTTACTATCAACAAAGGCTCGAATAAGTGAAAAACATCTATTCTCACAAATTCTTACGATAACATGCAACTCAAATCAATCTAGAAAGAATTTAACATGAATCGAGCATAGAAAACGATAGTTTTAAGTATGAATTCACAAGAATAATCCAATCCTCATGTAACTCACTAATCTCCCCCCTAATTAACACAAATATCTACAAATCCATGAGATAAAAGCATTAACCATGTCACACAATAAGTCAATACCAACAATCTAGTGGTAATAACCTAATGACGATAAATAAATCCAATAATCATATGATGATCAAGCATAATAATCAAAGAATTTATCATAAACAACATTAAAACAAGAGGAGATTAAACAATAATATTAAAAGAGAGAAACTTGGCTCACAATGTATAATGGTTGACTTCAAACCAATACAAACCAACAAAAGAGAGATTAGCCACCCATATTTGGCTTAGTTTTCATGAATTCTTGAAGAAAAATACTAATTACCGACTAATTACTCACTAATTACCCACTAAAAAATAATCTAAAATGTTTGAGATCTAAAACTAATTGAGAGAGTTTTCAAAATAAAAGGTGGCTTGCATAAAAGAGGTAAGAGATCCACAAGAAAAACCCTAGAAAACACTTTAAAACAACTCGTTGAAAGTTAAATGAAATGCTGCGTTTTGGGATGCGCCCCTGGCGCATGTGAAGGCGCCCCTGGCGCATTGGCGCCACTGGCGCAGGTGAAGGCGCCCCTGGCGCATGGCTGCTGGAAGCCGATTTTGTAAAGGTCATATCTCACTCGTTTCTTGGCGGAATTAAGCGTGTGACCTGCCGTTGGAAAGCTATCGAGACGAACTATCATCTCCACTTGGTCTTGCATCCATTGGAGGTCTAAAACTTGAGATATAACCATTTGAAATTGACCTTGCGTCGGCTTTAGTTCACCTTGACTTGACTTTGACCTTGACTTCTCTTGTAACCGTAATTTAGCCTCGGTTTCCCATTTACGTCAAAAGCACAATAATCCATCTAAAAAGTGGGAATTATAAGATTCTCGAGGGCTAAATTCTCGGTCTTAACATCGTAAAAACGTGTCTTATCAACCACCATCTGGACTATCTTTCACAACAGGACATGTTGTTTGAAATGTACCGTATATTTTAGTCGATGCACAACACGGGTCCAATAAACCATCGATCTGTGGGGGATTAGAAATCTTCCAAAAGTGGTTGTAATTGAACAAAATTAGGAATTACAATTGCTTCCCTATATCTAGGATTTTCGAATTTAATCTAACGTACACAACATGAGCCTCCCAATACAACAATATGCATGCTTTTATCAGCCAAAAGCATGAACATATCGAGAGACAGACAGCTGTAGCCGCTGATGATTCATCTGCCATATTATTATTATTATTATTATTATTATTATTATTTTTTTTTTTTTTTTTTTTTTTTTATTTATTTATTTATTTTTTATTTATAAATGATGTTATTATTATGATATAAATAACAAAGTTTACATGAAATTGGTGGGGAGCCGAGAAACAATCTGGGCCCCCACCCCCTTCGCTACAGCAAAGACAAGTCTAATAAAAATGTAAGCGAACACCCGAGCCCCTGCATCATGGGAGGCAGAGAAGTTCTGAATCCGCTTGAGCAAAGCTACGGCCTACGAATCCAGCTCCCCCAACGTAGAGAAAGAGAACGGTAGGAAACCATAACCAGCTGCCGCACACAAATCCTTGTACTTAGCCCACTTACGCTGAGCTGCATCAACGACAACCCGTCCGGACACGAACTCGGCCAACCCAGTCTGAGTCAAAGGCGAAGACCCGTCAGGTCCACACAGACATCCCGCCCCCTGTCCCAGGAGTAAAGCAGCAAATCCGCAGGACGAAGAGATCCGCCGTGGTCATCAACAAGACCAACGTCAACCTCCTTCCCTGCCGAGATGTCAGACCTGTAGCAGATGTCCAGTAATGTGTCACGGACTAGGTTATTATTATTATTATTATGATTATTATTATTATTATTATTATTATTATTATTATTATTATTATTATTATTATTATTATTATTATTATTATTATTATTATTATTATTATTATTATTATTATTATTACTATTATTATTATTACTATTATTATTATTATTATTATTATTATTATTATTATTACTATTATTATTATTACTGTTGCTATTACTGCGGTTGTTGTTGTTGTTGTTGTTGTTGTTGTTGTTGTTGTTGTTGTTGTTGTTGTTGTTGTTGTTGTTGTTGTTGTTGTTATTAGGCGAAATTGCTAATAACTACCTTTTAAAACCACTGTTTTGCAAATAACTACCGTTTATAATTTTGTTTTCAAATCACTACCTTATAACAGTTTTTTGTTTTCAAATCACTACATGTTCCTCTGAAATCCCATTTAAGCCATATTTTATAAAAACTGACCGTTTTGCCCCTATTAATTACTTTTACCCCTAACGACATTTTCCCCTCATTTCATTTGCCTTTGTTTTATTTTTCATCTTATTTCAGACTTTCACCCACCCTCTAATAATTTTTTAACCTAAAAATTTCTGGGTAATTTCCTCAAATTTTTGGACATTGTTGGCTATGTCAAGCACTTGTTGGTAGTTCATTCTCATCAGCGGTTGATTTTCTTCTTATTGCAGGTTTTTAATTTTTTTTTTTCATTACTTTAAGTGAAGGTCAAAATTGGTTTCGAAAACCTGATTTTCAAAATGTTTGATTTTTCATTGTTTTTTTTTTTTTTTTTGCTCTATTATTTTCAGTTTAATGTTGCATGTAGTTGTGTTGATTCCTTAACAGTGAAATTTCTGGGTTGTGGTTTGTTTTGTAGGATGAATTGCGAGGTATTTGATTCGTTAACAGTGGAATATCATGTGGAGGGTAATTTTAAGATTAATAAGGGTGCAATTGTTTACGATGATGGTAGAGTGGTGTTAAGTGCAATACCTTTGTTAGATTATGGTAATGTTATGAGAACAGCTAAAAAAATTGTGGGGAGAGATGACATTGTTGTTTGGTATAGGATGCTTGGGATGAATTTGACATTAGGTAGGAGAAAATTTTCTAGTGAATGTGATATTGGTAATATTTTGTTGACAAAAAATAATTGTAATGTTGTGTCATTATATGAGACTTGTACTCAACCACCTACCCCATCTAACCCCTCATCAATGAGTCAACAAAGTGAATGTGTAAAGAATCTTTTGGAGAAGGAATCTTTGTGCACCCCAAAAACTGTAAAGCCCAAGCAACCACATGAGTCATGCCCCACAAACACAAGCGCTCTAGCCCAAAATAATCAGCCACAAGTCACATCAACAACACCCCTTCAACCTAATGTTTTCCCAAATATACCTGCTCCTCATATAAGACCTTTTCAGGCAACTATTCCACCTTCTACAGAAGATATTGTCATACACCGTAGACCTCCTACTCGCAAATTTGTTCCTAAATTACCAATTAAAAGGAAATTTGTTGGGGTTAAGATCTTGAGTGAAACTGGTAGGAGAGATGGTGTCAGTGAAGTTGATGGGAGTAAGGTTGTGAGTGAAGCTGATGGGAGTAAGGTTGTGAGTGAAACTGTAGGGAGAAAGTGTGTGAGTGAATCTGATGGGAGCAAGGGTGTGAGGAAGGCTGTGAGTGAGACTGTAGGGAGAAAGTGTTTGAGTAAAGAATCAGAGATTGAATCCAGAAAACTTCGTGGACGAGGTTTACAGTAGAACAACATACTTGAAGGCGTATGAGCCTGCAATAGCACCAATGTCTGGGCCAATACTGTAGGTTTATATCCGTATATAGACCTTTTAAATCACAGGATTATAATGAAAACTTTTACAAGATTTATAGTCATAAAATGAAATTGCAAAACATTGTATAAAGATTTAGAATTAACCTTTTAATCCTTGCAAATTAGGCCTAAGAACAATACCAAAGTAATGGTATCTCCTAATTATCTCACCCAAGATGCTTTTAGAAATACCTTAGAATTGCTAGAGAATTTTTAGAGGAGAAAACTATTTTTCTCTCTAGGTTTTAGTGTTGTAGTATAGGTGAATGAATGAATAGAATTAGATGAGAATTAGGATGTGATTAGGTTAAATAGAGAAGAAGAAATCAAACTCCTAATTGACCTACATCACACGTCCAAAACAAGATTAGAGTGGACTTATCCACTTCTAAATTTCAAGCCCAAAACTAATTAGAAGGTTTAACCCATTTAATTAGTATTCTTAAGCTTTTAATATATAATGTAATTATAATATCCTTATATTATAATAAATCATAAATATCCTTATATTTATAATTTACTAATTAATTATAACTGATTAAAATAATTAGCCTACATTATACATGATAATTAAATATAACCTTTTATATTCAATTTCCGATAACCTTTTATATTCAATTTCCGAATTACAGCTAATTCCTCTCATCTAATATTATTTAATCATTATTGAATAATATTCATTATCATATTTGACTAACCTCTTAGTCACATTCGACTAACTGTTTAGTCCACAACACTGACTAACCATTTAGTCATTAAATAAGGTATCGATATGATCATTTTCTCAAATGATCACATCTCTCAAACACATCCTTTAGGTGTGACTCTTAGGGACCAGTTGATCACCGCCATCTGTATGACAATAACGTCAAACTTATCTAGCAAGCCAACCGTTATCGATAAACGTTAATCAACTGATTAAATACAAAATGTACCCTGTGTACCTTTAGAGATTTATTTATGTTATTGCACTCACTGTGGAGGACACTAACCCCAACAATCTCCCACTTGTCCGTACAAGTGTAGGTGCGATAACCGATTCTCATATCCATAATAAATTTCTCCCACTCAATGAAAACCAATTTGCAAAGTCCGTACTTTCAAAGGTCGTAGTTCACAAGCGATCAGTATCAAGAATGGTTTCCCCGACTAGAGAGTAACTTAACTGATAAACGAATCAATATTCGAGCATGGCCATGCATTTTCGCCATTCTGACTCCTCGAGTGGCCCCGAGAATAAATATTATAACTCGATAGAAGTTTGGATATTTCCTCAACTCAATCCTGCAGATGTAAGCGCGACGTGAAATGACCAATGAAAATCGCTTGGCCTCCTGTTACGGTCGGCCGTGAGAAAGAAACCAAAGTCACCCAAAATGCGCTTTAATCTCAAGAGACAATGATAGTCAAAAGAATCGACTCTAGGAACACTATGGTTGTCCTATCCCCGACCAGGCACCTAATGTTCTGAAACATTTAGGACTCCATGTAGTCGTCACAAAAATTGTCCTGCGCGATTTCAGTAAACCCGCATCTGTGATCGATCAGTCAACAGTTTGACTTATGGCTCGTTGAACCCACCATCAATCGACGTCACAAAATGATTGCCAGAGTTATCAGCTCGTGTAGGCGACCACGGACCAAAACAAAATATAAAGCAATTCGATTCACTTTGAGGTGTTCAACGTTATGCGCACAACCTCATGAAAAACAATATATAACAAAACGATGATTTTATTAGAAGTTTTAGGAAATACAAGTGTCAAATCCATACAAACAACTAATACAACTCAGGAACACGCTTAATTCCCATGGATTTAACGTGCCCTTCACGCTTATCTTGTCTCAACGGCTTAGTGAGAGGATCTGCTATGTTATCATCCGTAGCAATCTTGTCAATCACTATCTCCTTCTGCTCCACGTAATCTCGGATCATGTGAGCCTTCCTTTGCACGTGCCGAGACTTGTTGCTGGACTTTGGCTCCTTCGCTTGGAAGATGGCACCACTATTGTCACAATAGATGGTGATCGGGTCATTCGAACTCGGAACTACAGTTAGTCCTTGTAAGAACTGACGCATCCATATAGCTTCCTTCGCGACCTCAAGCAAAGATAGTACTCGGACTCAGTCGTTGAATCTGCTATAACAGATTGTTTGGAGCTTTTCCAGCTGACCGCAGCGCCATTTAGAGTAAAAACGAATCCAGATTGAGATTTCGAGTCATCTCGATCCGTTTGGAAACTAGAGTCTGCGTAACCGTTTGCGCATAGCTCAGTATCTCCTCCATAAGTCAATACCCAATCTTTAGTCCTCCGTAGGTACTTAAGAATGTTCTTTACGGCCATCCAGTGTGCTTCACCTGGATTGCCTTGGTATCGACTCGTCATACTCAGTGCATATGCCACGTCCGGACGTGTGCATATCATGGCATACATGATCGATCCTATTGCCGAAGCATATGGAATCCGACTCATGCGCTCGACCTCTTCCGATGTCTTTGGTGCTTGAGCTTTACTCAAGTGCACCCAGAGATCATTGGAAGATTCCCCTTCTTGGAGTTGGTCATCTTTGAACCTCTCAAGAATCTTATCTATATAAGACTCTGATCGAGGGATAACATCCGTCGTGATCTATCTCTATAGATACGGAGCCCCAAAATACGTTGTGCCTCACCCAGATCTTTCATCCGGAAATGGTTCTTTAACCATACTTTTACCGAAGTTAAGAGAGGTATGTCATTCCCAATCAAGAGTATGTCATCGACATACAGTATTAGGAAGACAATCTTGCTCCCACTCGACTTGATATATAGGCATGGTTCCTCGACTGATCGAGTGAATCCATTCTCCTTTATCACTTGGTCGAAGCGATGATTCCAACTCCGTGAAGCTTGCTTAAGTCCATAGATGGAACGCTTAAGCTTGCAGACTTTCTTAGGATTTTCAGGGTCAATGTAACCTTCGGGCTGTACCATGTACAACTCCTCCTCCAAATAACCGTTTAAGAAGGCGGTTTTCACATCCATTTGCCAAATTTCATAGTCATGAAATGCGGCGATCGCTAAGAGAATCCGAATGGAACGAAGCATGACTACGGGTGCAAAAATCTCATCATAGTGCAACCCTTGCACTTGAGTGAAACCCTTTGCCACTAGTCGTGCCTTGTATATATCTGGTTGTCCTTCTACAGATCGCTTTATCTTGTAAAGCCATTTGCACACTACAAGAAAAAGTCAATTTTGCAACCAACGAAATTAGTCGCTAATAGCCTTAAATTGGTCGCAAAACGCAAATTGGTCGCAGAAAGGTCTTAATATGGTCGCAGAAGGCTCGGTCGCTAATTAAATTGGTTGCTAAATTGGTCGCCTGAGTGCTGTGTTTTTTGTAGTGGCACTGAAGAGGCCTAGCCTTATCAGGTAAGTCAACCAGATCCCATACATGGTTCTCGTACATCGAGTCCATCTCGGATTGCATGGCTTCTTGCCAAAGCTTTGAGTCGGAACATGTCATGGCACCTTTATAGGTTACGGGTTCGTTACTCTCAAGGAGTAAAACGTCGTCTCTCCCATTCTCCTCGACTATACCGATATATCGATCTGGAGGAATGGAGATTCTACCCGACCGCCTGGGTTCCAAAGGGACATTAACCGCAGCAGACGTAGAAGGAACAGCTTCCTCCATTGGTTGCTCGGTTGTTGGTTCAGGAATCTCCGACAGATCGAAGGTTCTATTACCTCTCTTGTCTTCGAGAAACTCTTTCTCTAAGAACGTCGCACTAGCCGCAACAAAAACTCGGTGTTCGGTAGGCGAATAGAAGTAATGACCAAACATTCCTTTTGGATAACCAATAAAGTATGTCTTGACCGATCGCGGGCCGAGCTTATCCTCGTGTCTCCACTTGACATAAGCCTCGCACCCCCAAACCCGAATAAAGGACAAGTTAGGGACCGTTCCCTTCCATAACTCGTATGGAGTCTTGTCTACAGCTTTAGACGGACTTCGGTTAAGTATAAGAGCAGCTGACAAAAGAGCATAGCCCCATAATGAGTCAGGTACTACCGTGTGACTCATCATGGATCGAACCATATCGAGTAATGTTCGATTCCTGCGTTCGGACACACCATTCAGTTGTGGTGTTCCAGGTGGAGTTAACTGTAATACTATTCCGCGGTCTTTCAGGTGTCGATCAAACTCAGTTGAAAGATATTCGCCACCACGATCTGAACGTAGTGCTTTTATCTTTCTATCCAGTTGGTTCTCAACCTTATTCTGGAATTCTTTGAACTTGTCAAAGGACTCACTTTTATGCTTCATTAAGTAGACATGTCCATATCTACTCAAATCGTCCGTGAAAGTGATAAAATACCTATAGCCGTCTCTAGCGTTGATTGACATAGGTCCGCACACATCAGTATGTATGAGTCCTAATAGGTCAGCAGCGCGCATTCCAACACCTTTGAAGGAAATTCGAGACATTTTGCCTATAAGACATGATTCGCACGTGCCAAAAGTTTCATAGTCAAATGGGGCTATTGTCCCATTATCAATGAGCTTTTTCACGCGTTTCTCATTTATGTGTCCCATACGGCAATGCCATAAATACGTTTGATCTTTGTCACCAACTTTTGCTTTCTTGTTACTCACATGCATGATTTCTGTGGTTTGATCTAAAACATAAATTCCGTTCATGGAAACAGCTTTACCATAAATCATATCGTTCAATGAGAAAATACAGCTATTATTCTTTATTGAAAATGAAAATCCTTCTTTATCAAGAACGGATACAGAAATAATGTTTTTAGATAAACTAGGTACATAGTAACAGTTATTCAGAAATAACTCAAATCCAGTTGGGAGTTGGATTACATATGTCCCTACTGAAACGGCAGCAACTCTTGCTCCATTCCCCACTCGCAAGTCTACATCACCTCTTGCCAGAGTTCTGATGCTTCTTAGGCCCTGCAAATGATTGCACAGATGAGAACCACATCCAGTATCAAGTACCCAAGTTCCGAAACTTGCATGGTTAATCTCAATCATATGAATAAAAGAAGACATACCAACAGGGGCGACGCGGCCTGATTTTATGTCCTCAGCATACACGGGACAGTTACGCCTCCAATGCCCAGACTTGTGGCAATGGTGGCACTCCATGCTCTGCTTTGCTTTTGCCTTGCCTTGTGAGCTACCGCTAGACTCACCAGGCCCACTCTTAGCAACCATCGGCTTCTTGAATTTCGGCTTCCCTACAGTTAGGTTAGCCGGAGCCTTACCCTTACCCTTCTTGTTCCCAATCATGAGAACATCTTGCTTCGTGCTCCCACTCAACTTCAGATCACTCTCCGTCTGTACGAGGAGTGAATGTAGTTCATGCAGACTTTTCTGCATGTCATTCATGTAATAGTTTGCCCTAAAGAGGGCATACCCATCATGAAGAGAGTGAAGCACTCGATCAATGATGATTTTCTCATCGATCGTGCAACCAAGCTCATCCAGTTTCTCAACATTCTCGATCATGGCGAGAAGGTGTGGACCAACCGGTTGGCCCTTTTGGAGTCTAGCTTCAAAGAAACGAGTAGTATACTCGTAACTCTTAATTCTCGGAGCTTTCGAGAATTCCTTAGTAAGGGTGGTGAAAATCTTGTTTGCACCCTGGGTAATGAATCGTCTTTGCAAATTGGATTCCATTGCATAGATGAGCACATTCCGTAACGCACCCGCCTCCATCATGAAATCATTATAAGCTACGACTTCATCTCCTCCTGCATCGGAGTCGGTTCTACCGGCATTGGCTCGCCAAGTACTTGAGCTTGCCGTCACTATGGCGGCATTCCGTAATCGGCCTCCCAATCAAGAAATTGGACCCATCATTCTTCAGTCGAGTGGACTGATTCATGCTGTCCATAAAAATTCTCAGCCATGATTCACGTTCAAGTGTGACACTTGGCATTGGTCCTTCAATACGAACAGCCATTTGTTATAGTAGTTATATCTGTATATAACGTATTCGAAACTGTGAAAAGAAAGAAGAAGAAGAGAGAAGATAAGAAATCATTGTTTTAAAGATTTAAGTCAAAACAATAACATTTTAATGCAACGACTTATGCACTCATATAATTGACCTCCCTCGAGAATTATATAAGCGATCCCAAGACTCAATTTCTATAAATTGATAAGCTAACTGCTTAGCTAATTCTACTGTTAGAATTCTTGGTCGATAGATTTCAGTAAATCCTATCTTTTAGTCCACTATAACTACGAGATATTACTCGAACTATAGTGTTGAGGTAAACTAAGTTGACAGCCACTACTTACCCAACGTAGAAGGGGTCATATTATGCCTACCGACGAAGAAGGGATTCATAGTGGTTCGACTTATAAAGACTAATTCTCAATTTCAGTTTTAGAGGAAGATCCCATCAACTCATTTTAATTCATTTTAAGTGAACTAATATCTAGCATTATCGTGAATGATTAAATTGAGGTGATAGCTCTAAACAAATGACATCCGTATGTCTATGATCTAGGATGCAACTATATGATCCATTTTCATGCATATTAGGTGGTTTGGTTTAGTTTAGGCGGAATATGATGCTACTATCTAACGTGAATGCAATAAAAAACGGTAAAGAAAAACGCAAAAATGAAAAACACCTAGTGTGGCCTATCCCTATGAAAATAAAGACAATACAAAGTGGAATCCATCCATGGACCCTAAGCAAGTCTTCATTCTTCATCTTGGGCTTTAAGTGGGAGTCCATCTTGAATCTTCATCTTGAATCTCCTCAAAATTACATATTTGAATTACAAAATAAACCTATTTACATTCTAATTCAAAATATGCCAAAATTAAAATTATTACAAAATTGGAGATTCGAGATCTCAAAAATACAACCAAAATTGTGTTTCCTTCATTACGAAAACACAATCTTCTAAGGCCACACTAGTAAATTACAACCGTTTGTACAATAATTAATGCTTGAAATTAAACCATTCAAACCATCCATTCACAAAATAGAGCATCAACTAAACAAAATTAAAACAATGCATATGAATTGATTTTAATCCAAACCACCTCTTTTAAATGATTAAAATTATGCAACAATTCCTTAATTGTTCATAATATCTTATAATCAAAACAATAATCCAAAAAAAATAATTTATATTATCAGTATAACATAAATTAGATCTCAAAAATATCTTAAACTTTTTTAAAATATTAGGTATCATATTTATTATGAACTGCTTCACAATAAAACAAAAAAAAAAACTTTATAATATCACAAAATTTGGTAAAATCAATAATTTCCAAAAATAAAATTACCAAAATAGATTTCGGCCAACAAAAATAAAAAAAATCCGAAATTATTTTTTTTTTATTAAAATTATATTCGGCCAAAATAACAAAAATATACCAAATATAAATTAATTTGATTTAAATCGCCCAAACTTTAAAATTTGAATTAAACTGTTTTAATTCAATTATGCTTATGATTAGATCGATCCTAACTCAATTTTAATCCGTATTAAACATTGACTTAAGAGATTCAATTTAACTTTTTAAATTAAACAACTTAAAACTGATAGATCTAATGAATAGCAAACGATATGTTCATTAACATACAAGAATTGATCCTTTTAAGTTTTAATTTAATCGGTATACTAGTGGAAAAAACCCTTATAGTGGCGGTGCAATAGTGTCGGTTTTAAAGGAAATGACACTAAATGTTCAAAGGAAGATATATGGTGTCGGTTTAAGTTAAAAACGACACAAAAAGTTAGAGTATTTGTGGCGGTTTTAAAATAAACCGCCACAATAGATGTTTTGGTGGCGGTTTTAAAAAAACCGACACATTAAGTTGCAATTTGAGTTAACATATGGTGGCGGTTTTATGTAAAACCGACATTATATGTTATAACATATAGTGGCGGTTTTAAAATAAACCGCCACAATAGATATGTTATAACATATGGTGGCGGTTGTAAGCAAAACCGACATTATATGTTATAACATATGGTGGCGGTTGTAAAATAAACCGCCACAATAGATATGTTATAACATATGGTGGCGGTTCTTATGAAAACCGACACTAAAACTAACTTACACACTCCTTATATTTTAAACACAAAACATTAGGGTGTAAGGTATTTACACTTCTCAGTTCTCACCACTCAAAACACACTCGTCTTGCCTCTTCTCTCTCTCTCGACATCGCCGACCACCTCCGGCTACTACTCCACCAACGACCTCTTGCCTCACCCTCAACACCACCGGCCACCTCCGTCTCCACCTTCTTGTCTCCACGATTTTCACTCTCTTCGCCTCGACCGTCGATCTCCACCTGTTCTTCGTTTCTACAGTTTCTCTTCCTCTTCCACCGCCTCTTTGCCTCCGTCATGATAGGTTTGCACTTCCCGTCACTTTTAATTTCGCCAATAAATCGATTTAGGTTTTTTTTTCCTTTACTATTTTAATTTTGTTTTCTGCCAAGTTTGCACTCAATGTGCCCTTTTTTTCCACCAATAATCAATTTAGGGTTGTCGGATTTAATTTCTGCCCATAAGTATCGATTGTGGAAGTAGTTGTAAATTTGGTTTGTTTCACTCTTCTGTTAATTTGAGCTTGTTTTTAATGTGACGAAATCTGCTGATGATGCGGAGAAGGAGAAGCTTCGGGCCGGGCTGGACCCGGCGATTGTGAGGGAAAAGCCGAATGTGAAATGGAACGATGTCGCGGGGTTGGAGAGTGCTAAGCAAGCTTTGCAGGAAGCTGTGATCTTGCCTGTTAAGTTTCCGCAGTTTTTCACTGGTATAAAATTCGATTGATCGTCTGCTGTTTTAATATTGCAGTTTGTTTTTGTTTTGGTAAATGTGTTGAATTTGGATGGGCATAGTTGAATCGATTGTATTTGGGGACGTATTTTGAGCTAAATTCACTGAATTTTGTATTTGAAGCTCGATTTCGGGATCAATTATGTGATTTGGATGAGCTAAAGTTTACTGAATTCTAGCGTAGCTTGCATGTTTAATAGATTTTGGTAAGGCTTTAGGTGGTGTTGCATAGATTTATCATGTGTATCGGTGTTCTTCCTTTACCCGAGTTATTATCATGGTAGAAAGTAGCAAATCTTAGCTGTACATGACATATTTCGCCTTTCTAGGTGGTGTTGCATAGATTTATCATGTGTGTCGGTGCTCTTCCTTTTACGACAATTGTGTTGGCTTTTGCTATTCATTCCATGTTGTCTGTGTTTTACATGATGGAATGTACTTGTTGATATGGGGAATGCTGCTCTAACTTCTGTTTCGCTCAGGAGCATAAACGTAGGGACTTCAGATTTTCAACGTGTTGCCAATTTTATTTTATTTTTGCATAAACAAGATCGTTATAGCGTGACTTTCCAAATGCAATGAAAGCGATTTTTAAGCTGCCGTAGTATCAGACATAATATAGCCTGACTTTGCTCCAGGAACCGGTAAATCATACTTAGCCAAGGCTGTCGCAACCGAAGCGGATTCTACATTTTTTAGGTACATGTGTAAGGTTCAGTCTTTCAAATGATTAAGTGTTGGTTTTGTTTCACGATTATGTAGTTCTTTGTTCTTTACAAAATAGGTTGAATTTGCCTAAGTGACTCTCGTCAAATTTGAATTCTTTTCATTGTATTTCTCTTTGTTGAACTTGTTTCATTCGCTCTAGCTCGTGTATAGATCGTGATCACTCTAAAACTTATGGTTATTTATAAAATAATCCCTTGCATGCATCAAATTGTTTAGAAACGTGACAATGTCATATGACGGAAAAAAATTGTTCATTTTTACCAAATTTGGATATGAAAAATTCAAAGTTGGTACTTTATTATATAGAATAATAACTCGTAGATTTCTAACAGGATAGCGTAAAAATGTTTTAATCCATTTACCTTTGATGCATCACGTGCATCATTTCAAGTTGGTATCCATTTTTGTGCAATTGTGTTTCGGTTGATTTTAGTTCATTTCATGTCTTAAACCTGTGTTTTATTTCGTTTTTGGCAGCAAATGGCACTGACAAAGCAAATGAAATAACTGCAAGAGTCTCAGATGCAGTCTACGGAGATGGACATGACGGTAGGCTTCTCCCGACTTAATGCTGGTGTATCTCTTCTTAAGGCACGCTGAGCAGTTTCACAATCATCCTACAACAGCATCGTCTCGGAGATGGTCAAACTTATCAAAATGGATGTTTCGAGAATTCAACGAGGTAAACAAAATTTGTCCGTTGCATATTTTGGTTTGTTTTATAGTATGTGCATCCATAGATAAGAGAGAACCAGCTATAAGATATCCTGCATCATGTGTTCACTCCACCAATTCCTCTCGTAGCATGCATTTGTTTGCTCTTTAATATAGTGCCATGCAGCCATGTTGTGCATATCACCTGTACATTATTATTATGCTTCTGAATGAGATGTAGCATTTAGAACTGAGTTAGTTTGTTCAGTCTTGAGTGCTTGACAAATAATCTCTACGTAAGTAAAGTTAAAATAAATTGAGATGTCTACGTAATAAACTAGCTTGATGTAGCATATTTAGAACTGAGATGTCTACGTAATAAACTAGTTTGTTTTGTGCTTGAGTGCTTCACAATAAACTAGCTTGATATTTGTGGCGGTTGTAAAATAATCTCTACGTAATTTCTACATATGGTGGCGGTTTATGTTATAACATATTCTTTTTTTAAATTTAAAATTGCCCGCTTACAATTTCTTACATGATCTCATTTAAATTTTTTGCAGGTGCATTATATTATACCCAAGGTGACGATATACATGTGTAGGTGATTTTAAAGAGTTTAACCAGCTCAAACCAGGTTGTTTGTAGGTGTAGTGTAATAGAGAGCTGGCTTAGTTAATTCAGTCTAACTTGTTTTTGTGATAGTTACACTATTATTTATGTGTATTTGATCTACATTGAGCATTGACGTTTTCTTATCATATATGCATTTATATTAGTACCTTGGGAGATTGTGGTTATATATGTTTGCATTTTTTTGTTTGGATATTGTGAATTGATGTTTGTAGGAATTACGAATATAGGCTACGAAATAATTAAATATATTTTTTTTAAAAAAAAAAAATCCATTGTGGCGGTTGCAAAAGCGACATAATAGACAACTTTCATTAGATCTATAGTGGCGGTTTTAACAAAAACAGTCATTTTATTTAACCTTTTTGGTGTCGGTTTATAATAAAACCGCCATTGTATGTTTAATCTATAGTGGCGGTTCTAACTCAAACCGCCATTGTATGTGTAGTCTATGGTGGCGTTTTTAACTCAAACCGCCATTGTATGTGTAGTCTATGGTGGCGTTTTTAACTCAAACCGCCATTGTATGTGTAGTCTATGGTGTCGGTTTGTTTACAAACCGCCATTGTATGTGTAGTCTATGGTGTCGGTTTCTTTAAAAACCGCCATTGTATGTGCAGTCTATGGTGTCGGTTTGTTTAAAAACCGCCATTGTATGTTCATTCTATGGTGGCGGTTTTTTGAACCGACACGAATAGTTTATACGTCCCCCATTTATACGTCGTACCAAAACCGCCACAATAGGGTCCTTTGAACCGCCACTATTGGGGTTTTTTCCACTATATATATTAAATCAAAATTAGTGTAAATTCATATGAGATAATTTTAACATCTTAAAACATCGGTAATTATGAATTAAACGGACCAAAAATAATAAGAACACACGGCCAAATCAATTAAATAATACGGCCAAGTCAATTAAATAACACGGCCAAAAAGCAAAATTGATCAAAATTAACAAACATACAAATACGGCCAAGAACAAAATTGTTCATTAACAACATGATGCACATACTTCCAAAAACAAATTGATCATTATCAACAAGATACACATACGGCCAAAATACACAATTGATCAAAATTGAACAAACATACGGCCATGGAATCAAATTTGATTAAAATTTATACAAAATTGATTTTTATGAAAACCTTATAAAAATTTCATATGCCCTAAGGCTCTGATACCACTTGTAGGTTTATATCCGTATATAGACCTTTTAAATCACAGGATTATAATGAAAACTTTTACAAGATTTATAGTCATAAAATGAAATTGCAAAACATTGTATAAAGATTTAGAATTAACCTTTTAATCCTTGCAAATTAGGCCTAAGAACAATACCAAAGTAATGGTATCTCCTAATTATCTCACCCAAGATGCTTTTAGAAATACCTTAGAATTGCTAGAGAATTTTTAGAGGAGAAAACTATTTTTCTCTCTAGGTTTTAGTGTTGTAGTATAGGTGAATGAATGAATAGAATTAGATGAGAATTAGGATGTGATTAGGTTAAATAGAGAAGAAGAAATCAAACTCCTAATTGACCTACATCACACGTCCAAAACAAGATTAGAGTGGACTTATCCACTTCTAAATTTCAAGCCCAAAACTAATTAGAAGGTTTAACCCATTTAATTAGTATTCTTAAGCTTTTAATATATAATGTAATTATAATATCCTTATATTATAATAAATCATAAATATCCTTATATTTATAATTTACTAATTAATTATAACTGATTAAAATAATTAGCCTACATTATACATGATAATTAAATATAACCTTTTATATTCAATTTTCGATAACCTTTTATATTCAATTTCCGAATTACAGCTAATTCCTCTCATCTAATATTATTTAATCATTATTGAATAATATTCATTATCATATTTGACTAACCTCTTAGTCACATTCGACTAACTGTTTAGTCCACAACACTGACTAACCATTTAGTCATTAAATAAGGTATCGATATGATCATTTTCTCAAATGATCACATCTCTCAAACACATCCTTTAGGTGTGACTCTTAGGGACCAGTTGATCACCGCCATCTGTATGACAATAACGTCAAACTTATCTAGCAAGCCAACCGTTATCGATAAACGTTAATCAACTGATTAAATACAAAATGTACCCTGTGTACCTTTAGAGATTTATTTATGTTATTGCACTCACTGTGGAGGACACTAACCCCAACAAATACAATGGGAGAAGACAAACTATCAACAACCAACTCCCCCGCCTACTAGAAAGCTTGCAGGGAGACCTTCTTCGAGGAAAAGGAAGAGAGAACAAGGGGAAGCTGAAACCCAAGAAGAAAGAGCTTGTCAAGAGGGCTAGGAAGGCGAACAAGTGCACTAAGTGTCAACAATTAGGACACAATAAAGCCACTTGCAAGAACCAAACAACACCATCAATCCCCACAAGCAAAGGAGGAAGACCCGAGTCAAGTGATCCATGGGCCACAGCAATTAGGCAGAAGAATGCAAGGAAGAAGAAGGCCATGGCAGCAGCTGCTGCCTTCTTTGCTGCACCAAGTCAACAAAGCGAAAGTGCAACTCCAACCCAACAAAGTCAAGCTACCTAGTCTTTTAATCTGTGTAATTTGAAGACAATTGTGTTTGTTATTGTTAGTGTACTTGAAAGTTGAATTTGTAAGCCGTGTTTTGTGGTAACAAGGTAGTTTATGGTATTTTGTAATTAGTTGAATTTGTTACCAGTGTTTTGTGCTAACAAGCTACTTTATGCTATTTTGTACTTTAATGTTGAACTCTATGACAGGTTTGTTGTCAGGGATTTCGTCTTCAGAGTCAGAGTTCTCGAAGGTGTAGCCTTCTCCAGTAGTGATTTTGAAAGTACGAACCTGCTCATCGGTCCACTGAAGAGTCTTTGACCATCCGTCGTGTGTCTTCTCCTCAAATGGGACAATCAGGTCGGTGGGGTTAAAGTTGTGGTCGCGCAGGATGTCGGAGACGAGCTCGATCCCGGCGACAGTGCACGAGAAGAAGTCTTTGGGCATTTTGCTCATACCCTCCTTAACGAAGTACTTGTCAGTGAAGATGTGATATGGCTCCATGTGAGAGTCACGACCACTTTTACGGTCTTTAAATGCCTGTTCCCCACGGGTAACTTCGTAGGACCACGGTACATAACCTAGGCCCATGGTTGGCCATTTGTTGTCGTTGTCTTTCACATAGAGTGCAGCGATTTTCTCTTCGCGAGTCAACGTGCAGATGTTGAAGTCAAAATCAAAACCACAGGTGATGTCTGGGGTTTCGGTGCTTATTCTTGCAGTGTCGTTATCGAACTTTTGCTGCTGCAGGGAAGCTCGAAAGTTGGATGCATGGATAGTGACGACTTCGTCGTCCAGGGGGAGCTTGACTTTTTGGTGCAAGCTCGAAGTAACGGCTTTAGTGGTATGGATCCAGGGTCTACCCAGTAACATGTTGTATGCGGGTGGTATATCGATTATCTGGAATTCAGTTTTTCTTATGACGGGTCCTGTCATGATAGGAAAAGAGATGGTCCCTTTTATGCTGCGGCGGGTACCGTCGTAAGCTCTGACGCCCTCTGTACAGGGAATGAAGTCATTTTCCTTGATTCCTAGCTTTTTAGCTGTTTCTAGGGGCAGGACATTGACTGCAGATCCGTTGTCAATGAGGACAACAGGGAGTGTCATGCCATGGCATTCTACATTAATGTAGAGTGCTAGGTTGTGAGTGCCTCCAAATGGCGGGAGGTCTTTGTCAGAGAAAGTGATGGCGCTAGCTTGCCATTCACGAGTGATATGGCTGATGAGTTTTTCGGGAGACATCTCTGTTGTAATAGGGGTGACTTGCAAGGCTTGATAAAGAGCTTCGCGATGTCCCAACGATTCCCTTAGGAGCTGCCAGATTGAGATGTCTGCCTTTGTTTTGTTGAGTTGCTTTTGGAGCGTGTCTCCAATTTCAGGTATAGGCATTGGAGGGGTGCTTGATGGTGTTATGTCGGCCGGTGGCTGACTTGCAGTAGTTACAGGTGGTGGGGTAGTGACCGGAGGTGATGTCGTAATCACCGGAGGCGGAGGTGTAGCCTCGTTAATGACTACCCATTTGCCCTTGTCTTGGCTAGTTGTTTTTGATGGAAAACCTGGGGGTTCAAGCAGACTCAGTGAGGCTCTGTACGGGCGACCGGAGCGAGTTAAGTAAGCTATCTCATCATCACTGTCAGACAGCCTGATTGGGTATTTATGGGGCACTTTCCCATATATCCCTGTGGGTTCTCGGTCTTCTTCCTTCTCTGGAGGGGATAGGTAACCCTGATTGTCCTCCTCATCAGAGCTATCCCAGATACCATTGATTTCGTGGTCATTTGAGACGATCAGGTGAGAACAGTCGAGGACGGGGTGTGTACCCACGAAGATAGCGTGGGTATGCAGGGGGTTGAGTTGGTTTGAGGGTTTAGGGCCTGGAGTAGGCTTTTCGATGGTCTTGTCATCGATCAGGTCTTGAACTATGTTCTTTAGGCGGAAGCATTGTTCAGTGTCATGCCCTTTTCCCCTGTGGAACTCACAGTATGCGTTCTGATCCCATGATTTGGGCTTTTTATCCTGAGGAGCCTCGCTAGTAGGCCCTAGGAGTTGAAGCACGTTTCGGCTGACAAGTCTTTGCAGTGCCTTGGAGTAAGTCATGTAGATTGGGTCAAAATTTCGCCGTGGCTTTGACGAAGTCTGACCCGCAGATGAGTATGACGCCTTAGGAGGAGATGCGGTGTATTTTGCTGGCGTTGTGAAAGTTAGGGAAGCCGCTAGTGCTTCCAGTGCATTGATGCAGTGGACTGGTTCAGCTTTAGTGATGGCTCGTGATGAGCTGCCCTAGTAATCTCGGCCTGTAGCCTTGGTTAGTTTTTCTTTGCGGAGATCATCTTCAATCAATTCACCCACAGCGCTGAGCGAAGAGAAATTGTCAAAGTTGCCATAACGCAAATGATGCTGATATGCAGGGGTTAGGTTGTTGATGAACTTGGTGATCAGTTCTGTATCCTTAGGACGGTTGGGTATCTGGGCACTAAGTTTCTTCCAGCGGGTGAGGTACTCAGTGAAGCCTTCATTGTCTTTTTGCGCAAGAACTTCCAGGATACGTAGCGAGACTTGAGTATCGTTATTGTCATGATACTGATTGTCGAACTGGACCGTAATTTCTTTGAAGGTAGTAACTTTGTGTGGTTCCAGAGCATAGAACCAGGCTCTAGGTTGTGCATCTAGAGAATGTGGGAATAGAGTAGCCCAAGCTGAGGGGTCAACGCCCATGACGGCCATCTTGGCCTTGAAATCCTTGATATACACCAGCGGACTTTCATGACCCTTGAATATGGGGAGGTCACTGAGTGATAGCTTGGCCGGTAGCAAGGACTTGACACTTTTTGGGACGTGTTCAGTTTCCTCATAAATGGAATATCCCTTTGAATTAGTGAGGCGTTCTTCCATTGAACAGATTCTTTTGGCATTTCGTTTAGCCTCTTCAGCAAGGTATTTGGCATTTTTCTCGGCCTCGAGTTTATGCATTGTGGCCATCTGTTCGATTGCAGCAGTGAGGCTAAGGATCTTGCTGTTAAGCTGTTGAACATGCTCTGCGGTAACTACTGACGGGGGAGGAGTTGAGGCTCCTCCAACACTTTCTTCACTGTTAAGTGCCATGACAGTTCTTGATTTTGATCTGTTGTAACTACTGACGGGGGAGGAAGAATGACCGGAAACGCCACATGAACCACAATTCGGATCATGGGAAGTGTGCATCGCCACAACCGTTTGACCACTAGCATGTGAAGAACTACCACACACTCTCATCTCGCTCATTATTGCGGTCATAGCATCCATCTTAGCTGTAAGCATTGCCACCGCGTCAACATCATGCTTACCTCCGTTCCTAGGAATGCTCCTAGAGCTCCCATATTGCGCATTGTGAATCGCCATGGCCTCAATCGTATCAATTGCCTCATCCACGTCAATATTGTCAAACCTGTCATTTGTCGTTGAATCTAGCACTTGGCGTGACTCATTGTAGAGACCGTTGTAGAATTGCATGAATATAAACCATTTGTCCATGCCATGATGTGGGCATTGGCGTTGCAAATCTTTATACCTCTCCCATGCATCTAATAAGGACTCGTCCCCCCGTTGGCGGAAGCTAGTGATTTGACTCCTAAGCATGGCGGTCTTCTCCGGAGGAAAGTACTTTTGGTAGAATGCTAGCACAAGGGACTTCCAATAAACAATGGCTAAGGCTACCCGGTTCAATGAGTTCAACCATAGCTTGGCTTTATCCCGAAGTGAGAACGTGAAAATCATCTCTCGGATTTGATCTTGAGTCACACCCGTTTGTTTTATTGTGGTGCAATAGTCACAAAAATTTTGAATGTGGAGATTTGGGTCCTCGCTGGGGTTCCCTCCAAATTGGCTACGCTCTATGAGGTTTATAAACGCGGGCTTAACCTCAAAATTGTTGGCCTCTATGGTTGGCATAGCATTGCCGGTAGGAATTTGAGCGGCGGTGGGTTTTGAATGATCGGAGAGCTTCACCATCTTCTTTGGTACGGGTTCAATTTGAGCTTCCTTAGTGGATGAAGTAGAAGGGGAAACAGCTTCCAAGTCCCTCAGCAAGTTCTTGCGCCTTAGAAACGTACGCTCCGGTTCTGGGTCAAAAGGAATTGCCAAACCTTTTTAAGACATACGCGATTGCCTGGGCATACACAACACTAGAGTAGACGGTAAGAAACGGCCTCAAGGAATTGAGGTTCCTTGAGACAAAAGAAAGAAAAAAGACAAGAACCAAATAAACAACAAAACTAAGCCGTCTCCCCGGCAACGGCGCTAAAATTTGATATGCTTAATCGCGTCACCTAATCAAAAATAATACCGGACAAAACACTAGGGTAGCTAGGGCAAGTCGGGATCGTATCCACAGGGAGATGGTCGCTATGTTGGTTACTTGCTTTGGAGTGATTCTAGTCTCGGTTCGAGTAGTTGTGGTTTACTAAAGTTAGAGCGAAAGATAAGGGTTAAGACGATAAGAGAAAGGTCTAGGGAGTCGGGGATAGCATAGGTATAGTTTGGATAAAGAATGGTGACAGAAAAGAGTCGGGAATCGCATGTGCTAAGGAATAGGCTCGGCCTCTCGGTCCTAAGCGTCCTCTAGGTCTCGGTAACGGGCTCTCGCTACTTACTACCGAGGGTCCTAATGGTTAGTCTCGTGCCCTACCTTAAACTAGGATTTCGTTCTTAAGTTTAAGGGTGGCAAACGCTCGCCAAACCTTGGCCAAAGGATCAACGAACACAATCAAACAAGATAACCTGAGACACATGTAAAACCCTAATCAAAACATCCTAGACAAATCACCCATGATCACCCTTTCTCCCTCAATAAAGAACTACTCACACATAGCGAAAACGAAAACGAAAGCAAAGGAGAAAGATGAAAACATGATCAAGAGTGATTGAACGTGAAATTAACAACAAAGGAGAAAAGAAATACACAATACCAATTCAGAAAATCCAAGGAGAAAAGGATGAATTCAAGCAACAAAACCGAAATAGGTGATCAAACTAGAATAAACCGAGTCGGGAATTGAAATTACAAAAGTTGAAAAGTATGAAACCTAGGATTTTTAGAGAACAAAGTTTAAAGTGTCTAAAAAGTGCTGTAAAAAGATGGTACGAATAACGCTTCAAACCCCTTCAAATAGACGAAGTAATTTAAGCACACGAGGAGTCGGAAGCCGTCCCTGGGCTCCGGGACAGCCATCCCGTCCGGGACCACTGAGCCACTCCATCCCAAGGCTACGGGAAGGGCATCCCGTGGAGTATAGCTTTTATTTCTTTTTTGCACTTCTTTTACTTAGCTTATTTTCACTTGTATGTCGTCCCAAGGTATAGGGACGAGGCCTAGGAGTAGGGACGAGGTCTAGGATGATTATGTGAGCTTCAAATTCCGTGCCATGGTCCCGGGACACCTTCAATCATTGAAACGTGGCTCGTATGCAACCGAAACGGCACGAAACTAACTCGAAACACTTCGAAACCTCACGAAACTTCCCGAAACTTCCCGACCAGCATCCTACTCTCCAAATAAGCGCGTTTCCCTACAAAATAGACATAAAAACGCAGCAGAGCCTATACGGAGAGAAATAGGAGGCAAAATGCATATAAAAGCACGGGAAACGCAAAGAATCGCTAGTGAACAAGGGGGCTATAAGTATATAAATATAGGACACATCAGGATTGAAGGCCTTCTTTTGTATTTTGGGAGATTGTAATCAAATAACTCTGTTTATCTATAACTCTTATTATGTATATTGAGTTATAAGACGATAACAGCTGGTTTTGTAATATATGAACTTAATTAATATTTCCGCCTTAGTTTAATTAAGTCACGAAAACCAGGTTGTTACAATTTGTGGGTTGTTTTTGTGGGTAAAAATAATCGTGTCGTGTTTCTCGACTTGAGGTAGAACGACAAAATCAAATATTCATTTTACAAAATATGCAATTTTAAATTAATGCGTTAAAAATGACTAAAATGTTTTAGACACTTTGTACCGTTTCGTCTATTTATAAAACATGCATAAAAGTCCTTTTTATCATCGGGCTTGTTTTGGGGGGGGGGGGGGGGTACGGATACGGGTATCTACATAGCTCAAGTGACATAGTGCTTAAAAGGGTTGAACGTGTAACTCATACTAACAAGGTGCATCTTCTTTTATGGTGGCTCATCTTAAGAACTCTGTAGTTAAGTATACTTGCTAGAAAGCAATCTTAGGATGGGTGACCTCTTGGGAAGTTTTCCAGGATGCGCATGAGTGACGACAAAGTGCGCTGGAAAGGACACGTGTTGGTTTATGGGTGATGTACGTAACCTGGCAAGCTACCGTGGATGACATTTCGGCCTTTAGTTGGGGCCAGGGTGTTATAACTTTTGAGTCGCCACCAAGTTAACGTGGATTTTGGAACCCGCCTTCATGTCTTAAGCTCTAAAACATGCTCTTAGAGTTCAGGACACATCGACATCCCTCCGTCTAAGGTTATTGTAAAACCAGATTCGAATTCAGGGTGATGGTACTCTTTCAAATATTATATCGATTGTTTTAGAAAGCCCTTTAGAAAAGCCTATTTGGGAAAATAACCACTACCGGCCCGAGAACAATCCATTTGAGACATTTGAGCTTAAGTAATTCACTACGTGCATGTGCAATATTAAAATAAAAGATGTATGCAAAAGTAATGGGGGGAAACCGCCTAGTGCCATGCGCTTCCTCGGCCAACCACTTCTGTACTGGCGGTTTGTGTACTAAACCGCCAGTGCAGAGACGGCTCGCCATGCAGGATGCAAAATTGTTTGTTTAGTTTGTTTGAAACCCTCAGTTTTAGCATGTTTTAACGATTTACTAACGAAAACAGTTAGTTAATGTCGAATTCATTAAATCGTGTTAATGCATAAAAAGAAGATTGCTAATGCATAAACTCAAATTAAAATCCGCTGGTTCATTTAAATTTAAGGTCGTTGCTTATGGAACTTTGGCATGCCGAGTGAATAGAGTATCTACCCCATTATAAGACAATCTTATGAAAAACAGTCTCAAGGCCAAAGTCGAGGGGGCGTAAGTGTAAGCCATTTATTAGTCAAGATAAGAGAGATCGACCCATGTGCGGGTCGAATACTACCTGATTCACCAAGGAAATGGGCAGAGCTTCGCTATAACAAAGGAGGATGGAATTCAACACGAGATTTGTGAAGAATTCGATGTTTTGTGGTGCGTGAGGCTTTTGTGAGAGATTTTCAAAAAGAATTCTGTGTATGAATGATGTAAATTGAAGTGAATGTGTGTTTGAAACCTCGGATAAATGCTCATATTTATAGTGATTGAGTAAGGAAGGGCATGGATACTGCTTGAGCTCATGCGTCTCCCTGAGGAAACCGCATGTGCTATGGCGATTTCGAGGCCTTACATTTGCTATATTCCGAATCTTTCCAAGTTCTAATTTCGTGAGATTTAGAAAGACACAGTATAGTTGCTTTTCTTATGCTCCAAGGCACTCGGCTGGAGAGCTATTTTTGTGGCCTAGTTGGTTTTTGCTGGGCTGAGGGCCTTGAGAAGTGGGGCAAAAGCAGACCCAGGCTCGATTTTGGGCCCGAGATTCCAAAAAATGAAAAATACTCATTTTAACGAAAATATTAAAATAAGACGACTTGTGATGTCGATTTTTGCAAATGGGGATGCTAAATAGCGGTTTTAGCAATCGAACCTAAATTTAGAAATATAAGAGAACAAAACTGGGCCTAAGAAAAAGGCCCAATGCTTTGTGTTTGGGCTGCTTTTGTGAATTGGGCTTGAATGCTTTGCCATGCTCTACTATGTGACTCAGGCTAAACTCTAAATGAACTAGTGTATATTTAATTAAGCGACATTTCACATTTCGACTCGTTTATGCATTAAAACGGTTAAACTAAACTCGACATAAGTAGACCGTCTAAGTTAGCGTCAAAACATGAGTCGTTGTTACATCATAGGGTTTTCGTTGGGAGGGTACGAATACGGGCATCCACAGCTTGGTTCTATCATGATGCACTTGATACTTCACTAAGCAAATAGCACTCAAACTATCACAATACAACGAAGTGAACTCTTGATGCATGCCTTTGGTGACGTTTTAGTTACTGTACCCTTGGCACAATTTTGAAAATTCGAAATCTTATACAAAGCTTGTTGAAGAAGTCAGAATCCAACGGAGCGACTAATTATCACACACAGTACTTATCACGCGACCTCGGATAAACTCCAACGCCGTGTGGGGGTAAGTTAACTGGGAATAATTAGCCGCCACATATGGACTGGTAAGCTGAGCAACCATAGAGCCTTTAGGGTTCCTGCGGGTCCTGAGCCAATGGAAAGGTCTGCAAGTTCTAGCGGTATAGATGTGCACGGCCTCGGCATGATGCATGTCTGGCCGTATGGTCTGCACACTAAATGTATAGATTATGGCCGGAGAGTCATCCTACGTCTGAAGAGGTAAATGACGTGACAACACTACAAGACAAGATGTCAGCTTTTATTGACACAAAACACAACAAGACAAATGAGAAGGTATATATATAACCAAAGTCAACTAAAAAAGGCATTCAAATTATTTTCACAAAACACTACTATAGCTTTCTCTCTGTACTTTCTTATTCCCTACACCTGTGTTTGTGCTGACTTAGGCATCAGTGGGGCTTTCCTCGAACACCATCGAGGTTAGGTTTGCTCATTTCGCAGGTTATAGATTGAGAGAGAATGGCACATCACTCCTCGGACACATAAGACTTCCACAAGCAACCTTGATTCAAGTTAGGAATACTCTTATTATTTGTAACCCGACACAATAATCTTTATTGTTTAATAATTGTATAATCAATCATTTCAATTGCATTTCATTGTACGTTATACCTTTTTTTATTAAACATTGAAACTAAATACATGGAGAATAAATGACGAAAATGTAATTATCATTCAAAAAATTATTTAATTTAAATTTAGCCGTTTTACCAAAAAAAATCAATAAATAGTCGTTGAGCAACCTGTATTTTGACCCTAACCCGACCTAGAACCCGTATATACTCGATCCCGAAATACACCCGATCTATATATTTCTCGAACCCGTATTTACCCCGACCTACAAACCGCTTGCCTGACCCATTTGACATGTCTAATAGGAGCGGATGTCAATGCTTTCTTTAATCTGTCAAACGCATCAAGGCAGCATTGGTGAACACAAATGGGGCATCCATAGCCAAGAGCTCAGTCAGTGGTCGAGTGATTTTCGAAAAATATTTTATGAAGCGGCGGTAATATCCCACATGGCCTAGAAAACTCCGCACCTCTTTCACATTGATGGGATACAGTAATCGCTCGATCACTTCCCCTTTGGCTCGATCAACTTCAATGACCATGTGAGAAACAATGTGTCTTAAGACAACTCCCTCCTGAACCATAAAATTGCAAAACAAGATAAATTTCTCGGCATCTAAAGTTTCGGCTTTGATAAATTCGGCACCAATAAGTTACAGCTCCTATAAGTTTAGTTCCTATAAGCCGAAAAGAACAGTGCCTAAGTGCAAAATAAAATAAAGTGGCGTAATCTAACAACTGAAAAATTATACTAATGTTAATCAGTTGTCTCCCCGGCAACGGCGCAAAAACATGATGTGTTTTAAAATTTACCGCACGCATACAATGTCGTAGGAAACGGTTCGGTCACGTGGAGGCGAAGGATTAACCAACAATAAACATGATAATAATATGAAATTAAAGAGAAATGGACAATAGTAAATTTAGTCTTGATTGAAATTGAACGAGGAAGTTGGAATTGAAGAACAGAAAATTGCTCTGAAAATGCTACGTACTACCGTCTATCCTACGTGGTTGTTAAGTGTTTTATAATTTATAAAGATATAACATTACATTACATCAGAATATAAATTCAAATATTACATAATCGATTAAAACATTTATTAAAAACCTAAAAGATAAAATAAAACATAATTAATAATAAAAATTAAAAACTTAAAAGATAAAATAAAAAAATAAAGTTGGGTGAATTTGTTTGTTGAATGAAATGGAGTACGTTGCATTGTTGTTGAAAATCAACACAAAAATAGGGTCAATTTGAGTGGCCCCACATAAATTTAAAGTAAAAAATAAAAAAAATAAAATAAAATTGGTACTCATCTCTACACAAAATTCTCCATTAATAAAAGGACTCCTTTTTTAATTTTCCCTCCATTTATTTCAATGGAGAATTTTTTCTCCATTGTTATGAATGCTCTAATGATTGTCATTAACTGCCTGTCAAACTCTTTTTTCCCTACTCTAATTCCTTCCCCTCCGATTTTCACTTCTTTTGGGCCGTGATTCTTGTGCTTTTGAGTCCATTTTCCCTTTTCCGTTTGTTTTGTTTTTAATAACTTAAACCTCCAACCCAATTTCATTGGGTTTATTTGCTTCTTGGCCTTGTCTTCAATCCATGGCTTTCCATAATATGACTCGATCGATCTCTTCTCATATTTTCACCAAAATTAACTTCTACATGCAAGTATATTTACACTAAATCGGAATTAAATGTTCTAAAAAGAAATATAATATAAAATAGATTAAAATTGATGAAAATACATACTAAACTATGGGAAAGAGTGTACTCCCTCCGTTTCGGTGATTTGTTTACGTTTACTTTATACACATTTATCGATGTGAAGAGAGAGGTTGAGAAAAAACTAATAAAATAATAATATAAGTACAAAGAGGGTCCCGTTTGCTTAAAATTATCAAATGTAATTGGTTGAGGGAGTAGGGGTCATCTCCCACATGGGTCAAGTATGATCATTTTTGAAAAGTGTAAACAAATGACCCGTACGCCCCAAAATGGAAATTGTAAACAAATGACCGAGACGGAGGGACTACAAAATTTCGTTAGAATACGAACTTAACAAATAACAAGGTCTGATCTCATGCAGTCTCAATCTCTAAAATCAATTCAAATCTACCAATATAAAATGCGATTTTAAACATTTATAAATCATACTCAAATTATAAATAAAATTATTTTAATTCATATTTTTATTTAAGACCCGTGCAGCAAAAGTGTATAAGATAAAAATGCTAATCGATAATGACGATACATAACTGGTTACTCTTAATATATAAAAAAGGAAGAACGCAAAGTGACAAAAAAAGTGTGTAATTAGAGTAAGTCTCATGTGAGATGTTTTATACGGTAATAACTGATCTTTATAAAATAAAATTATTGGAAGATGGTCTGACCAAGGAATTTGGACGAAATTCTCCTAAACATGTTCCAAATAGAAGTAGAGTTACTATGAAGTTAGAAATTACTACTACAAAAAAAGTGGACCCATTTTTCCGAATACTGAAGTCACTTGCGTTTAAACCTTGAACAACACTCTTAGGAAGTGTAAACACTGCTACGGTGCTACCCATCTTCCTTGTTTGTCATCCTCTAAACCTTGTCTAATCAATCTCAAGGTCTGTTACAACATAAACAGCCTTACAATACTTATAAACACTCGATCGTGTATTGTTATTATTGAAACAGGCTGCAAAATTTATTATTGTAAGACGGTTTTACGCAGTACAACGGTGCTAACCCTGTTTGCAATAAAGTGGTAATATTTTATCTTCATATTTTGAACTTTGTTATTTTAGTAGGCTTATAGATGTTTTCCATTTTATTATGCTAGCCATTTGTGTTGAGTTCGAAGTGATATTTATCAATTTTTTCATTTAATGAACTTAATGTGATTATTGGAAAATAAAAGAGTGCACAATCTAGCTAAGAGAGCACTATATCTGTAACATGCTTTCCAATTGGCCAAAAAAAAAAAAAAAAAAAAAAGTGATTGTAACAATGTTTTTTTTTTTTTACATATGTTCTACGTGCTCTATGGCTTGTGTTAGAGACATTATTATACAGTTATACTCATCTTTGGCTAACTTGGGATTTTTATACTATTTGTCCGTTACATATTTCAGAGCCTTGTATTAGAGAATATGAACAAATAACGTAATTATGAGTTGCATAAATTAATAAAAGACTTTCACTGTCCGGTTTGAAAAGAAGGCGTTCCCATTCAAACCGAGAATTGAAATGTTCGAGAAACGTGGCGTCCTCGTTAGTTCTCCAATCGTACCGTCCGTAATACTACCGTTGCAATTGCAGGAGGGTATTACAAAATATGAACAAATAACGTAATTATGAGTTGCATAATTACTAAGATTAATAAGAGACTTTTAATATGCCTATGAAGTTGTATATAATCTCTATTAGGAGAACATAATTATCAACATTTTCAAGTCATATAATATGAAATCCTTATGCATGAAATGTATCCTTCCCTAAATCTTAACACCTTGTGATCAAAGTTCATCATGATAAATCATAATTCATTAAATCCTAGTAACTGTCACAATTTACTTAATAATGGTTGGTAAAATCATTATACGGGTCAAATTTTAATTATAAATATATCGAGTTCTACTTATAAAACCATCTGCATTGGATGATATGTGCTCTCTGTTCAAGGGATTTTTAGTAATTTTTGAGAGTCGTGCTTTCGAACTATGACTGTGTCGAAGAAGTCAAGGGTATGGTTGTGCCCGGGATAAAGAAAACATATGATGAATGCTTAAGAAGATTTATTTTGTGCTGTTATTACAGAACAGGTATCATGGATGTCAGAGTTGGGCTTGTAGTTCTTTTATTTTTTGCTTTAGCTTGGATGTCGGATGCTAGAAATTGTGCAACGTCCGAGGATGCAGGTAACTAATCGATAAATTACATCTCTTACAGTACCGCCTAAATTCATCACTTAGACTAACGACTACAGGCGTATACTGCCTGATATGGTAGCTTCTGGTTGTGTAACGTATACTGCCTTTTAAACGACTACAGGCGTTAGGCGTCGCTTGTTTATGCTAAAGTGACATTATTATTAGGATTTAATTAAATGAGATTATTACAGGTTATGAATTTGATCATAGAAGGATGGATCTCTGCCCACTATGTGAGCAATCTGTTGATGCGGTTCTATCCTTCCTTACCGACGACAATATTCAAGATGCAGTTGTTAAGGCGCTTGATGACACGTGTGCTCATATCGCAAATTTTGAGGACCAGGTATTAACGTTTCAGGATTAATAGCTTCATACCGTGTGTCATCTTCCCTATCATCACCAAATGTTAGGTTGCTTTAGCTATTCTTTATCCCGAGTAATAATTTTGATTTGTTTTGATAGTGCAAGTCGTTGGTCGAGGGATTTGCTGAAACTTTCTTCTCAGAGTTCTCATCACTGCAGCCAAAAGGACTTTGCACGAAAGTTGGGTTGTGTAAAAAACCTCCTCCTCCTCCTCCTCCTGTTGTTTCTTCATTACCAACGAAACAAAACAAGTGCGACGCTTGTCGTCAAGCGATTAATGAAGTCCTCAACATGTTGAACGATCCTGACAATGAGGTTTGTTCTTAAACGGTTTATATGAAATAGTTCTGTAAGGGAATTGAATATCGAAGAATATGAGAACTCAGAGAATACCGGTTTTTTGACAGCTTGGAATCATTGAGAGGCTATTGAGGGCATGTAATGCGGTGGGCAGCAAGTACATGACTAAGGTATAACGTCAACTCATCAAGCTTCTTAAGAGTTTTCGACTAAATAATGGTGCTGAATATTATTTTCTTACGAACTTCTTTTGCAGTGTAAAGTAATGGTGTTCGAGTATGGGCCAGTGCTGATCCCAAATGCAGGGATCTTTTTCGAGAAGGTCGACTTCTGCACGACATTCCATGCCTGCGCCAGGCAGCAACAGGTTGAGAAAGAGCGTGCTCAGTTTGCAGGAATGATTGAAATGGTGACTTCCTCTGATTAAACACTGTCGCGTATATAAAATGCCCGGAAACAGTATTTATTTTTCTTTACTCCTATGTCCAATAAAAAACACTACTCTAGCTCGTGACCTTTCGTACAATTTTAATTTCCCAAATTACTTCGATTTCATGATCAAGAGTTGAGCAGTGTATATATATGCTCAATATGTTCTTGTTTTCTAGAGTTATCTGCTCTTGTTTCCCATCACACTTAAGGGATAAATTATAGTTGTATTTCGAGAATTCCTCGATATATTGATTTCTGTCGTCGTCCTGTTTTACTTTTGGAATCCCTCGGTAAATTGATTACTGTTTGCTTTTGAGTTTTAACGGAAAACCGTTTCAGTAATGCATTCTATGTTCCTAATAGTCTTCAGGCATCTGTTTATAAGAACATGTACTATAAATGCGCGTAGTATTCGTCTAACTGTAAATGTGTGTAGTACAAGTGTACTTTGTGTCAAGTTATTATCGACTAAGATAAACGTACATTCAATCTTCTAAGCCAAATCGAATGAATCGTCATATGAAAAACATCATATCGTTTTGGAGGATTGTTGATTACAAAATGTCGTTGAACTTGTATCACTCCCTTTTGTAATTTCACATACCTCTCATAAGGTATGTCCATCAATATCTTCTTAAGGTTAGGGATATCACTCACTGAAACTCGAACTGAAAATTCATCCCAATTAAGAACGTCGCTGTATGGAAGGATGTAGTTTTGAGATATCAAAACCGGTACACACCCCGTGTATATTGCCTCGACAATTCGAGGGCTAGCAACTTCGAAACCACTAGGGCAAATGCAATACTTGCTTCGACTCATCTTGTTGTGGTAGGAAATTTCCTTAGGAAGTTCTTCATAAATTTGTAAGTCATTGTCTTTGCCTTTCCAATGGCTAAGCAGAGCGGGTCTAATGTGGCCATGCATGTGTCCAGCGAAAAATCCGAGGATGTCACGTTCTGATGGGGGTAAGCCATTGCCAATTAGACCGGTTGTTTCTCCAGTGACGAGGTTGATTTCGGGTATTGACACATCTTTTCGCGGATTATAATTCTCGGATGTATTTGCATTGCACAATGCTCGTATCGAGTGGAAGTATAACAACGGTAGATACCATGTCGCTCGTGGGCCCTACAAGAACATGTAAAGAAACGTCAACATGGATGGACTCAAGAAGGCTAATTGGATGAAGTAAATTAGAAAAGAAAAAATAAATCTAAAAGTTTAAGTAAAAATATCAAAATAATTCAGCCACAACAATTGTTACTATTGTTACTATGACTATGGTGAGCACCACCGTATATACAATACGAATATGATACGATTTTTAAATCATTGAAATTATAAAATATTAAGAAAAACTAACCAATTTATAGTGAGAGATGTTCAATTTTAATACTCCCTCCGTTGGATTTGTTTACGTTTACTTTTATACACGTTTATTAATGTGATGAGAGAGATAAAGAAAAAACTAATAAAATAATACGGAGTAATAAAAGTACAATGGAGGGTCCACTTTACCAAAATTAATAGATATAATTGGTTAAAGTAGTATGAGCCCACGATCATTTATGGAAATGTAAACAAATGACTTGTACACCCTAAAATAGAAAATGTAAACAAATAACTGGGACGAAGGGAGTAAAAAGATCTAAGTAAAGGATAAATTTCATGATTTTAGAGCAATGACTAATTGATTAGGTTTAGGGTAATTTTTGAATTTTTGAAAAGATAAGCTTTTGTCGTTTTCTTTTTTAAATCTATTCGAAATTGTATCTACAATTTTTTTCAATGTCGATATAAACTATAAATATGATACAAATTGGTAGAAAAAACATGTATCAAGCCTACAATTTGTTTTAACATGAATTTTTCAGATATTTAAACTTTAGATAGTACTATATTTCGGCATAAAAAAAATTCGTATCTTTCATTTTTAGGGTCTGTTCTCCTCATCTTAAGTTTTTCTCTGGTTCAGAAAATTTCAGATAATTTCAGAAAATTTCAGATTAATTCAGACAACTTCAGAAAACTTCAGAAAATTTCAAATTTCTAAATAAATAATTAATTAATTAATAATAATAATAATAATAATAATAATAATAATAATAATAATAATAATAATAATAATAATAATAATAATAATAATAATAATTGTTTCGGGTATAAAGTTAGGAACTAAATACCAAAACTAAATACAAATGATTACAAGTTGATTATGGATTACAAGCTAAATGAACTAAGTCCTGGAACGGTCCTTAGCTCACGGTTCTCTTCTCCCTTCCTCTCCTCCTGAAATCACGTAGCAAACCAAGCCCCGGGGCCTTCCGGGTGATGGCCCTCCGACGCTCAAGTCAGTTATAAAGACAAAGAAATCTAGAGAGAGAAAAGAGAGAAAAACCTTTTTTAGTAGTGTGTTTGTGTGTGTGAATCTCAGTAATTTTTAGGGTTTTAGTTGCCCTTTATACTTGTTTCAAATTTGTCTTCTTGTGCCCCCGCTCCGTACCGTACGGCCCTGGGTGGGCCATACATGCCCGGACCCGGGTGGACCATTGGGTTCCTTGGTATATGGGATGATCCGGTCAATAATCCTCCCGGCCTCGAGTGACCCGGGCAGGAGATCTGAGATGGTTCAACGAGTGTAAGTCCATCCTCCGGCCTATAATCCTACCGGCCTGATAGCGTGGGACCCGGGAGAAGTCACCCCCAACAACTGCCCCCATACAGGGGAAGCCGCGGGCTTGCTCTGTATGACCTAATTTTCCAGGCGGGTGGCTTCCTCCCCCGGTCTGAATGAGTAAGCTCTTCTCGTGTTCCTGCTTCCTGACCTTGCGTTTCTCTCGTCCCGCTCAGATGTGGTGTGCTGAGTAAGCTTCTATTTTTGGCGCAATTTTTGAATTCCAGATCTCAAGGCAACGACGTTTCGTCTCCCCCGGCTGACACGTGTCGTACGATGGCTTGGGGTGCACTATTCACATCTTCCTCTATAAATACCCCCTAAATTCGACTCATTTTCTTCTTTACAAACCCCCAAATCGTTTTTAATCCTCCCAAAAACTCCTCAGATCTTATCATCCTTCGCTTGCATTTTGTTCCGGCTTCATCCCGCCTTTGATTCCTTCCTTGTTCGTGTTCTTGCAAGAGGTAAATTTCGCGTTTGATTCTAAATTTCGTAAGTTGTAATTACTTCGTAGAGAACAATGAGTGCGTCGGCCGATTCGTCTTCTAGAACCGCTTCAGATATCAACGTAGTAGTGGATTCAGAGGTAGAGCCTGAGCTTGAGGACTTGACCGTAGGCCGGGAAGGAGTGACCGATACGGAGGCCCAGGCTGGGACTTCTCAGGCTGGACCCTCTCAGGCCGAGCCTTTGCATGTACGGATCTTAGAGACTTCGGTATTCCAGATTCCCATGAGCGTTAGGATTAACCTAGGCTTCAGGGACTTCCTGAATGAGAAGAATTGTCCTGAGCTGGCGGCTGTACATTATAATTTACCTGAGACTTGGGAATTATTTGTCGGAAGGCACCAGAACGTGGTCAAGCCTCCGAGTCTCCACACGGCCGTATACATGAAGGATCTGGAGCATGGGCTTCGGTTTCCTCTTCATCCTTTCATCGAGAAAGTGCTCGACCGGGCTAATATTGCCATATGTCAGATGACACCGTTCGGGATGAGAGTTATAATTGCCTTTGCTTGGACTTGTTTGTACCTGGGCTTCCCCCTAACGATAAACCTTTTTCCGCCGCCTTCATCACTTCCACTGTACCAATAAGGCGACTAAGGGATGGTGGTCATTGGTAGCAGTCGGGCTATCGACTCACTTCTGGCCAATGACTCGATGAAGGGGTGGAACGAGAGGTGGCTCTTCCTCAAATCTCCCGTTCCTTTCAACCACCCTCGCTGCTTTCACAACGATGTGAGGGGTCGTTTAGAGACCCGAGAAGAGTGGGTCCCGGGGAGCATCCTTCCCTGGAAGGACGTTCCGCTGACCAAGGAGGAGTCGAAAGCTGTGCGCTATTTTGAGGCTTACAAAGCGGGGAAGGATTGGTTCCCCAAGAATTGGCTTCCTCCAGCGGACACGATCTCCGAGGACAAATTTCTGAGCGTGGTTGGCCTAGTCCCGGCCCTCGGCGGTAGCGAGGCGGGCGGCCAGGATCTTAGTATCTTAGTCATCTTTAACTTGTGTTTATTTAGCTTTTCTGATTCTTCCGGCTCTGACTTTGTTTCGTTTTTGTAGGTTCCTTGGGCCATCTCACTCCGAAGGATTTGGCATCTATTGGTCTGAGCGAAAAGAACCGACTGCTTGATCAACCGACTGCCGTGGACTTGAAGCGACGCAAACCCACGCTCAGGGAATTCGTAAAAAGCATGCAAGGTGATATTCCTGATAGGCCGATGGGAAGAAAACGTGTAGCGTACAAGCCCAGTCGGGAAAAGGAAGCTGAGCAGGCGGCAAAGCCTGCTGGATCTGTTTCCTCACCTCACCCGGATCCGGTGGGTGCCACGGTGGAGTCTACTCCGGTGGGAAGTATGTTTGAGGCGACGCCTGAGGTCCCCCTCCCCAGTCCTCTAAGGGAGGTCAGGGTCTCCCAGCCTCCTCAAGTCCCGGACGCTGTCGTCATCGAGTCCGAGTCTCCTCACTCGGAGGATGTCCGGCCCTCCAAGAGGCGTAAGAAGGTTAGCTCCACACTCTCGTGGGGGAGTCTGTCTGAGGGGCGCCCCCTGGATGTTCCTTCGGACGGTCTTTCTTCTGTCTTTCCCATCAGTGAGCAGGACATTTATGACTTATTGTCTTTCTCCATCCAGGGCTCTTCCTCCAAGGCCAAGGCTAGCGGGCAGGGTCAGGTTTCTATTGCCGTCCCGGGTGGAGGGACCTCGGATACCGGCGGTGTAGTAAAGCACCCGGCGGGCCTCGTTGAAGAGACCCCACCTATTGCCGGGGGCCTAGGCATACAGGCCGTCGAGCTGACGATGGCCCTCCGTCGTTCCGTGGATTCCTTCGCAAAGTTTGCTCTGGACACCGCGGGCGAAGTTGACCGTCTGCGGCGTGAGGCGGCCTCGTCTGAGGCCACTAAGGAGATGAAGGAGGCGGCCGACCGCCTGAAAAAGTCCATTAAGGCTCGCGAGAAGAGGCGCTTCGCCGAAGACGGAGGTGCGTTCCCTCGTGGGTAAACTGAAGGAGAAGGAGCTCCAGCTGGGGGAGCTTTCCAAGGAAAAGGAGAGCCTGGCTCTCCAATATACAGAAGTCTTCCAGGCCCGGATGTCGCTATTGCCCGCGAGGCGCCGAGGCCGAGAGGCCTGAGGACAAAGCGGCGCCTGGCCAGAGCTTGAGATGGAGAAGATGAAGGCTGCCCATCAGGTCGAGCTGGCCACAGTTCGCGCCAACTCCTTCTATGATGGAGTTGACTTCGGGTCCAACGAGACGAAGGGATTCATCGACAAGGTCGACCCCAACTTCAACTTTGCCCGTCTCGCTGAACTTGGAGAGGTCACGACAAGGCGAGCGGTGGGAAGAAAGCGGCCGTGGGGATGCTGTTGCTGAGGATTAATTCTTGTATTCCGAGTCTTCTTGCTCGGGATGATCCGCGGGTCTCCCATTAGCCTACATTTTGTTTTGTTTTAATTTCAATAAGCACATTAGTCTGCGGTAGGCGGGCGTTTTTGTGTAGACGGCCGCCGACTCTGGTAGGTCTATTTAGCTTGTTTATCTTTTTCGCTTATTCCAATTTGCTCCCGGCCCGACATGTGGGCCCGGGGGCGACGACCCTGTAATATACACTCTTTTTATCAATGTTGCCTTGCTCTTTTGTTTTTCCATACTTGGTTTATTTTCTTTTGTTTTTCCATACTTGACTTATCACTTCCGTATATACTTATATTGACGTTTGCCGCTGCCGGGTAGTTTTTCTATACTTAGCTTATTTTTATCTTGTTTTTACTCATGCTATTCTCCTCCGGGACCGGGTGATTTTAGGCGTATTCTCCCCTGTTGTTATTTCTTTTAATGCTTATGCTGTTTTCGCTGTTTGTATCGGGGCCGGATAGTATTGTTTGATCTCAGCGTTCTATTCATACTTAGTCAGATTTCCAGCTTTTTCTCAACGTGTTATCAATACCAGGATCACAGATCGCTTTGGCGTCCGGTGATAGTAACCACTCTTTCGTACGTTCATACACTTGCCCCCGGTTGTCGGGCGATTGTGCGTAGGTTATTCGATGAATATTGTGCAAGGCCATACGTCGGGCGCGAGCCGTCCAGGCCCCAGGCCTGGACTCTCAAGGCGCGATGTTCATCCGTCTGTGACGATGGAGTCATACGCAGGCGCGAGCCGTCCGCCCGGGCCACGGACTCTCAGCGCGATGTTCGTCCATACGTAGACATGGGAGGTCCGCAGCCGCCACCGGCTACAAGGCCGGACATCGGACAGTGAGCGGCCTAGGCCCGTGGGCCACCATAGACGTCCCGGCTCTTTTGCATAAGGGCACCCTCATCCGGGCCCGACGACCACGGATGAGCATTGTGCAAGGCCATACGTAGGGCGCGAGCCGCCCAGGCCTGGGCTCTCAAGGCGCGATGTTCATCCGTACGCAGGCAGTGGGTCATACGCAGGGCGCGAGCCGTCCGGGCCCCGGGCCACGGACTCTCAAGACGCGATGTTCATCCATACGTAGACATGGGAGGTCCGCAGCCGCCACCGGCTACAAGGCCGGCATCAGACACTGTGGTGAGAGCAGCCTAGGCACGTGGGCCATCATAGACATCCCGGCTCTTTTGCATAAGGGCACCCTCATCCGGGCCCGACGACCACGGATGAGCATTGTGCAAGGCCATACGTAGGGCGCGAGCCGCCCAGGCCCCAGGCCTGGGCTCTCAAGGCGCGATGTTCATCCATACGTAGGCAACTTGTCATACGTAGGGCGCGAGCCGTCCGGGCCCCGGGCCACGGACTCTCAAGGCGCGATGTTCATCCATACGTAGACATGCGTAGGGCGCGAGCCGCCCAGGCCCCAGGCCATGGACTCTCAAGGCGCGATGTTCATCCTACGCAGGTATGGGAGCCCTCCAGGCGGTTGCCTAGGAGGTCCTTCCCTTCTCCGGTCTTTTGTGTCTCTTAGCTGCTCCGGGGCCTTGCCCCCACTCTGCCTCAGGCGGGATTTGGAGTGCTCACTGCCCTTTTCCTGAAAGTGTTAGTAAAAATTTTCAAAAATTCCTATTTTTGAATCAGACTATCGTTGATTAGCCGGGGTCGGGGGTAGCCCCCCCTCCTTGCCCCCTGGCCAGCTTTTGTGTGATGCAAATCTAAACAAATGCTGGGCAAAAATTCTAGCATAAGTTCTACTAAAAATGTTACAGAAGCTCGCGGTGCCAACATTTCTGGTCACTCGCGTTACAGATGTCTACACGTTGCCTCGTTAAAACCTTCCCGTGGAAAACCCAGTGGGACAAAACCACGGGTAAGGAAAAAGAGTACAACGCTTACACGTAATATTTCTTTAACGTATCAGAGTTCCAATGGGACGGGAGGTCGTGGCCGCTCATATCTCTCAGCATGAAGGTTCCCGGCTGCTTTATCTCTGTGATCTGATAGGGCCCTTCCCAGGTGGCTGACAACTTCCCGTGAATGTTCCCTTTCCCGGTGGCGGATGCTCGTCTTAGCACCAGGTCTCCCAGCTCAAACTCCCTATGCTTCACTCTTCGATTGTACATTCTCCTCATCCGGTTCTGGTAAACCGCCAGATTTTCTCTTGCTTGGTCCCGGACCTCATCTAGCAGGTCCAACGACTCCTTTCTCGCTTGTTCATTACTGGCGGGGTTATGTAGGTTTGCTCTCGGACTGGGTAGAATTGCTTCAATCGGGAGTAAAGCTTCGGCCCCGTAGACCATGTTGAATGGCGTGTGGCCGGTGGATTCCTTGACTGTAGTTCTGATTGACCAGAGAACGCTTGGTAGCTCATCGGCCCATGCCCCCTTCAGCTCATCCAGTCGTTTTTTCATGCCGTTCAACATTTGCTTGTTGGCGGCCTCGGCTTGCCCGTTGCTTTGTCGATGGCAAACTGATGAGTAGGCGACAATTGTCCCGTTCCGTTTCAACCAGTCCCGCATGTTGTCGTTGTCGAATTGTTTTCCATGGTCGAATACCACCACCTTGGGCACCCCAAACCTTGTGATTACATTTCTCCAAATAAACTTTCTCACGGCTTGCTCGGTGATGGTGGGGATGGCCTCTGCTTCAATCCATTTAGTGAAGTAGTCAATGGCTGCTACCACATACTTCCTGCCCCCGGTCGCCGTTGCGAAGGGCCCCAGGATGTCCATCCCCCACTGGTCAAAAGCTATCGGGCTCAGGACTGGCCTGAGGTCTCTGGCGGGGAGATGGATATCCGGGGCGAAGATCTGACATTGCCGGCACCGCTTGCTCAAATCCTTGGCATCCTTTAACATTGTGGGCCAAAAGTAGCCGGCCCTCAGTGCTTTGTGGGCCAACGTGCGTCCGGTCACATGATGACCACATACTCCCGAGTGTATGTCGTTCAGGATGAACTCAGCGTCCGTGCCCCCTACACATTTTAGTAGCGGGGCTGAGAATGATCGCCTGTAGAGTTCTCCATCCACGATGACAAACCAGGGGGCCAGCCTCTTTAGTTTAGCAGCCTCGATTTTATCTTCCGGGATTTCTCCCTCCAACTTGTATTTCAATATCGGCCTCATCCAGCCGCCGTCTTCAGAGATCGCATTGATTGTTAGCACTCCTTTTTGCCGGCGGATGTCGACCGGGACTGCTGACTTGTTATCTGGCATTCTTATTTGGCGAGTTTGGCAAGCGCGTCCGCTTTGTTATTTTCGGACCTGGGAATATGATGGACCTCGAAAGATGTCAATCCGGAAGTCAAAGTTTTTGCTCTCTGGAGGTATAACGCCATCCCTTCTTCCCGGGCCTCGTACTCTCCCTTAAGTTGGCTCGCCACCAGCTGCGAGTCTGTTCTCAGTTCAATCTCTTCTGCCCCCATGGCCTTTGCCAGTTCCAGGCCTGCCAGCACCGCCTCATACTCAGATTCATTGTTTGTGGCCGGGAAGGCAAATTTCAGGGCATGCTCAAACTCGTGTCCTTCGGGACTGATGATTACCACTCCGGCCCCGGAGCCATGGATGGTGGCCGACCCGTCTGTATATACCTGCCATACTCCTTTCGGTGCATGCCCCCTGGCCGGGTGGGTGCACTCGGCGATGAAGTCTGCCAGGGCCTGAGCCTTGATTGCCGTTCTCCCGGTGTAGGTTATGCCGAACCCTGATAGCTCGATTGCCCACTTGAGGAGTCTCCCGGATTTTTCAAACTTCTCGAGTGCTTTCTCAAGGGGCTGGTCCGTGCGCACCTCCACCGGGTGGGCATCAAAGTACGGTCTAAGCTTCCGGGTCGCTATGACAACAGCGTATGCTGCCTTCTCGATGATTGGGTAGTTTCTCTCTGACTGACCCAGTGCGTGACTGACAAAGTAGATTGGTTGTTGTTGTTTTTCTTCTTCCCGTAGGATTATCGGCGATATCGCGCCATGATCACGGCGATGTACAAGATTAAAGTTTCGCCCGTGACCGGTCTTGCCAAAGTAGGCAATGTTGTAAGGTGTCTCTTCAACTGTTCAAAAGCTTCATCTTGCTCCTTCCCCCATTCGAACCTCTTATTCCCTTTTAGTACCTGGAAGAATGGTGTGGACTTGTCGGCGGACCTGGAGATGAACCTGGAGAGTGCTGCCATCCTCCCGGTCAGAATTTGAATGTCTTTAATCGTCTTTGGTGCCGGCAGGTCTAATATAGCCTTGACTTTCTCGGGGTTGGCGTCAATCCCTCTTGAGCTGACCAGGTACCCCAAAAACTTTCCGGACCGGACTCTAAAGGTACACTTCTTCGGATTCAATTTCATTTGGTATTCTCTGAGCGAGCTGAACGTCTCTTTCAGGTCTTCCAAGTGCTGTTCATCGGACTTGCTCTTCACAATTGCATCATCCACATATACCTCCATGTTTCTCCCCTTCTGCTTTGCAAACACGGCATCCACCAGCCGCTGGTACGTGGCCCCGGCGTTTTTGAGTCCAAACGGCATCATCTTGTACATGTAGACCCCGTGCCCTGTGATGAAGGCGCACCGGGGCCTGTCCTCCTCTGACAGATAGACCTGGTGATATCCTGAGAAGGCATCCAGGAAACTCAAGGTTGAGTGGCCACTGGTGGAGTCTACCAGCTGATCAATCCTTGGCAACGGGTAGCAGTCTTTGGGGCACGCCTTGTTTAGATTTGTAAAATCAACGCACATTCTCCATGCCCCGGATGCTTTTTTCACCATTACCACGTTGGCCAGCCACTCGGGATAGTCACAACGCTCAATGAAACCTGCCTCCAACAACTTGTTTATTTCTTCGAGAATGGCCGCGTCCTTTTCCGCA
This sequence comes from Dianthus caryophyllus, assembly GCA_023091065.1. NCBI lineage: Eukaryota > Viridiplantae > Streptophyta > Magnoliopsida > Caryophyllales > Caryophyllaceae > Dianthus > Dianthus caryophyllus. The sequence goes on from CM041529.1 coordinate 3,042,254, forward strand.
CTCATGGGCCGCAGCCTCTGCTTCATTGGTTTGTAGCTGGGGTTAACGTTCAGCTGGTGCACAATTACTTCCGGGCTTATCCCCGGCATCTCCGCCGCTGAGTAGGCAAACACGTCCTTGTTTTCTTCCAAGATACTAATCAGACTGTCTTGAAAGCCGGGGTCTAGCTCCGCCCCAATGATTACGCTTCTTCCTGGTGATAGCTCAATTTCTTTTGTCTCACTCTCCGGTCCCGGAGTCACTTCCAGACCCTGCTTCTCCTTTTGTTCCGGGAGTTTCACCTCTGCCACGGTCTTCTTTTTTATCCCCTGGACCGACAGGGAATTGCAAGATCTCCCGGCGCTCTGGTCCCCGTAGATCTTCCCTTCGGTCCAGTTGTCTGTGATGTAGGCCATGGCTAGGCACCGTATCGATACGACGGCATGGATGTGATCCAATGTGACCCGGCCAATGAGGGCGTTGTATGCTGACGGGGCGTCCACGACTACGAAGCTTGCGTCGACACTCCGGGCCATATCTTCCTCTCCTATTGTTACTGGTAAAGTTATCGTTCCCATTGGTCTTATACCGGCACCGGCGAAACCATAGAGTGACCCTATGTAAGGCGTCAGTTGTTCTCTCTTCAAACCCAGCTTCTCGAACACTTCCCGGTACAGGAGATTCAGACAGTTCGGTGTCTATCATGCATCTGTGTACCAGATGAGGTCCGATGTCCAAGGAGACGACCAACGGGTCGCTGTGGGGGTAGGAGACCCGCTGGTAGTCCTCGTCGCTGATGGTAAGGTCCGGGACTGGCTTTGGTGCTGTCCTTCCGGCTGAATAAATGCTCATGCTTGTTTGCTCACGTTTCTCTGCCTTTCTTTTCCTCCCGGATAAGACTGATTCCTCCGTCCCGGAGATCATATGAATCTCACTTATTCTCTTTTGGTTCTTTTTCGGGCCCGTTTGGGCCGGATCCCCACTACCTTCACCTCCATCTCTTTCCCGCTTGTCCTTAACAAAGCGCCGCAAGGTACCTTGCTGTACCAACCGCTCGACCTCGTTCTTCAGGGATACACAGTTCTCTGTTAGATGGCCGGCTGTCTGGTGGTACTCGCAGAAAGCTGATTTATCATTCCCCGGGTGTCTTTGCGGTCGAGGGGTGGCCCACTTGATCTCGTTCTTGGTCATCTCGAAAATTTCCGGCTGGGACCTTATGAGCGGCGTGTAGTGAGTCCATTGTTGGAATTGTTGATTACCTCCCTGCGGACCTCTGCTCTCCCGGTTGTCCCGGCCATCCCGGTAATCCCGGCGATTGTTGTAATTGCTGTTATTGCGGTTGTAATTGCTGCGGTTGTTGTTGTCATTCGGTCTCCGGGGCGGTCCCTTCCATTCTCGTTGGGTCCCGCCCTGGTCTTCTTTCTTGTCACTTCTCCTGCTGAATGTTTTATGGAACTGTTCTTCCCGCAAAAATCCTTCAGCCATCTCGCGGGCTGCCATCAGGCTGGCCGTGGTTTCCCGATCGAGAGACTTTTCAGCTCCCCTTCCTTTAAACCTACCGTCAAGGCATGGACCCCTATCTTGGAGTCCAGGTCTCTGATCTGCTGTGATTCTCTGTCAAATCTGGTCATATACTCTTTCAACCCCTCGCTCTTCCCTTGCACCACGTTCAGGAGCTCCGTAGCCACCTTCTCTCTCCTTTTGTTTCCTGCGTACTGCTGGCGGAACACCCGGCACATGTCCTCATATCCATAGATGGAGCCAGTTGGGAGGTTACGGAACCAGGTTTGTGCAAGTCCCGTCAGGGTCGTAGGAAAGACTTTGCACCAAACGTAGTCCGTAGGGTCGTACATCATCATGTGGCTCTCATAGGCCGCCAAATGTTCCTCCGGGTCTGTTTTCCCGTCGTATTGTATCGTTGGAATTTTCATCTTGGGAGGAAGAGGGTATTCCAGCACCGAAGACGCCAAAGGCGATTTTACTGTGACTTTTCCTTGTGTTTTGTTTCCTTTGGGTCTGTTGCGCTTGGGCCTCTCAATGCGTGGAACCTCGGGCTTCGATACCTCTTGAACTGAAGGTGGTGACTGGGACGCTGAGTGAGAATGCTTCGACTCTCTCCACGTACTATCGTTGCTTGACGTCTCGTTGTCCTCATGAAAAAGCTTCTTGGGTGTCACGGATGGGATGAGATCTCTTCTTGGTGGAGACTTCTGTTGACTTGGCTCGGGCGGGGGAGTGCCGGTAGGTGGTGTCTTCCTCAGTTTTTCAAGGAAAGCACTCATCATCCTTTTCTCCTCTGGAGTCAAGGGCGTTTGCAGCTCGGTCTCCAGGGGAATGCCGCCGGCACCTCCCTCCGGGGGAGCTGTTTCTTCCGCTGTTTTTCTCGACTCTTGTGGAGGGTTTGACATGGCTTTTTGTAAGATTTTTGTGAAATTTTATCCCCACAGACGGCGCCAATTGTTTCGGGTATAAAGTTAGGAACTAAATACCAAAACTAAATACAAATGATTACAAGTTGATTATGGATTATAAGCTAAATGAACTAAGTCCTGGAACGGTCCTTAGCTCACGGTTCTCTTCTCCCTTCCTCTCCTCCTGAAATCACGTAGCAAACCTAGCCCCGGGGCCTTCCGGGTGATGGCCCTCCGACGCTCAAGTCAGTTATAAAGACAAAGAAATCTAGAGAGAGAAAAGAGAGAAAAACCTTTTTTAGTAGTGTGTTTGTGTGTGTGAATCTCAGTAATTTTTAGGGTTTTAGTTGCCCTTTATACTTGTTTCAAATTTGTCTTCTTGTGCCCCCGCTCCGTACCGTACGGCCCTGGGTGGGCCATACATGCCCGGACCCGGGTGGACCATTGGGTTCCTTGGTATATGGGATGATCCGGTCAATAATCCTCCCGGCCTCGGGTGACCCGACCCGGGAGATACAGATGGTTCAACGAGTGTAAGTCCATCCTCCGGCCTATAATCCTACCGGCCTGATAGCGTGGGACCCGGGAGAAGTCACCCCCAACAATAATAATAATAATAATAATAATAATAATAATAATAATAATAATAATAATAATAATAATAATACCTAAGTTATACTTCCTCCATTCCATTCAATTCTATACATTTACTTTTTGTACACTATTCAAAAGTGAGGAGAATCTTCGATATATCGTTTAATATATGAAATAAAAAATAGTCATGTGAGATCTTGTTTTAATTGTCTTTTCGAGAGCATTATTAATATTCAAATTTCATATTTTTCAGAATTATGTAACTAAAGATATAAACAGAAGAAAACGTGCATCGACGTACGTGCAAAAAGCAAATGTATAGAATTGAATGGAATGGAGGAAGTATATAACATTGATGTAATTAATAATAGGGATAATAATATTCTTAACAATAATAATTATAATAATCATAATAATAATTTGAATAAAAATAAGACCAATCCAAAATCATTTTATTGCAAATTATTAAAAAAAAAAATTATTTCAAATTAAATATATAGACTTTTAATAAAATTATCATAAATATTTATATATCAAATCAAACAAAAGAAACATAAATATTATTGGAAAAAACGGATATATATATATATATAAAGATTTGAATATTTTTGGTAATACAAATATTATCCTCAACATTTATCGTAAAATGAAAAAAAAAAAGTTCAAGTTAGTAATTCTAAAAGAATATAAATTTAGGGGAGATTGAATAAAAGAAAATAAAAGTAGCAAATATAATAACAATAACCATAATACTAGTAGTAGTAGTAGTAGTAGTAGTAGTAATATCATATTATTTACAAAAAATTTCAGAAAACTTCAGACAACTTCATTAAACTTCTGATTACTTTAGAAAACTTCAGATAACTTCAGAATATTTCAGATAACTTCAAAAACTTCAGAAAACTTCAGATTGGTTCAGAAAACTTCAGACGAAGAGAACAAGCCCTTACTTGTCCTCGTTTACTAGTAGTTATATTAGGAGTTTAGGACGGTTACTAAACATCAAAAAGTTAAAGGGAAATTCTCATTTGTACTCTTAAAAGAATGACATATTTCTTACTTATAACCCTGTAATCCCCATAATCTCAATTATACCCTTACCTTTATTAGTAAATGTCAATCAAAATTGATTTAGACATTAATTATATTGGAGTTAGTTAAGTGCCACCTTGGCACTGATTAAGCACATGACATGGATCCCAATTATGCTCCGACAGTTAAGAAACTCGTTTTTTTTTTTAATTTTCCCCTCTTTTTTGCCAAAATTAATTGGATCCCAAGGTAATACTTAACTGCTCCAATTAACGTCTAAACCAATTTTAGTCACGTTTCACCTTCACTAATAAGAGTCAAGGGTATAACTGAGATTATGAGAATTGTAGGAGTACAAGTAAGAAAAGTCATTCCTTCAAGAGCACAGGTGAAAATTTTCCAAAGTTAAACCACGAACCGAAGCGAATCAAAAGTTTAGGAAGAGAGGATGATACCCAATCATGGCAAGAGAGCATGAAGTGATCCAAACCAAGGCTTCGATTCCAAAAAGGGTACTTGTGTGAAATAACATTGACATAATCGACAATTGTACGTTCTAAAACGGCCTTATCACGTATAACTGGATCAAAGAGATGGTCAAGTATCATAACCACACTAAATGGTAGAAAGAATGCATGTGCTTTCTTTGGATTACTTGTCTTAAATTGATTGTTTTGCTCTATTGTGTTGATGAATATTCCTTCCATTGAGTAGATGTTCTTGCATGCTCCATAGTGAAATAAAGGTGGCTCTCCTTCTTCATAAATATATATTTTGAACAATTTTTCCATTAATAAGTAACTCCTAAAAAAATGAGAAATTTTGGTTATGTAATGACTAATGGATTTCAAAAAACTTCAATTATTCAGTGACTACGGAGTACGGAGTAAAAGTCAGGTGAACAGATCATAATTACATTATTTGAGACTATATTTCTCATTGACGATGATTAAGAATTCTACAAGCAGCACAAACGATAAAAAAAATATTCTACATGTAAACTCTATAGCCTACTACAATTGATTGCTACATACATTCATCAGAACAAGTGAGATCCATTAATTTACAAATCAAATTTTTTACCGCTTAAATAATACTTTGTATTTTAATGTAAGAATATGGACCTGTTCTTTCTAGCTTATTTTCAGTTCATTTCAGTTCAGTTTAACATATTTAAATTCGATTCGATTCAAAGATTCGATTTATTCCATTCGATTCGATTCAATTCGATTCACTCATTTCGATTCGATTCGATTCGATTCATTCAATTCAACTCGGCTATATCAAGTTCCAACACACAATATTATTATTATTTCAGTTCAGCTCCATTTAGTGCAGTTCAGTTCAACACGATTCAATTCAGTTCAGTTCAGTTCAGCCCGATTAAGTTCAGTTCAGTTCAGCTCTAAAAAGTAGGGGAGAGCAAATTTTGGTCCGGACCGGAAAATTAGACCGGACAAGTCTATTTGGGCCAGACCGAACCCGGACCGAGGATTTTTCGGTCCGGTTTTCGGTCCACAATTTCCCTCCGATTTGGTCTTCGGTCCATTTGGTCGAGGTTTTGAACTGGACCAAATCTACGTGGTCCGGGTTTGGTCCGGACCACAAAGTTTTTGGTCCGGTCCTCGGTCCACGTAAAAAAAATATTTGGTCCTCGGTCCGGTCCAGTTTGGTCCGGTCTTAAACCGACGCTCAGCTCTACTAAAAAGTCCGAAAGAACAGGTTATATACAATGAAACTAGACCCTCTCATAGAGTATTATTGGGCTTAAGATTTTGATAGACTTCGTAGAAGATGCTAGAATTTCGGTCTTGCTTAGGGGTTAGTAGTATATGAACTACTATAAATTAAATAGCTTCCTACATTACTTTGTACTCAACCCAAAAACAATCAATTAATAGATATATCTTTATGAAATTATCTTTTTTAATAAGTTTATTATGGTATTAGAGCCTTTTGGCGTCTGATGATCAAACCCACAAAATTTTCCCTACCGGCGGGCAAATTATCAATGATAGCCACCGGTGGGATTACCATTGCAAGAGTACAATTAAATTCACAAAACTTTTAATCAAACTCACGAAAAATCACTATCGCCGAATAGAAGCCCCGGGTCACATAATCTTTTCTTTGATATCTAAGTTTTCATCTTCGTTAAGGTGTTACCAAACTGATGAGTTGTTATGCAACCAAAATTAGGGTTCGAAAAACTAAGCGTTCCTCAAAAAAAATAAAATGAAATTGACGGATAATTTTTTGTATTAGATATACGCTTTTTTAGGTATGATTAGTGTTCGTGACACATTAATTAAACAAGTCTAAAAGGCTTAATCAATGTTCTTGTTCGAATTTATTTAATGGGTCTTATACTTGTTTTTAATCTTAACAACCTTGCAAAGATGAAGACATGAAGATTTTGAAAGAGGCAATGAAGATTTTTGTTACTTTGTTTTTTTATTACTCTCTCTAATCCATCCGATTGTTAATATTTTTCTTTTTGGAATGATTCATCCAATTGTTAACATTTATATTTTTGTTTTAACTTTTAATTAGCAAAAGTCAATCGTACCCCTACTTTTTCCATCTTACCTCATCACTTTACCCAACATAAGGGGCATTTAAGTAATTTTAATTGTAATGCCCCACTTACCTAAATATTTGGTCCAAAATTAAATGGTAACAATCGGATGGATCAACCAAGTGGTGGTTGCCCAGGTGGGATTTTGGTCAACCTGGAAGTGTGCAATAAAGTGTGAGGTCCCAGGCTCAAACTCCATCTAGAACCAAAAATAATAAAAAATCAAAGTACACCACTTGGCCACCGCAACCCCCGTCGGAGGTGGTTTACATGGTACATGTGGTGGTGCGGGAATGCATGTACCCGGGGGGAACTCAACCCCCTCGTCATCAAAAAAAAAAAAAAAAACACAATCGGATGGATCAGAGGGAGTACTATTTTATCGCAAACCCATGAAAATTTTACCAAGTTACCAAGTTTGAACGAGGGATTGAGTATTACGCCGGGATTAGATAGCCTTTCTTTTGATCTTGGTTCCGATGTGTGTTAAAAGGAAACAAAGTCTCACATCGGCAGATTAATAGTGAGGTGACATGTTTATAAGTAAGTGGGTTGCTTATTCTATCTCCTAATTGGTTTTAGGATGTAGCCTCATTGCTTGTGGGTTGTCCATCTCAATTGTTCAGTATGCTCGTTGCGGAGGACTCAACAAGTGGTATCGGAACCGAAGGTTCGGCCTGGGTTGCAGTTTTGCAAAGTGACGATGTGGTGATGCTCAATATAGGATGGACTAATCGTCGTCACGGACTAATCATCGACGTTGCGGACTAACCGCCGCCTTTTCCTAGTTAGTCAACTAGAGATGGAGCGGATTAGCACCATCGCCTAGAGTAGCTTGGCTGACTTGATACGGATAGCATTAGGGTGCAAGAGTAAGCAGCGAATGAGGGGAGCAAGAAGTCAACACATACATGTGAAAGGGGAAGATTGTTGAGCATGCTTCTTGTGTGTTAAGAGCAAACAAAGGCCCACGTCGGCGGATTAATAGTGAGGTGACATGTTTATAAGTTACTCTTCCTATCACCCAATTAGTTTTAGGATGAAACCTTACTTGCTTGTAAGTTTGCATATCTCACTTGTTCTGAAAGCCCGCTGCGGAGACTTTCATGGAAGAGACTACACTTACAAGTTCAACTTTCAACTCAAATAATGTGTTATGTACGAGCTCGTAAAACAATTTTAAATTCTATAAAAATAAAAGTAAATACATTATAACTAATGTCAAATCTAACTATTGTCTCTAAAAAGATAACATTACAGTCTCTCTATTACTTACTCTATACAACTTTTCATTTTACCAAGCCAAAATTTAACTTAATTTTTATTAAGAAAAATAAAAATAAGTAACACTGAACATTATACCATGAAATTCTTTCTGAAAAGATCTTTCAATTCATATGAGTATATACGAAGTATTTTTTTTTTTTTTTTTTTTTTTTTTTTTTTTTAATGTGAAATATATTGATAAACTCATTCAACCATACATGACTATTTCATACCACAAAATCATATAAGTAACATCTACTTAACTAAGCAACTACTTCGTAAAGTAACATCAACCATAACTTTTGATACTACAACATATTTAACTAATTATACAATAAATATTTAACTACGGACTAATCATCGTATATACGGAGTATTATACTAATATTTAGCTACATATTTTGTGAAATATCAGAGGAAAATAAGTATCTCAAAAGATTAAAAAAAAAAAAAAAAAAAAAAAAAAAAAAAAATGACATCTATTTTCTCTTTTAGCTTCTCCTCTATCAATCGATTTAAATAATGTATTTTTTTGTATGGTCCCATAGTCTAATATATTTAATATTGTATGCATTTGTGAGAGTAAAATTTGTGACTGCAAAAAAAACTGTAGAAAAGATATTGTTGATGGCATTTATAAAAAAAAAATAAAAAAGTGAAATTTTATGTTGTATCCCCATGTTTTTTGTTTTTCTATGTTGTACCCCATTTTTTTTTTTTTTTTTTTTTTTAAATCCACAATATACCTATGAACTTCACATTTATTTTCTAAATCAACCCCCCATAAGTCCCCTTTAACTAATTTCCTTTCTTGAGTCATTCATTTAACTTATTTTCTTACCAATTAATGACAAATGACTTATTACTTGAAAGTTATCGAAAGCCTCTCTTGATAACGCTTGGTAGCATGAAATATTATGTTCGGTTCGTAAATTGTAAAATAATTTTATTCGTGGTGTTTTAAGAATTTGGTATATAGTTAGGTAGGTTAACGTGTAATTAAATGCGTTTATAAGCAAATCAATTGATTAATAAATAAGTGGTTGTACTAAAGAGTACACCTGTCAAAACACGACTCACCCCGCAAACCAGACCCATCCCATTTTTTGTGGGTGAAGACCAGTAAATTTTGACTCGTGACCAGTAACAACCTAAACCCGAAATGACCCGTTAATTTAGGGTTAATATTCGACCCGTTCGACCAGATGGGTCAAGGGTAATGTCATGTAAAAAGACTTTTTGAACCTATAAATTGATACGGAGTATATCATAAAAAAAAAAAAAGTAATGATTTTATATTAATCATTATTTCAACCATAATCTAATTAGCTGAAATATTAAAATGATATTGAATATAAAGATTGAAATTTTATGATGATAATCATAAATATACTACGGAGTATTTTAATTTTAAAAATTACATAGTTGAATAAATATCGACTCTAGGGTTAGATATGTACTACTAAAATTTATACAACATAAAAATCAAATAGTTATTTTTAATAAATAAGTACTAAACAAAAAGGTGCGAAAAAAGTATTCTTGACCCGTATTTTGACCTGAACCGAACTTGCCCGACCCGTATAACCTGAACCCCACCCGTCTGACCCGTTTGACAAGGCTACTAGAGAGTAAGTTAGTAGCTTAAATAAATTACCTGAGTCAATGATGGCTATACTTTAGTCATAACAATGACAAATTTAGGGATACACTATAAAATATTTAAAAAAAAAAAAAAAAAAAAAAAAAAAAAAAAAAAAAAAAACATATAAACTCAAAAATACACCGTAAAATATCCAAATAAAAGATCATATATTATAAGGAAAATTTAAGTACTTACGTAATGAGAATCAGACACGGGATGAAATTCGTCACATTTATGTTAGGGATATTTCCCATGATACCCTTGAGTTTTGCCACTTTACTCGTGATACCCCTCTTTTCATGCTAAAAAACTTTGACCGAGTTTAACTTCTAGCTACGAGATTAGAAATTGACAATCGTTTTGCCTAAGCCGTATATCTCGTTGAGGCGATCAATTTGAACATCAAATTTTTCAGATTCACAATTCGTGACTAGTAGATATGGTCGGTCAAATTTTTTTCAATAAAATAACTTTGACCGACCATAATTTGAAACTACATGTTCTGAACATAATTTTTTATTTTATATCAAATTGAAGAGCTCGAAAAGACGATTGATTTGAAAAAAAAAAGTGCAAATTTTGAAGGTACCGTGGAAAATATTCCTTTATATTAATTACCATAATTAACATGGCTTTCATAGTTTCGTCTCCCTGAAGTTAGAATTCGTGCATTGAAACCACAAATTAATATCTTCAATTAATTCCTTCATCAACTCCCAAATCGTAAGCTTCAATGCATCGGAACCTATGTAGGCCTCCTAATAACTTTTACGAGGAGTATTTTCGGAGCATGGTAAATCTATAATTAATAATATCGTCACATGCGTCCATGTGAGACGGTTAATAAAATTTAGCCTAAATTGATACTTACCGTCTCTACGACAGTTATATCCTTAAGTCCTCAACTAAAATGTCAAAACTTAGCAAATGTTTCTCATTTTCTCACCTCTTACTATCAATTTTCACTATCTTCTTTGTCCAAGGAAAAAAAACACCCAAATTAAATCACTCTTTTGATCAAAGTCAAAACACTTACTATCTATCATAGTTTAAAACCCTGCTGCATAATTAATCGATCATAAAGGAGAAAACAATCTATATAATTCAGTCCTCATGCATTTTTAAAGCTCATCTGTTGCACAGTAAAATTCATTCTTATTTTAACAACTGAGTTCTAAAATAAGAACCGAGTTTTTATCATAATAAATCGTAGAGAAATTAATGCATTTTATCATTCACATAAAAAAATCCATAATGATACCACTTTGCAAATAACTACCTTATATAATTTTTTTTGCAAATAACTACCTTATAACGCATTTTTTATTCATGATATCACTTTGCCTGAAAACCCCATTTAACCCAATAAAAAAAATGTCTTTTGACCGTTTTGTCACTCGTTATTTGGCTTCCCCAACACAAAAGATATTTAGTAAGAGTAAACTGGGTATTTTATGTCAAATTTATCGAAAATTTTCTCCGTTTTTAGGTGACTTGGTAGTGATATGCATATGATTTTTAACATTTAGATAGTGAATAAAAAAGAAGTTATAAGGTAGTTATTTGGAAAAAAAAATTATATAAAGTAATTATTTGCAAAAAGTTGGTTTTATAAGGTAGTTTTTTGTAATTTTGCCTAATAATAATAATAATAATAATAATAATAATAATAATAATAATAATAAAAATAAATTTCATCTATTATGAGTAAAAGTTCTCATTTTTTGATTTTGATGATATAAATAATGGTTCAATCTATATTGAGCTGAAGTTTTTATTTTTTGGGTTTATATAAAATAACGTGGCATAGAAATATTTTTTTAAAACCTTTTTTATTGCTAATGTTCTAACTTCTAACTAAGCTAATTTTTTCTAATGTGATCATTATCATCATCTATTTATAAAAATGGCTATATCTTAGAAAAGACACGAGTGATGAGACTACTATAATAAGGAACAAGGGAATTGAAAGCCGTAACTTATTAATCTTTCCGCGTTATGCATCACACTCATGTCCGTAGAAATTTGTCCCTATCATTGTACGGAGTAATTAATTTCGTAACTAATGACTGTAAATTAGACGTACACCACTAGTAATTAATAATACTCCATTAATTAGAAATATGTACATATCAATTTGACTTTATTGAAAAAACTTATTAAAATGCTTTAAATAATGTACCATTTACAATATCATTTTAAATTTTAAATTTTAAACTATATTATTAGAAAATCATTTCAATCAAAACCTTAAATCGATGGTTGTTATTCAATAATAGGTTCTTATATATTATCACTCTCCCGCAAGTGAAGTCTCAAAAGAGTCAACTCATGGATAAATGCATCGCACGCACCAGAGCGGATCCTTTGTTCTTTTTTATGTCTCATTTAATTGATGTCCCACCTTGTACTAATTAATCTTTTTTCAAAATAATTGTTTCTATTATTTATTTATTTTTTATGATGGGGGGTTTAGTCCCCCAAGACACGTATTACGTAGCCCACCTCCGACGCTGCGCAGTTTTAAATTCAATCCGCGGGATTTGTACCGATACTCACACACCTGTCAGATATTCCAGGTTAACCCAAATTCCACCTGGGCAACTACCACTTGATTTATTTCTATTATTTTACAACCAATAAGATTTATTAATATATAAAGTGACGAGATAAGAAAATGGGACAGATGATCTGCTCTGCAGACGAAGAGTGTAAACATCAATACAAAAACATAACATTGTCAACAGGACCAACTTAATCAACACCTAAGATGATACATTAAAGAGAAGATTATGAAAATTAGATGGACATACCGGTGAAAAGAGAAAGCATTCTTGTAGATGTTGCCGTGTGGTATGTAATCAAAATTACCAAGATTAGAAATATAAGACGTATTGGTATTACTCTTACTATTTTGGAACGCTTCTTTGATCAAAACCCTTGCTTTTCCAAGTTCCATTTCTACATTTTCAATGTCTTCATCATTTTCCTTCCTCCATTTTAATATTTCTTCTATAGAATCATGTATTCTCTTCATGATTCTTTTCTTCTTCTCCTCCTAACATTAATTAATTCATACATTATTAGCCATAACGTAACCCAAACATATTTACATCAAAATACGTTATGCAATGTCTCAAATGATTGATACTCCGTATTGGTCAATATGTGAGACATATCGCGTTGAAGATTAAAACCTAAAAAGGTAGAAATATATAAGCCGTAACTTCAAATATGAAGAAATTTTTTTGTCAAAAAAATCATTTTCAAATTGATAGAGACGACCGTCAATAATAATCGGAGACCCCGTTCTTAAATTTAATCAGAGATCCTAAACTAGTTGTATAGGAAAATAATCTTCAATACGAGAATATCGTTTCAAAGTACTTGTTTTACACTTGCATAGACAAAACTGATAATCGCCCAACATAGAATGAAAACATATGAGTAACTATTAAAAATACATTAATTTAGAACATATTAATCTCACAACTTCATATACATTAATTTAGAACATATTAATCTCACAACTTCATATACATTAATTTAGAACATATTAATCTCACAACTTCATAGTTATATACTCCGTATTACGTATACCCCATTATGCCACAATGAACATCATGATTTAATTTACTCTCTTCGTTCTAGTGTATAGTTTACCATTACTTTATTTTGCGAAGGTAAAAAAAAAAAAAATTAATAATAACGGCAAACAACTCACTTGGACGATGATAATATAAATCAAACATTTATTACTAGACTTTTCATTTTTCGTTTGGGGGCTTGATTCTGAGAACTTAATAGTTGCATGTATCTGATACCTATGATAGATCATTTGAAGCAATTTCAAAGCGAAGACGAAGAGCGAATGACATAACTAAAAATAAATGAATTGGACACAAAATGGTGATCCGATACAATCGACATTGTTCCTAACGTAAATAATACTCATAATTATTACGGCGTAAATAACTATTAATTGAAACGGAGTGATTGAGAATACATTATGGAGAATGAGGAAAGACTTACAGATTTGGATAGAGTTGAAGAATTATGAATAATTGCAAGGGAATAATCCATAGGATCACCATATAAGGTATATGATAATGAAGTTGATGAGCTATTATTCTTGAATCCACCATTATAATCAACTTTATCATTTCTATGATTATTAATATTATTATTTCTAGGCCATATTATATTTGATGGAAAAACAAAGAAATTAGGGAAACCCTTTGAGGTGTAAGATTGAAAAATAGTTGTTAGTAATCCTAAGAAAGCAATCAAAGAAATAAAAATGTGTAAATGTGATTTAAAAAATTGCCTCATAATAATAATAATCTCACTTAATTACTCCTCTTTTTACTCGCCAATATTGTTACAATGCTCCTATATATGGCAAGTGTAATTTGAATGGTGAGAAAACGATGTGATCACTTAGTTTTAGGAAATAAAAAATTAAATAATAAAGTTTAGGAACTAAAATTTTTCCTATTGACAATTGATTTTTGGATGAAACTCTATAAGCAAATGAACGCTGGTCCTTCTGCTTACGAGTGTGGCTTGGGTCCGTACCTAGTTCATATTAGAATGGTTAATTTAAGAAATAAGAAGTAATGGAAATATATTTAATTAATTGTTTAAGCATGATAAAAGAGGAATAATATAAGCGGAAATAGTACAAATGAATTAATGATCATGTTAATGATGTTATCATATATGGACTATTATAGTGGGAGGTAAGTTATATCGAGGCAGCAAATATGAGCGAGACCGCGAGGCTTAATGTATACCGTTGGATGAAGAATGACTCAACGTTGTAGATTTGTTTAGCAATAATTAGGCATCAATGAAAGCAATCAATATTTAATTAAAAAATTAAAAAATAAAGCTGCTCATTGATTTACAAGGTAATTTGCCCATTATTCCTTCTCCTTCCTTAATTAACATTTCATTTCCCCATTATTCCTTCTCCTTCCTTAATTGTTCACACTTACTGTTCTTTTTTCTTTTTTTTTTTTTTTCTCAACATCTTTCATATTCTAAAACGAAAATATTATATTGTTGTGAATAGAGGAGATTAAGAGAGGATTAAGAGAGGATTAGAGATAATGGGATGATCTTATTCCATATGATAGGTCATGTATATATAGTACATGGGAGATCTAGGGTTTAACCAAAACCCTAATTACATAGTATAGTACAATGGGTTGGACCTTGTACATCCATATCATAACACTCCCCCTTGGATGTACAATTATTAGAAAGAATTAACTCGTAAAAGCTTTAGTAGATAAAACCTAATAGGACAAAACTCTAATAAAGAAAAATACAAGTAATCTCCGAAATACGCTTTATGTGTTGCCTCGTTAAAAACCTTGCCTGGAAAACCCAGTGGGACAAAACCATGGCTAAGGGAAAAAGAGTGCAACGCGTATATTACTCCTCCTGATCAAAATATGGCTTGATATCCTTGAGACGACGTAAACCAAGTCGGGTCACTAACTTCTCAAATGTCTTGCTCGGAAGCGCCTTTGTGAACAAATCTGCCAAATTCTCACTGGAACGAACTTGTTGTACACTAATAACACCCTCCTTCTGCAGATCATGAGTGAAAAAGAATTTCGGCAAGATGTGCTTCGTTCTATCACCTTTGATGAATCCTGTCTTCAACTGAGCAATGCAAGCGGTATTGTCTTCATGTAAGATAGTCGGTGTTTCATTATTCTGAGATAAACCGCAAGATCCCTCAATATGATGGACAACGGATCTTAACCATACACATTCTCGACTGGCTTCATGAATCGCCAATAACTCTGCGTGATTTGAGGAGGTGGCCGTTATAGTTTGCTTCACCGAGCGCCATAATATAGGAGTATCACCACATGTGAACACATAGCCGGTTTGAGAACGACCGGTATGTGGATCAGATAGATAACCTGCATCAGCAAAACCAACTAAACCAGTTTTGGATTTGTTAGAATAATACAAACCCATATCTGAAGTACCTCGAAGATAGCGAAGTAGGTGTTTAACCCCATTCCAGTGCCTCTCAGTTGGGCATGAACTATATCTTGCTAGTAAATTGACAGAAAACGAAATATCAGGCCTCGTGTGGCTGGCAAGATACATCAATGCCCCAATCGCACTTAGATATGGTACCTCGGGACCAAGGGCCTTTTCATCATCTTCCTTGGGTCTAAACGGATCATCATTTACATCAAGTGCTCTACCAACCATTGGAGTATTCAGAGCATGTGCTTTATCCATTTTGAATTGTTTTAGCACTTTATCGATATAGGTTCCTTGATATAATAAAACTCCGTTCTCAAGGTGTTCAATTTGCAGACCAAGACAAAATTTTGTCTTTCCCATGTCTTTCATCTCAAATTCCCTCTTGAGGCAATCTACAGCCTTTGGAATCTCTTCAGGAGTTCCAAAAATGTTCAAGTCATCAACATAAACCGCAATGATGACGAATCCTGACTTGGATTTCTTTATGAAAAGGCGTGGACAAACCGTGTCATTTTTATAGCCTTCTTTTAGCAAGTATTCACTTAAGCGATTATACCATATTCGCCCAGATTGTTTTAGACCATAAAGAGATCTATTTAATTTGATTGAATCGCTCTCAGGATAGGATTTTAATGCGTCAGGAAGCTTAAAACCTTCAGGAAGTTTCATGTATATCTCACTATCAAGTGAGCCATATAGGTAAGCTGTAACAACATCCATTAGACGCAAATCCAAGCCTTCCCTCATAGCCAGGCTAATCAAATAACGAAATGTGGTTGCATCCATCACGGGAGAGTATGTCTCCTCATAATCAATGCCTGGTCTTTGTGAAAACCCTTGTGCAACCAAACGGGCTTTGTATCTAGCAATTTCGCCCTTCTCATTTCGTTTTCGCACAAACACCCATTTGTAGCCCACGGGTTTTACACCATCGGGTGTGCGAATTATTGGCCCAAACACCTCGCGTTTGGCCAAGGATTTCAATTCTGCCTCAATTGCCTCTTTCCACTTTGGCCAATCATTTCTACGTCTGCACTGATCAACAGACATTGGTTCATGATCCTCATTATCATGCATGATATCTAATGCGACATTAAACGCAAATGCACCATTATCGACGTCGATTTTATTTCGGTTCCATATTTTCCTTGACATGACATAATTTATTGAGATCTTTTCATCATTTTCAGGTACCTGAGTCTCCCTCCGAGACATATTTTCAGTCATGTCTTCTAGCTCTTTAGGGGACTTTTCAAGAGCTAATTGTTCCTCGACATTACCATTGTCCCATTTTGCTCCTTTTTGTTTTCGAGGATTTTTGTCCTTGGAACCGAGAGGTCTACCACGCTTCAGGCGTGCCTTCGACTCATTTGCCATTAAAAGTCCTTCTGGGACTTGAACTTTAGCTGGAGCATTTACAGCTGGAATATGAGATTTTATGACACCCTTTGGCAGGGGCGAAGCCAGACTTTCATACATGGGGTAGCAAGAATATTTGCTCCGCAAGGATACTAAAATATATTGTCATTTTATAATAAGTGAAAGTCAAAAATACAAAATATAGGCTTAAATAAAAATATTAATCTAATTGTAACCGACGAGTTCTCATATTTTGAAAATGATTTACAATATCATCGTCGGTTACATTACAAAATAAATCACGTTCGATAAATGTAACTAAACTATCATTCAACAATTGATCTCCCATGCTATTACGAAGTTTGTTCTTTATGTAAGTCATGGCCGAAAAAGCTCTTTCTACACTTGCGGTCGCCACGGGAAGAATTAATACTAGTCTTAGAAGTAAATAAACCTTTGAGTGCACCACATGTTTTTTCGTTTCCACAAGCTTCATAGAAAGCTCACTCAAACTCTTTAAATTCCAAAATCTATCATCATGTCGGATATCTTCGATGAAATTCTCAAGTTGATACTCAAAATGTAACAAATCAACATTTGAAAATTCATTAGGATAGAATTGAGCAAGGCGAAGCAACTTGCTGCTTTGAAATGATGAAAACCGATCATTAGGATCAAAGCATGACATGCAAATAAGTAACTCTTTACTAACCTCATCAAAGCGACTATCAATTTCTTGCAAAATTTGGTCAACCAAGCTTAAAAACACCTCAACCCGAAAGTGATGAAGATTAGTAACTTCTTTCTTACCACGCTTGTACCTCCCTGGAACCACATACAAATCGCCCATGATAGGAACACAAATTTCATGTTTAACGCAAAATAAGTTAACCTTTTCCATGTGAGTATCCCAACCATCTTCTCTTATTTTTTGTAAATTTCTTCTAGTTACATCAACAAGAGCTATAGCATTCACAATATCTTGATCTTTTCTTTGTAAAGCTAAACTCAAACCGTTAGTAATGCCAAAGATAGTGATCATTAGTTGACCGATGAAAATGAAATCATATGATCTTAAAGTATAAGCAAGCTTTTCTACCTTAACTAACTCACTACCATCACAAAAATCTCCAATGGCATCAAGCACATCAAGAATAGTGGAAAACAAAGCAAAGACATTCAAAATGGTTTTAAAGTGTGATCCCCATCGAGTATCACCGGGCCTATTTAAACCTTTCTCTTGATTTAACCCTCTCCCCGATACAAGTTCGCCCACTTCTAACTCTTTCAAAATATGCTCAGCTTGTTTCACTCGAAGAATGTCTCTACGTTTAGGGGAACCTCCAATTACATTAAGTAAAATACCAAGTGAATCAAAAAGCACACTACAATAAACATTTTTCCTAGCTACCGCCACAAGTATAAGTTGGAGTTGATGCGCAAAACAATGTACATAATAAGCACATGGAGATTCATTCATAATTAAGGTTTTTAAACCATTAACTGAACCCCGCATATTACTAGCCCCATCGTAACCTTGTCCTCTAACTTGAGAAAGGGTAAGACAATTTTCAATAAGCAATAACTCAAAGTAGTGTCACCAACATGTATTATACCCAAAAATCTCTCTTTCACTCGTCCTATTTTATCAACATATCGCACACAAAGAGCCATTTGTTCTTTATCCGCTATATCTGCCGATTCATCGGCAAGAATACCAAAATAACCACCATCTATCTCTGCAATAATTTTTTTTGTGGTCTCTTTAGCGAAGCAACTAATGATGTCTTTTTGGATGTCAGAAGATGTGAGTGTACAATTTCCAGGAGCCTTCTTCAAGACAACGTTAGCCACATTGTCGTCATGCTTTGCAATTAGCTTCACAAGTTCAAGAAAATTACCCTTATTCAATGATTTATCACTTTCGTCATGACCTCGAGTGGCTAGCCCTTGTAGACAAAGAAACCTCAAAGCTTCTATTGAAGTTTCCAAACGGACTCGATAATTACTTTTGGCTTCACTTGATTGTTTATCAAAACAACATGCTATAGAAGATTTTTGCTTATTAAAATCATCAAAATTCTTCATGGCTTTATTATGAGAACTCATATGTAACACCCCGACTAAATACTCGGGATATTACTATTTTAAAACATAAAACTGATTCGAAAGATGCTTTATTAAAATAAACAAAGTCTAAAACAAGTGTCGGAAATTAACAAAATACGATTGTTGTTGAGCGTCAACATAAAATAAAGTAATCGTTCTTGTAGTGATCGCGTCCTCTAATCCCATGAAACTCGCATAACTCGCACGAGTCTGCTCCCCAATATAACCCAAGGAGTCATATGGATCAACACAGGCCCACCAAAAGTGAACAAACAAGCAAAGCGTCAACACAAAGGTTGAGTAAAGAACGGTAATTTGAATAGATGGAAGATAATAACAAGCGTTAGAAATATTGAGTTATAAAATAAATAATTTGGTAATAACATTTTAGAAAGATAGATTTTGCAAACCAACTTTAATCAAATGCATTTGTACCATGGAATCAATACGAATAGAGTAACCATGAAGGCGGGCATAACCCAACCAACCACAATAATAGGTCGTGTTTAGACTTAAGTGCATGCACCCTTACTAGGGCTAACCCCTAGAAGTGATCTAACAGACACGGGGAAGTGATCAACAACCCCAAAGCCAATATATATATAAGATGTAGTCGCCTAGAAGACGAACTACCCTCCATCTCAAGAACCATGGATTAAAACCTTTATAAATAGGAAAACATTTCCAAACCTTTATCAAATCCTTTATCGAAAACATTTCGATAATAATACCATCATCCCAAACTTGAAAACATTTCATTATAATAATTCCCTTGAAATTCTTTAGACAAAATCATTTTCCAATCCGCAATTAAATATTTAAAAATTTAGGAAATATCGTTGGAAACATAAAATCGAGAAATACATTATTAATAATATTAGAAACCAAATCCGAATTCATACTTGAAACATTCAAAACTTAAAATTCATAAAAGTATAAACCACACAATACTTTAAATAATTCATAAAAACAATCGAGGAAGCAAAGATCGATTCTTTACCTTGAGTTATTCTTTTTCTACGATACGATCAAGTTAGAAGGGTTCCTCGACGAACTCGGATTCTACAATAAACAAAAACATCCTATTATAATACGTTCGATATCTATAGCCATGTTGCGTTTACTATGCGAAGTCTAGCGTAGAACGATGACTAGATATTTGACTCGAGGTGAATTTAAAATTCCCGAACCTTTATTTATGGTCTTAATTTTTAGTTTATTAAAATCTCTGCAAAAAGGACTAAACATACTCGCTTTACCATGTTAAGAATAAAATAGTTCCTTACTCATCATTCTAAGGCTTCTAAGTGAGACTCTTAACTATTCCTTAAACCTTAATTTCGTGCTTAATCCTTGTCTTAATCCTTGATTAGAAAACACATAGACTTAACAAGAATTGAATTGTAAAAAAAAAAAAAATCTGTCATCTGTTTTCTGTGTTGTCGATTTATTTGGGACACTAAATAAATTCTAATTTCGAAATCCTTTTTATAGTATCACCATAAAGGTCTTAAGAGTTCATAAAAAAATTTTAATCACGTTCTAAGATGTTTTCATAATTTAAATGAATTTATTTTAAAACTATCCTCAGTGAAATTTTAATCTCAGAAATAAGGGGTCTGTTGCAACGTCGTTTTCTCAAAGATTTAAATGGAATTTGTGGTTTCATATAAAATGAAAGTTGTTTATCTGTGGGATTAGAGTATACCCTCCAAAGCACGAATCCTAACTCTAAAGGAATAATCTTGCACATCGTTGTTCGTAAAATCACTCAAAACTGTAATTTCTGGAATAAAGCTTCTGTCCTTATTTTATTTATTAATCTAAACTTATTATTTTATCATGAAGTTTTGCATAGACCTTCCTTAGGGTTCTTAGTGTACGCTCAAAAATTTTCAAGTCAAAATTCGATCGTTTAGATTTTCAAAAGTATTTTATTCCGAGAGGACGCAAATCTGCCAAAACTGGAATTCTTAAGTCTTGTTTAGTCTCTTCTTTTCTCGACTAGAGTCTGGCCTTAAGTCTCAATAGACAATCATAGAACTTGTGTAAGAACTTAATAAACTAAAAATTAAGACCATAAATAAAGGTTCGGGAATTTTAAATTCACCTCGAGTCAAATATCTAGTCATCGTTCTACGCTAGACTTCGCATAGTAAACGCAACATGGCTATAGATATCGAACGTATTATAATAGGATGTTTTTGTTTATTGTAGAATCCGAGTTCGTCGAGAAACCCTTCTAACTTGATCGTATCGTAGAAAAAGAATAACTCAAGGTAAAGAATCGATCTTTGCTTCCTCGATTGTTTTTATGAATTATTTAAAGTATTGTGTGGTTTATACTTTTATGAATTTTAAGTTTTGAATGTTTCAAGTATGAATTCGGATTTGGTTTCTAATATTATTAATAATGTATTTCTCGATTTTATGTTTCCAACGATATTTCCTAAATTTTTAAATATTTAATTGCGGATTGGAAAATGATTTTGTCTAAAGAATTTCAAGGGAATTATTATAATGAAATGTTTTCAAGTTTGGGATGATGGTATTATTATCGAAATGTTTTCGATAAAGGATTTGATAAAGGTTTGGAAATGTTTTCCTATTTATAAAGGTTTTAATCCATGGTTCTTGAGATGGAGGGTAGTTCGTCTTCTAGGCGACTACATCTTATATATATATTGGCTTTGGGGTTGTTGATCACTTCCCCGTGTCTGTTAGATCACTTCTAGGGGTTAGCCCTAGTAAGGGTGCATGCACTTAAGTCTAAACACGACCTATTATTGTGGTTGGTTGGGTTATGCCCGCCTTCATGGTTACTCTATTCGTATTGATTCCATGGTACAAATGCATTTGATTAAAGTTGGTTTGCAAAATCTATCTTTCTAAAATGTTATTACCAAATTATTTATTTTATAACTCAATATTTCTAACGCTTGTTATTATCTTCCATCTATTCAAATTACCGTTCTTTACTCAACCTTTGTGTTGACGCTTTGCTTGTTTGTTCACTTTTGGTGGGCCTGTGTTGATCCATATGACTCCTTGGGTTATATTGGGGAGCAGACTCCGTGCAGGTTGTCTGAGTTTCGGCGGGATTAGAGGGATGCGATCACTACAAGAACGATTACTTTATTTTATGTTGGACGCTTCCGCAACAATCGTATTTTGTTAATTTCCGACACTTGTTTTAGACTTTGTTTATTTTAATAAAGCATCTTTCGAATCAGTTTTATGTTTTAAAATAGTAATATCCCGAGTATTTAGTCGGGGTGTTACAAAATGGTATCAGAGAGGGTTCTTTCTTGCTTAGGCATGGAAATCCTCATATTTCCTTGCCGACCCGCGAGTTTTAACTTTTTCAAAAAAAAAAAAAAAAAAAAAAAAAAAAAAAATGTTTTCCATAAATATAATAAAATGAGTTACTAATAAAAAGGAGTTTTCCTTTATAATAAAAATGAACTAATAATAAAAATGAACTTAAAAATGAATTTAAGACGGGGGGTAGGGGAGCGCATTCTATAACTATTGATTGTGTGATTCTTATGTTTGGATGTATTCCTTGTTAGATGCCGATTGTCTTTCCTGTCAATGCCGACCCTATGACCTTAACGTTCGAAATCAACGAAAGTTATGAGAGCATGTTTAGGAGGATGAGGGCTCATTTGGACCAATATGGCTACAATATGGATTTATCTTATAGCTACGACGACCATAAGAGGGGTAAAGCCTTCATACATGCCCTGCCACAAGTTGGGCACACAGCGGAAGAAAGAAAGAAATTAATGGCATTACTCAATTACCATGAGGCACAATTAGAAGAAAACCCCGATTACATGAATGGAGCCCCGAGCCCTATGTGCCTAACCTTCGAAAGATTAAATGACAAATATGCCCCATTGCTATACCCCGACGCAGAAGACCCTGGTGAAATTGAAAATCCATCAACCCCAGAGCGCCGAAGGATGGAAAGGGATGCGAGAAATAATCGAGGAATGGTACCCAGAGGTACTGGAGGATGGTTGGGATTAGACGACCCAAGAGAACCGATAGAGGAGGAGGAACCCATGGAAGAAGAGGAGGAACCCATGGAAGAAGAGGAGGAACCCATGGAAGAAGAGGAGTGAAGGGGGATAATATAAGAACTTTTTCGTTTTGCATCAAACTAGTATGGCTATGCCCAATTTTGTATCGCTTTAGGGCCTAAGATAAATCTTATTAAAAAAATGAAATAAAATGATTATGTTTTCTTATTTATATGTTGTTTGTATAACTAACCTTGTATCGTAAACTAACTTACGTCTCTTATTCGCTAACAATAATCTAACCCTATACTCGTGATTGTAGAATGGCAAGAGGTAGGAGGAACCCTAACCTTGATGCTAACAGCTCAAGTGGAGGTGAAGCTAACAACACCATTGAACAGCTCACCCAAATGAACGTAGAACTTCTCCAGACCATGCGCCAGATGGTGCAAACTCAAACCCCTAACCCTGCAGCCGCTATGACTCGTGCAATAAGCCAGCAAAAACCGAGTCACTTTAACGGAAAGAGTGCTGACCCCGTTGTCCTAGAAAACTGGGTGAGGAGTTCGAGAAGATTTTCGTTACCCTAGGCGCCTTAGGAACTAAAGGTTGATCAAGCAACATTTTACTTAATCAAAGCTGGCCGATATCCGTGGGGAAATATGAAGGGAGAACAGAAGGAAGGAAAAGCTTACGAGTCAGAGGAGGGAGAATGGATAGAAGAACCAATCGGATGGGAGGACTTCACCAAAGCTCTTAGAGCTGAGTACTTCCCAGAATACATGAGGAGAGCGAAGAGAATGGAGTTCGATAACCTTAGGCAGGTAACATGACTGCAAGAATACTATCTCAAATTCCAGGAGTCAGGTTTCCGCTTGAAGATGTGTTGAGTGAGAGCTCAAAGCGCTCAAGTTTGAGCAAAACCTAGATATTGAGATCAAGGATAGGTTGGTAGGGTTAGAATCATATACACTTTCATCAGTTTATTCGCGCGTGTAGCATAGAGAAGGTCCTTGAGGAGAAGAAGGCAATCTTGGGGGAGAAACGCAAGGGAGCAATGGCTGATAACCCTCAAGTGTACCCTAAGAAGCACCAATCCCAAGGATTTCCTAGTAAGGCCAACTCTACAGACAATCTAAATTTGGGGGTAACCGAAAGGCAGTAACTTCAACAATGGGGAAGAACGCATTACGTAAGAGGTGCACCAAGAACCATCCTGGAAAAGATTGTGAGGGGAACCTCGTGAAGTGCAATGTGTGTTCTAAACTAGGGCACAGAGCTTTTGAGTGCTTTAGGAAGACCCAAAATGGTGGAAGGAGTGAGAATAATGTCTTTAGAACCCCAGAAGCTCGTTCTGAGATGGGGTCAGTAAACAACCAGCGTCCAAATCGAAGCAATTTCATGGGGAATAGGAACACTCAAACCCAAGGTGGTACCCCACAAGGAGGAAATAGGGCAAATGCAAACACTAGCGCTACCCAGGGGAATCAACAGAACCGGACTGGGACACTCTTTGCTCTAGAAAGGAAAGAGGCCGAGGATGCGAGCAGAGTCGTGACTGGTATATTCCTTGTTCATTCTATACCTGCTTTTGTTTTATTCGATTCTGGTGCGTCTCACTCTTTCGTAGCTAAATCTTTTTCTCGTAAGCTCAATCTAGACTCGAGTGAATCCATTCATAGTAGTTTTGTACAACCCTCAGGAGAAACTGTGATGTGTTCTAAAATTTTTAAAAATTTGTGCCCATAGTCTTTCTAAATATCACCTTAGAAGTAGATCTAGTAGAATTTCCGCTAGAAAACTTTGATGTGATCCTCGGAAAGGATTGGTTGCACAAGAACAAGGGACGGATAGATCGTTGGCAAAAGAAGATAACTTTAAGGGGACCCGAGGGGTGAGAGTATCGTCTGAGGAAAGGTAGCTAAACTAAGTGTGAAGCTCAGCTCGTCAATCACCCACAATGCCTACATTAGGAAAGGATGTCCGATCATTCTGTGTCATGTAAGGGATGTTGAGCAAGAAAGTCCACAAATTGAGGATGTGGAAGTAGTGAGGGAGTTTAGTGATGTATTTCCAGAAGAGATAACCGGAATGCCACCTCGACGTGAAATCGAATTCAACGTCGAATTAGTACCAGGAACGGACCTATATCAAAAGCACCATACCGTATGGCACCTAAGGAATTGGAAGAGTTAAAGAAGCAGTTAGAAGAACTTTTGGACAAAGGATACATACGACCTAGTGTATCGCCTTGGGGAGCACCTGTACTCTTTGTAAAAAAAAAAGATGGGAGTATGAGGCTTTGTATTGACTATCGTGAGGTGAACAATGTCACCATCAAGAACTGCTACCTCTACCGAGGATTGATGATTTATTTGATCAACTTAAAGGAGCCGGAGTTTTCTCTAAGATAGACTTGAGATCAGGATACCATCAGCTAAGGATTTCCGAAACTGATATTCCTAAGACTGCTTTCCGAACTAGGTATGGGCACTACGAGTTCACAGTTATGCCTTTTGGGTTAACCAATGCCCCAGCTGTATTCATGGACTTAATGAACCGAGTCTTTAGGCCATACCTCGACAAGATTGTGGTAGTATTTATCGACGACATCCTTGTATATTCAAGGAATAGGGAGGAGCATGGAGAGCATTTGAGGATGATCTTGCAAACTTTGAGAGATAACCAGCTTTATGCTAAGATGTCTGTTATGACCAGATTTTACACTACCCAGAATTGGCAGTTCTGGATAGACGTTGCGAATATGGTACAGAGCAGGACAGAAGAACAATAGCAGTTATAACCCAGAACAGGTCAGAAGAGGTATGGCAGTTATAGCCCAGAACAGGTCAGAAGAGGCATGGCAGTTGTGGTCAGCAGAGGTCAACTATAGCGGTTACAAAGATCATGGGATAATGGAAGATATCATAGCTGAGCAGAAGTGGAGTCAATGGAAGTTATTTAACTACCTAAGATCATGGGTAGTTATTGGCATGCAGTTCTGCGGATCAGAATAGAAGTCATAATGGGAAGTTACAAGTCATGCATAGTGGGTAGTTATCCAACTACCTAAGTTCATGAGATAGTGGCCCTAGATTTTAGGAGTTGTATTGTGAGCATTCTACCTATATATAGAGGCTCACTTAGTCATTTTTCTAGAGGTCTCTCATATGTTCTCTCATAGGTTTTTCTTATACTTTCACATAGAAGTACACATAAACGATGTATTAGCATTATTCGCTAGTTTCTCCTACGAAAATCATTCAATTGTAATCAAAAGCCTTGTAATCATCATGAGATTAATAAAAGAAGTCCTGGCTTGGTAGCCCGCAGTTTTCCCCATCTTCTTCTCGGGGTTTCTGCGTCATCAATCTCGTTGTCCCCTCAATTCTGTTAGGAGAAGGCTATGTTCTGCTTGGTTTCGTTAATCTAGTTGTCATCAGTTCTGTTCGGAGTAGACTATGTTCTGTTCTGTTTCACAAACAGTACTAGTTGGCCCATCTTAGCTCTTTTTCACCCTTGTAGAGTTTTTACCAAAACAAATTGGCGCCACCGTGGGGCATCTAGTTTATTAGTTTGTGAAACTCTCTTCTCAAAAATCCACAAAAACACACTCTTGTCACGACCACATGGTTGACAAGACCCTTGAACAACTAGCACAATATTTGGAGAAATCTTGCTCAAGGATTGCTTCAATTCTACGAAAAGTTACAAGACTCAAAGAGAATTGAGTCATTCTTGAATCGAATGTAACTCCAAATGATACTAGTGGTTACAACACAAGAATCGTGCCGTAATTGTCCTTGTCTTTCATCATAAAAAGAAAAGTTTTTTCCTATCATGATGGGGACAAAGGCTTTGAAGATCAATTCAAGAGGACTCGATCCTAGGAACCGAAGCTTCTCCTAAGAAAAAGAAGGATCCTCCCCTTTCGACAATATCGCGGTTTTGAAGGATGTTCAAGAAATTCAACGTTCCATCAATTGAAGTTGTGCTATAGTACGAGAACATCCTCAAGACCACGCTATGCAATACAAATAGAGGACGCTCATAGTTCTTATTCCCAAAGATCTAAGGAAGAATTGCATGTGCAAAGGCTCCACTTCTGTAATGTCAGTCCTGAGCAATTCTGGGCTAATCTTTTCCGTCGTGTTCTGGACAATTTTCTCCACGCCTGTAGATGGCATGTTAAACAGTGATGTCCTGGGTAGGACCTCCGGTTTGTTCTGCTCCTCAGCTTTCAACTCTTGGAACCCTGGAGTAGGTGTGATAACTCCACTTGGAATGGGTGGAGGTTCCACGTTAGAACTACCAGCCAGAATAGCTTCCGTCGTTTGCTGGAGTAGTGCAGAGTTGAACAAAGAAAAGATCTCAATTCTGAACTGTGACAGTTCTGGGCAGTTCGTACTTATAAGCAAGGGTCGTCATACTTGAAGAAGATGCCTTCAACAAACAGAACAACGGAGTTTGTGTTAGAACAGGCCTAACAAAAAAGCCGGAAGTGGTCGTCAGCAGAACAGAATTGGTTCATACCGGAGACAAGAGTGAACACATGTCCACTCATCTAGCCCTAAGATAAGAGCTTTTGAATACTCTCTTGTTCTCTGTTCTGGATTGATAATCTCGATATTAGCAGTCCTGTATTCAGTTCTGGACTGATAATCTTGATATTAACAGTCTTGTTCTGGACTGATAGTCTCGATATTAATAGTTTTGTTTTCAATTCTGGATTGATAATTTTGATATTAACATTCTTGTTATAGATTTTTCAGGATTGATTTTCAAGCTTGAGAATCTTGTTATAGATGTTTCAGTTCTGGACGCTTAAAGGACACAACCAGTCCTGCACGGAGGAATACGAACAAGACTGAACAACCACAATCACAAGAGCCAAATCAATCTCCACCTTTTTCTCCTTACACTCATAAAGTTTATTATGCTAATGACGGTTCTAATATTTGTGGTTTGGCTTGTGTTACAGTACTAGAAATGATAACTTAAGAAGAAATGATGTTGTCCCCAACAGAACTAAACAAGAACTGGAAACTAGTGACTCTTGGTCACGGAGAGATCGCCAAGGCGATTCACGAATGGTTATGCGTGGTGTCTTGGAAGAAATGAGGATCAACCATGATAAACTCACTACAAATTTTAACATGCTTGTGGATTCTACGGAGAGACCTAGGCCAACATACTTTGGGCAAAATTTCTCTACCTACAAAGGGAGTCTCTTCTCTTAATTATTTTATTGATTTAATTCGATGACGTTGTATATCTTGCTTGATATGTTTTAATTCATAATATCATGCTTGTGCCTTCGACGTACCACTAATACGTCAAAATGTCAATCAAGTAGGGAATAATGGTGATCAACGGAAAATGCCAGAATACACCAGAGTGCTACAGAATAGGCTTGAAGCTTTCATAGCAACAAATTCATTATATTGCAATCAAAGAAACAAGTCAACGGATAGGTCAGACAAGACAGAGAAGAGACGTCCTCAACCACTCCTGTTTTGGTGAGAAACTATCGTAGGTGATGTACCACCAGAATCAGTTCAAGTCCTGCATTGGAGGTGCAAGAGATTTCCTCTAGAAAGGAAATAATTAACGACGAGGTTCAAAAGTTTCTAGACATAAAATGGTAAGAGAGGTAATGTATCTTGATTGGTTAACCATCGTAGTAACCATCCGACAAAAACATGGTATGTTTCAAGTGTTGATTATGTTTATTTAAGATAAAGTTTGCACATAGATTCTTTTCATCTACCAATACTAATGTTGTGCTTGCCAAGATTTCAGGATACAAGTAACTTACAATTGTGGATGCTTTCATCAAGTCCAATCGAATCGAAGTGTATCCTACTCATCAAAAGATGAATTTTATTTTTTGCATAATATATTTTTAATTTGTTACGCCTTACGCTTTGAGAGATGTAGGGCAACCTACTAAGGTGGTAATTAGCACAATGTTGGAGTATTTTTATTGGGGACACAGCGAAGGTGTACACGTATGATTTGGTGATGAAGTCCAAGAGTGTCAAAAATCACATTTGTCGCGTGCAAGCATCCTTTTGTATTCTTGGAGAGATATAACATGGAGTTCAATCATGTCAAGCACTCATTTGGCGTTTCACCAAGGCAGTTCTAAGGGCACATTGTTGGCAAGAGTGGATCTCAAGTCGATTACGTGCGGATCATACTCTCTAGTGATGTGTCGATCATATTATCCATTGATGTGCAGGTCAGAACTGTTATCCAGTTCTGTGCAGATCATACCAATTTTTCAGTCTTGTACTCTTGTTCGATGAAGAGGATAATCTACGATCCCATATATTGTGCAAGTAAGAACCTCTTGGATCTTAGGAATAAGGTACACTCTTCGAGAAATATACATTTTTACTTAATTAATGTATATTACAAAGTTTAATCTTATTTTTAGAATTATCATATGATTGTTCTGACTAACTTTTTCACCAAGTCAGTCTTGAGAAAGTCTGAACTGTCAGGAGAATGGTTAAATGGTTTTGTGCAGATTATTATGTATAACATCGATTCTGAGGCCAAGACTGCCATCAGTCGTAATCCTTGGCAGATTTTGTGGCGAATTTCAGTTCTGGTCTGGAAGGAGACTTCGGCCTTGGGATTTTGGTCAAGAGAGAATAATGAAAGCTTAGACCTTCCACACCGTAGAGTTGCTAATGTCGAGGACCAGGATTGACATAGTCCTGAAATCGCCACAAAGCGCGAGTAGCCAAGGTTGTAAGTGTGAAACTTGCTACAGATCCGATTTTCAGTCTTGTCTTGATCTTGTGATTAATTTTCTCATGTGTTATTATTTTATTTCTATTATCTTTTTAAATTTTGTAAGTGATTAATTATTTTTACAAATGAAGTTTTTCTAACGTTTGAAGATGATTGATTTTGCATGAGGTATTTTTTCAAATTTGCTTGCTAACTGGCTTTGAGCAAGAATCAATCCTATAGTCTTGAGGACTCTACCGTTGGAAGAATTTCAAACTTTACGTAAGTTTATCATTGTTACAATGAGCAGCCGGATCAGGTTTGAATTTTTACCAATTCTGGTCTGACGTCTATATATAAGTCTTGATGCTTATCTTTTGAATCTTGACCCTTTTTATTTCCTACCCGTTATATTTTCTGGTTGTTTATCTTCTGCTCGTTGTGTTCTGAATTATCTTTTCTAATTGTTTCCTTGAGTTTACTAAACGCTTCCCTTGAGAAAACTAGGGGCATCTTTTGTGTCTTGAATTCTCTTCTTTCAAGACTGTCGACTCTGAGGTTTTAGCAAGTCACTAGTAATCTTGACAAAGTCAAGATTCGCAAGTCGGTGGTCAAAGCAAGTCAACCCAACAAGTAGTATGAGGGTGATGGATTCATTGGTGCGTGGTCGGCAAGACATTCACAGAAGTGATTGTCGAACAGGTTTGAATTTTCGTTCGATTCGATCCCGAATTTTAATCCTGATCCGTATGTGTCTTGCGAAATTTTTATGTTGTCTTTGTAGCCGCTGCTTTTGAGTTTATTTTTGCAGAGTGTTTTCAACCTTGTACCATCGTGATTAAACTCTGAGCAGTCTCATATTGTTATTGCTCAAAGTTGCCGAAGTTGTTTCAAGAAAGGTTAAAGGTAATAATTTTTATGCGAGCTCACATGTTTTTTGAGAGTGTGTGACAGGTGAAAATTCACGGTGTTAGAGATGACGAAATAATGCCAAGATAGAGCTTTGTGTAGAAGATTATTGTCCTTGTTTTCTAAACTACAAAGTGGGGCAATCGATGACACTAGAGAGTTGTCATTCGCTCCGTAACAGACGTTGTCGTTCGCTCCAGAACAGAACAGACGCTATCGCTCACTCCGAAGAAACGCCGCTGCTCGCTTCCGAAGAGACGCCGTTGTTCGCTCCAGAACAGACGCTGTCGTTCGCTCCGAAACAGACGTTGTTGTTTGCCCTAGAGCAAAAGTTGTCTTTCGCCCTAGAACAGAAGATGTCATCTGCTCCGGGACAGAAGATGTCATTTGCTCCAGAATAGAAGCGGTACATATTTGAAACAGTGAAAGAGGTAATTTCATTATTAAGGAGAGCAAAATCTAAAGGTACGCAATTCATCTCTTGTTGTTATTAATAACAAGTTGGACGTTAAGTTAATTTGCATCAACCTCTACAGTTTATAGCTTTTTATAAGACATATTTCTTTCTTTCTTTCTTTCTAACTTGTTTATGTTTGTGGAGAGTTATCCTTCCGTAATTGGTTATTCACGCACCTGTATGTCCTATGTACTCTTGATTCTAAAATTATTCTTTGCTCACTAACCTTGAAAACTTTGAACAAGTGAGAAATGCAAGAAAGATTACGTCGACCTCGTATCAAGGTGTTATGGTGAGAAGATTCAACAAGAATGTCAAAGCGAGAGCCCTTGGTAAAGGAGAATTATTTTAGAGAAATAGATTCAAGAATGCAAGAGATGTAGCATCAAACAAGTTTGCTCAAGTTGGAAAAGTCCTTACCTCGTTGACTCCATCATCGGTCAAGGGGCACATGAATTGGTAACTCTTGAGGGAAAGTTGATTCCAAAGCTTGGAAATCAACCAAACTCAAGCTCTATTTATTTATTTTCAATTAATTTATTTTTCATTATCGCTTTACTTTATATTATTTTATTATGAGAAAAACCATTGAATACATCAATGGTTGTACTAACCAAGTTTTTACATTTTACAGCACTTTTCCAAAATCTCAAAGTATTCTCAATCTTGTTTATTATATGTCAAATGTTTCTTCATAATATTATACCAAGAGTCTTGGAGCATATTATCTCGTGTTTACGATCATGTTGCCGATCTTGGAGCATATAATATCTCTGAGCATATTATCTTATTTTTTCTGGTCTTGCGCTACATGGACCTTGAAGAATATTTTCTATTCATTACAGTCTTGCACTATGTGGCCAACCTTGGAGTTCATCCTAGCGCCCTTGCAACCTTATCTTGTCGCCCTTGGATTATATAAATACTAAGCATCTTATTTCGATCCTAATTGCAACAAGTTCTACCATATATCTTATTCTACTATTTTTGGAGCTTATTCTATGCAATCTTAATATTGGAGTTTTACCCTTCAGTCTGGCGGATCTTCAAAGACTCTTGAAGCCGTTTTCCATTCTTGAGTATAGTTCTCAATCTTGAGCATATCTATAGTTTTGAGCTCGTCCTCGGCATCTTTGGAGCTTGCCCTCCAAGATTGAGCCTAGTCCTTGGTCTCGAGCATATCGTCCGCCTTGGAGCCTAGACCTCCAGTCTGTAAAAGTAGAGCCAATGTCCAATGGTATAGTCTAATTTTTAATTCTTGTTTTGCGGATTGCGGTTTAATTACAAGAGTAAATATTTTTATTATCACAAATAATCCACTAAAAATCTAGTATGCCACATATTACAAATAAAGGAGTCTATCCTCCACCCTAGTCGAGTCTATCTTCCACATCTAATCAAGAGTTTATCCTTCAATTCTACTCAGGAGTTTATCCTCCAGCCTGCACTGAGCTTAACCTCCAGATTACGAGCTTTGTCCTTAACATTTTTGGAGTTACCCTCCAGCCTGTAAGAATGGAACTTGTCTTCCAGATTTGAGCTTAGTCCTCGGCCTTGAGCACCAAATCTGCGGTGGAGATCTTCCTCCGCACCACGGTCACGGCGATCTGCATGGAGATCTTCCTCCAGACCACGCAGTGCGGCCCGATCTGCAGAGCGGCCGATCCTGCCAGAGGATGCGTCCTCGGATTGACGGACCAGGGCTTAGCGTAGTTAAGAGAGTCCTATAATATCCCTCAAGGTTAGCCATGATCATGCGTACATAAGTCCGTGTACACTGCGAGGTTAGTGCATTCACGTAACAATAGAAGCAATAGAAGCAATAGCGACAATAGTGATTAAGTCCTTGGATCACCAAGGCTAATTACTTAACAGCAAAGCCGTCGGAAGCAGACTAGAAAAATGTCTTGCTCTGCAGACTAAGCAAAAGGACCACAGAGCAATGTGGTTAAGCCCTTTGGAAAGACATAAGGTACACATACGATGAAGCCCTTTGGAATGACATAAGGCACACATACGAAGAAGCCCTTTGGAAAGACATAAGGCACACATACGAAGAAGCCCTTTGAAAGACAAGGCACAAAGTATTTAACCATCCTCGAGAAGGTTAAACAATAGTTCATACGATGCATTATCAAAAGACAAACGAAGTATTCTACGGATCAAGTCACCGCAAGTTTTGCACAATCTAATGGGTCTCAACTATCCCCAGATTTCATAACATGTGACTAACCTTCCTTTTTTAAGGTTAAGGAAAGTCCAAAGCTCATATATACTAAGGAAACATCTCTTGTCCAACAAGCCATATCAAGGTTCAAACTCTAGTGTTTCAAAGCAAGGTATAAGCCCTAGGTAACCCCTCGATAATCTATTCGTGGTATGTTCAAGTTCAACTTACGATTTACTAGTCATCGCTACCGTGAAGCAGTCAATCAGGTTTTAATTCTCTCCTACTTCGATTTAAACGTTGTCTCTTTGAATGTGGTACACAAGTCTTGCCGGATGCATAGTTGTTCAAAATTTTACACTAGTTGTTTCTACTCTAGTCTGTTCTGTATAGAAGTGTTTATGCAGATTGTTTCCTCAAGATTGCCGAACGCCGCACTTGAGAAAACAAGGGGCATTTGTTATGACCAGATTTTACACTACCCAGAATTGGCAGTTCTGGATAGACGTTGCGAATATGGTACAGAGCAGGACAGAAGAACAATAGCAGTTATAACCCAGAACAGGTCAGAAGAGGTATGGCAGTTATAGCCCAGAACAGGTCAGAAGAGGCATGGCAGTTGTGGTCAGCAGAGGTCAACTATAGCGGTTACAAAGATCATGGGATAATGGAAGATATCATAGCTGAGCAGAAGTGGAGTCAATGGAAGTTATTTAACTACCTAAGATCATGGGTAGTTATTGGCATGCAGTTCTGCGGATCAGAATAGAAGTCATAATGGGAAGTTACAAGTCATGCATAGTGGGTAGTTATCCAACTACCTAAGTTCATGAGATAGTGGCCCTAGATTTTAGGAGTTGTATTGTGAGCATTCTACCTATATAGAGGCTCACTTAGTCATTTTTCCAGAGGTCTCTCATATGTTCTCTCATAGGTTTTTCTTATACTTTCACATAGAAGTACACATAAACGATGTATTAGCATTATTCGCTAGTTTCTCCTACGAAAATCATTCAATTGTAATCAAAAGCCTTGTAATCATCATGAGATTAATAAAAGAAGTCCTGGCTTGGTAGCCCGCAGTTTTCCCCATCTTCTTCTCGGGGTTTCTGCGTCATCAATCTCGTTGTCCCCTCAATTCTGTTCGGAGAAGGCTATGTTCTGCTTGGTTTCGTTAATCTAGTTGTCATCAGTTCTGTTCGGAGTAGACTATGTTCTGTTCTGTTTCACAAACAGTACTAGTTGGCCCATCTTAGCTCTTTTTCACCCTTGTAGAGTTTTTACCAAAACAATGTCTAAATGTGAGTTTTGGTTGGAGCAAGTAGCTTTCCTTGGGCATGTCATCTCAAAGGATGGAGTGTCAGTCGACCCGAGTAAGGTCGAAGCCGTATCAAATTGGCCAACACCTAAGAACATCACCGATATCCGAAGTTTCTTAGGACTTGCAGGATACTACAGACGTTTTGTTAAGGATTTTTCTAAAATAGCTCGACCCATGACCACCCTCATGAAGAAGTCAACCAAGTTTGTGTGGGACGAGAAATGTGAGATAGCCTTTCAAACTCTCAAGGAAAAGTTAACATCTGCACCTGTTCTAGCCTTACCTAACGGAAACGAGAACTTCGAGGTATACACTGATGCATCTAAGAATGGACTCGGATGTAAATACTCTCGAATTTCTAGTAGAAATAGGCCTCACAAATCGAGTCTCCCGAGTATGTTAAAATAGTTCCTCCCGAGTATGTTTAGTCCTTTGGATGATCTTTACTTGCTTTACCATGTCCTGAATCATCTGTGGCCCTAACATCACTGCCTCGGTACTATCATCCCAACATACTGGGCTACGACATTTTCTCCCATACAATGTTTCAAAAGGTGCCATCTTAATGCTCGCATGATAGCTATTGTTGTAGGAGAATTCTATGAGGTCTAACCTTTCCTCCCAGGTTCCCCTAAACTCTAGCGCACATGCTCTTCACATATCCTCCAATGTCTGTATGGTTCGTTCAGTTTGACCGTCTGTTGCTGGGTGGAAGGCTGTACTCTTCTTGAGTTGGGTTCCTAGAGACTCTTGCAGTTCTTGCCAAAACCTCGAGATAAATCGGGCATCTCTATCTGATATGATACTGCTAGGTACACCATGAATCTTAAGGATGTTGGTTCTATATGCCATAGCTAGCTCTTTCTTTCCCCATGTGTCTTTCATTGGGATAAAATGTGCAGACTTAGTTAACCGATCAACAACCACCCATATCATATTATTCCCCTTTTTGGTACGAGGTAAAGAGGTTATGAAATCCATTGAAATCGAATCCCACTTCCATACCGGTACATCCAACGGTTGCAACAATCCTTGGGGTCTACGGTGTTCAATCTTGATCTTTTGACAGGTTAAACATCGTGCTACGAACTCGGCTACCTCCCTTTTCATGTTCGGCCACCAAAACGTCCTTTTGAGGTCCTTATACAGCTTATCTCCTCCTGGGTGTACGGAATACGGTGTTTTGTGTGCCTCGTTCATAATCTTTTTCCTCAACTCTTCATCGTTAGGCACACACCATCTACCCTTATACCTAATGCTTCCATCGGCTTCTTGACTAAACTCTTTCTCCTCCCCTGCCGTAATCTTTGCCC
The DNA here is from genome assembly GCA_023091065.1 of Dianthus caryophyllus. NCBI lineage: Eukaryota > Viridiplantae > Streptophyta > Magnoliopsida > Caryophyllales > Caryophyllaceae > Dianthus > Dianthus caryophyllus. The sequence goes on from CM041529.1 coordinate 3,078,184, forward strand.
GTTTATCTTCTATGACTTTATCTCCCTTCTGTTTATCCCGGATTTCGGCATATAGATCAGGTAACAATGTAAAGTCGTTCATGTCTCCACCCGGTCCTATCACATGAATGTCCATCCGGTCCAGCTCATTCCTCAAGTTCATCCTTGACATGGCTTCCCCTAGAGCATGTACACTCTTACGACTTAAGGCATCGGCAACTACGTTAGCTTTTCCTTCGTGGTATTGAATCTCCATGTCGTAGTCCTTTATTAATTCCAACCATCTCCTCTGACGCATGTTCAACTCCTTCTGAGTAAATATGTACTTCAGGCTCTTGTGATCAGAAAATACCTTAAAGGTTACTCCGTACAAGTAGTGCCTCCATATCTTCAGTGCATGCACTACCGCGGCTAACTCAAGATCGTGTGTTGGATAGTTCGTCTCATAAGGTTTCAGCTGCCTAGAAGCGTATGCTATCACTCTGCGGTTTTGCATCAAAACACATCCGAGTCCATTCTTAGATGCATCAGTGTATACCTCGAAGTTCTCAAGCTCAAGTTAGGTAAGGCTAGAAACAGTGTATGTTAACTTTTCCTTGAGAGTTTGAAAGGCTATCTCACATTTCTCGTCCCACACAAACTTGGTTGACTTCTTCATGAGGGTGGTCATGGGTCGAGCTATTTTAGAAAAATCCTTAACAAAACGTCTGTAGTATCCTGCAAGTCCTAAGAAACTTCGGATATCGGTGATGTTCTTAGGTGTTGGCCAATTTGATACGGCTTCGACCTTACTCGGGTCGACTGACACTCCATCCTTTGAGATGACATGCCCAAGGAAAGCTACTTGCTCCAACCAAAACTCACATTTAGACATCTTAGCATAAAGCTGGTTATCTCTCAAAGTTTGCAAGATCATCCTCAAATGCTCTCCATGCTCCTCCCTATTCCTTGAATATACAAGGATGTCGTCGATAAATACTACCACAATCTTGTCGAGGTATGGCCTAAAGACTCGGTTCATTAAGTCCATGAATACAGCTGGGGCATTGGTTAACCCAAAAGGCATAACTGTGAACTCGTAGTGCCCATACCTAGTTCGGAAAGCAGTCTTAGGAATATCAGTTTCGGAAATCCTTAGCTGATGGTATCCTGATCTCAAGTCTATCTTAGAGAAAACTCCGGCTCCTTTAAGTTGATCAAATAAATCATCAATCCTCGGTAGAGGGTAACGGTTCTTGATGGTGACATTGTTCAACTCACGATAGTCAATACAAAGCCTCATACTCCCATCTTTTTTTTTTACAAAGAGTACAGGTGCTCCCCAAGGCGATACACTAGGTCGTATGTATCCTTTGTCCAAAAGTTCTTCTAACTGCTTCTTTAACTCTTCCAATTCCTTAGGTGCCATACGGTATGGTGCTTTTGATATAGGTCCCGTTCCTGGTACTAATTCGACGTTGAATTCGATTTCACGTCGAGGTGGCATTCCGGTTATCTCTTCTGGAAATACATCACTAAACTCCCTCACTACTTCCACATCCTCAATTTGTGGACTTTCTTGCTCAACATCCCTTACATGACACAGAATGATCGGACATCCTTTCCTAATGTAGGCTTTGAGGGTGATTGACGAGATGAGCTTCACACTTGGTTTAGCTACCTTTCCCTTGTACGATACTCTCACCCCCTTGGGTCCCCTTAAAGTTATCTTCTTTTGCCAACAATCTATCCGTCCCTTGTACTTGTGCAACCAATCCATTCCGAGGATCACATCAAAGTTTTCTAGCGGAAATTCTACTAGATCTACTTCTAAGGTGATATTTAGAAAGACTATGGGCACAGCCTTAAAAATTTTAGAACACATCACAGTTTCTCCTGAGGGTTGTACAAAACTACTATGAATGGATTCACTCGAGTCTAGATTGAGCTTACGAGAAAAAGATTTAGCTACGAAAGAGTGAGACGCACCAGAATCGAATAAAACAAAAGCAGGTATAGAATGAACAAGGAATATACCAGTCACGACTCTGCTCGCATCCTCGGCCTCTTTCCTTTCTAGAGCAAAGAGTGTCCCAGTCCGGTTCTGTTGATTCCCCTGGGTAGCGCTAGTGTTTGCATTTGCCCTATTTCCTCCTTGTGGGGTACCACCTTGGGTTTGAGTGTTCCTATTCCCCATGAAATTGCTTCGATTTGGACGCTGGTTGTTTACTGACCCAATCTCAGAACGAGCTTCTGGGGTTCTAAAGACATTATTCTCACTCCTTCCACCATTTTGGGTCTTCCTAAAGCACTCAAAAGCTCTGTGCCCTAGTTTAGAACACACATTGCACTTCACGAGGTTCCCCTCACAATCTTTTCCAGGATGGTTCTTGGTGCACCTCTTACAGAAGTACGTTCTTCCCCCATTGTTGAAGTTACCAGCCTTTCGGTTACCCCCAAATTTAGATTGTCCTGTAGAGTTGGCCTTACTAGGAAATCCTTGGGATTGGTGCTTCTTAGGGTACACTTGAGGGTTATCAGCCATTGCTCCCTTGCGTTTCTCCCCCAAGATTGCCTTCTTCTCCTCAAGGACCTTCTCTATGCTACACGCGCGAGAATAAACTGATGAAAGTGTATACAGTTCTAACCCGGCCAACCTATCCTTGATCTCAATATCTAGGTTTTGCTCAAACTTGAGCGCTTTCGAGCTCTCACTCAACACATCTTCAGCGGCAAACCGGGACAGCTCCTGGAATTTGAGATAGTATTCTTGCACAGTCATGTTACCCTGCCTAAGGTTATCGAACTCCATTCTCTTCGCTCTCCTCATGTATTCTGGGAAGTACTCAGCTCTAAGAGCTTTGGTGAAGTCCTCCCATCCGATTGGTTCTTCTATCCATTCTCCATCCTCTGACTCGTAAGCTTTTCCTTCCTTCAGTTCTCCCTTCATATTTCCCCACCGATATCGCCAGTTTTGATTAAGTAAAATCTTTGCTTGATCAACCTTTAGTTCCTCGGGGCAGTCTAGGGTAACGAAAATCTTCTCGAACTCCCTCACCCAGTTTTCTAGGACAACGGGGTCAGCACTCTTTCCGTTAAAGTGACTCGGTTTTTGCTGGCTTATTGCACGAGTCATAGCGGCTGCAGGGTTAGGGGTTTGAGTTTGCACCATCTGGCGCATGGTCTGGAGAAGTTCTACGTTCATTTGGGTGAGCTGTTCAATGGTGTTGTTAGCTTCACCTCCACTTGAGCTGTTAGCATCAAGGTTAGGGTTCCTCCTACCTCTTGCCATTCTACAATCACGAGTATAGGGTTAGATTATTGTTAGCGAATAAGAGACGTAAGTTAGTTTACGATACAAGGTTAGTTATACAAACAACATATAAATAAGAAAACATAATCATTTTATTTCATTTTTTTAATAAGATTTATCTTAGGCCCTAAAGCGATACAAAATTGGGCATAGCCATACTAGTTTGATGCAAAACGAAAAAGTTCTTATATTATCCCCCTTCACTCCTCTTCTTCCATGGGTTCCTCCTCTTCTTCCATGGGTTCCTCCTCTTCTTCCATGGGTTCCTCCTCCTCTATCGGTTCTCTTGGGTCGTCTAATCCCAACCATCCTCCAGTACCTCTGGGTACCATTCCTCGATTATTTCTCGCATCCCTTTCCATCCTTCGGCGCTCTGGGGTTGATGGATTTTCAATTTCACCAGGGTCTTCTGCGTCGGGGTATAGCAATGGGGCATATTTGTCATTTAATCTTTCGAAGGTTAGGCACATAGGGCTCAGGGCTCCATTCATGTAATCGGGGTTTTCTTCTAATTGTGCCTCATGGTAATTGAGTAATGCCATTAATTTCTTTCTTTCTTCCGCTGTGTGCCCAACTTGTGGCAGGGCATGTATGAAGGCTTTACCCCTCTTATGGTCGTCGTAGCTATAAGATAAATCCATATTGTAGCCATATTGGTCCAAATGAGCCCTCATCCTCCTAAACATGCTCTCATAACTTTCGTTGATTTGAGCGTTAAGGTCATAGAATTCGGCATTGACAGGAAAGACAATCGGCATCTAACAAGGAATACATCCAAACATAAGAATCACACAATCAATAGTTATAGAATGCGCTCCCCTACCCCCCGTCTTAAATTCATTTTTAAGTTCATTTTTATTATTAGTTCATTTTTATTATAAAGGAAAACTCCTTTTTATTAGTAACTCATTTTATTATATTTATGGAAAACAATTTTTTTTTTTTTTTTTTTTTTTTTTTTGAAAAAGTTAAAACTCATGGTCGTGAGGAAATATGAGGATTTCCATGCCTAAGCAAGAAAGAACCCTCTCTGATACCATTTTGTAACACCCCGACTAAATACTCGGGATATTACTATTTTAAAACATAAAACTGATTCGAAAGATGCTTTATTAAAATAAACAAAGTCTAAAACAAGTGTCGGAAATTAACAAAATACGATTGTTGCGGAAGCGTCCAACATAAAATAAAGTAATCGTTCTTGTAGTGATCGCATCCCTCTAATCCCATGAAACTCGCATAACTCGCACGAGTCTGCTCCCCAATATAACCCAAGGAGTCATATGGATCAACACAGGCCCACCAAAAGTGAACAAACAAGCAAAGCGTCAACACAAAGGTTGAGTAAAGAACGGTAATTTGAATAGATGGAAGATAATAACAAGCGTTAGAAATATTGAGTTATAAAATAAATAATTTGGTAATAACATTTTAGAAAGATAGATTTTGCAAACCAACTTTAATCAAATGCATTTGTACCATGGAATCAATACGAATAGAGTAACCATGAAGGCGGGCATAACCCAACCAACCACAATAATAGGTCGTGTTTAGACTTAAGTGCATGCACCCTTACTAGGGCTAACCCCTAGAAGTGATCTAACAGACACGGGGAAGTGATCAACAACCCCAAAGCCAATATATATATAAGATGTAGTCGCCTAGAAGACGAACTACCCTCCATCTCAAGAACCATGGATTAAAACCTTTATAAATAGGAAAACATTTCCAAACCTTTATCAAATCCTTTATCGAAAACATTTCGATAATAATACCATCATCCCAAACTTGAAAACATTTCATTATAATAATTCCCTTAAAATTCTTTAGACAAAATCATTTTCCAATCCATAATTAAATATTTAAAAATTTAGGAAATATCGTTGGAAATATAAAATCGAGAGATACATTATTAATAATATTAGAAACCAAATCCGAATTCATACTTGAAACATTCAAAACTTAAAATTCATAAAAGTATAAACCACACAATACTTTAAATAATTCATAAAAACAATCGAGGAAGCAAAGATCGATTCTTTACCTTGAGTTATTCTTTTTCTACGATACGATCAAGTTAGAAGGGTTCCTCGACGAACTCGGATTCTACAATAAACAAAAACATCCTATTATAATACGTTCGATATCTATAGCCATGTTGCGTTTACTATGCGAAGTCTAGCGTAGAACGATGACTAGATATTTGACTCGAGGTGAATTTAAAATTCCCGAACCTTTATTTATGGTCTTAATTTTTAGTTTATTAAGTTCTTACACAAGTTCTATGATTGTCTATTGAGACTTAAGGCCAGACTCTAGTCGAGAAAAGAAGAGACTAAACAAGACTTAAGAATTCCAGTTTTGGCAGATTTGCGTCCTCTCGGAATAAAATACTTTTGAAAATCTAAACGATCGAATTTTGACTTGAAAATTTTTGAGCGTACACTAAGAACCCTAAGGAAGGTCTATGAAAAACTTCATGATAAAATAATAAGTTTAGATTAATAAATAAAATAAGGACAGAAGCTTTATTCCAGAAATTACAGTTTTGAGTGATTTTACGAACAACGATGTGCAAGATTATTCCTTTAGAGTTAGGATTCGTGCTTTGGAGGGTATACTCTAATCCCACAGATAAACAACTTTCATTTTATATGAAACCACAAATTCCATTTAAATCTTTGAGAAAACGACGTTGCAACAGACCCCTTATTTCTGAGATTAAAATTTTACTGAGGATAGTTTTAAAATAAATTCATTTAAATTATGAAAACATCTTAGAACGTGATTAAAATTTTTTTATGAACTCTTAAGACCTTTATGATGATACTATAAAAAGGATTTAGAAATTAGAATTTATTTAGTGTCCCAAATAAATCGACAACACAGAAAACAGATGACAGATTTTTTTTTTTTACAATTCAATTCTTGTTAAGTCTATGTGTTTTCTAATCAAGGATTAAGACAAGGATTAAGCACGAAATTAAGGTTTAAGGAATAGTTAAGAGTCTCACTTAGAAGCCTTAGAATGTGGAAAAAGGATCCTCCAAAGCCTTGTTGAAAAACCCGACTCAAGAGATAACCCGACTACGAACTTGTGTGCTTGTATACCGATTTATGAAGCCTATTTCTACTAGAAATTTGAGAGTATTTAGAGAGAGTTTTTGCAGAGATTTTAAGTGATAAAGATGAGTGAAATGATCCTAGAGTATGGAGTTTATATAGGGTTAATTAGGAGTTAATTGGGAAGCCAAAGGGCTGCTCATGCTTCAACTTCCTTTGGAACAATAATACCATAATTAAGTCCTTTGTTAATCATACTTTGCATGTGTTTATGGTATAAATGATGGTCATTAAAATAAGAAGAGTTTAATGACATATTTAGTGAAATTAGTGTGTGAGTTGTCAAGTTAATTCATGCTCATGTATGCATGTGTACGTAATATGTGTGTGTATGAGTATGCATTTTGCTCTTATACAATGCATTAGATCATACCTTGAAATTAATTAGGAGTTTAAATAAATATTTTTTTATAAAATAGTTTGATTTATATTATTCAAATATGAAAAAGGCATTTCGTAAAATATACAAGAATGTATCAAGATTCTTTATTTTATAAACGATACTTTATGTGAGCTAATTAAGAATAAAAATAGTTGAACTTAACTAAGTCGAGCTAAGAAATGTATATTAATACGATCTTAAAATTCTCGGGTATTACATCATATGCTTGCCCACATGCTTACTTAATGCACTGGGTTTACACCAAGTTCTAAACCCATCATTAACGAAAGCATCCCCTCCGCTTGTGCCTTCACTCTTAAATAAATAGCAGACAAAACAGAATGCAGCATCCTTTTCCTTGCTATACTCAAGCCAAAATCCATACTTATCAAACCATGTAGAAACAAAGTTACGATTTGTCGTAGGAAACCCGCAATCACGCGGTTGACATGGACCTCTTCGAATATATTCCCTCCTAATTATATCACGATCATTTATGTGAAAACTAGTTAACTTTTTTCTTAACCCGGGATCTTTCGGGAGAGAAATAATATCAAATTCGGATAATCTCTCCAAAAAAGGTTCTCTTGAAGGATTTGGACTAGCTTCTTCTGTGGTTTCATGTTCTTTTGGCTCTTTAACAATAATTTCTTCTAGTGAATTGGATAAATTAGGGGAACCCTCAACATCATTGTTAACCTCTACATCATCATTGTGGTGTCTTTTATTATCAACCGCAAAGACATGCTCCTCCAACATGGGGCGTTTTAAAGCATTAGAAAGGTTGAAAGTAACTTTATCACCTCCTATATCCAACGTCAATTTCCCGTTCTTGACGTCAATGATTGCACCAGCAGTGTGCAAGAAAGGCTGACCCAATATGATAGGAATTTGGGAGTCCTCGGCCATGTCAAGAACAATGAAATCGACGGGAATGAAAAACTTACCCACTTTGACAGGGACGTCCTCCAAAACGCCTAGGGGGCGTTTGACAGAACGGTCCGCCATCTGGAGCGTGATATTAGTTACTTTCAACTCACCCATGTTGAGCTTCTCGCACACCGAGTATGGCATGACGCTCACGCTTGCACCTAAATCACATAAAGCTTTGTCAATAAAAGTAGTACCAATAGTGCAAGGGATCGAGAAGCTACCCGGATCTTTCAATTTAGGAGGAGACTGGTTTTGTAAAAGTGCGCTGCATTCAGCAGTAAAAGCAACAGTCTCGACCTCATTGAAAGATCGTTTACGAGTGAGTATGTCTTTGAGAAACTTTGCATATGCGGGAACTTGCGTAACAAGTTCAGTAAAGGGTACAGTTACCTTCAAGTCTTTCACTACCTCCATGAACTTACCAAACTGTGAGTCAAGTTTTGATTTTACCACTCGGCTCGGGAATGGCAATTTGATTTGAATTGGCGGCTCGACCGGCTTGTCCTTAGCTTGCTCCTTCTCCTTCCGCACATGTGAGCTGCCTTGACCCTTCTCGGCTACCCCTCCATCACCATCACCCACGGCCTGCCCATTAGTGGGCCCCACGGCCACACTCCCTTGCCCGGCTCCACTCGTGCTCGCTCCTTGGCTCGTACCTGCACCATTATCACTAAAAGCACTAAAACCGTTAGGAAAAAGGGGAGGGTCTACCTCACTTACCACCTTAGGCATTTGGGGACCATCATAGCTCGTGTCACTTCTCAAGGAAATAGCATTAACGGTATCGTGTGGTTGTGACCCTTGTGAAGGAAGATTACCCGGCTTCCTTTGAGGATTAGAAGAGGCAAGTTGAGCCACTTGCGTCTCAAGCATCTTGATGGCGGCGTCCTTTGCTTGGTCGCTCTTTTGCATTTGTGCCATCATCGTTTCTTGATTTTTAGCCATTTGCATCATCATGGCTTGCATTGCACTCATCGGGCCGGGAACCGGAGCGGCTTGCACGGGTGGTGGAGCATTTGGTGGTTGAAAATTGGGGCGATTGAAGCCCGGAGGGTTATAAGGTCGTTGGTTGTTGTATTGTGGGCTGAAATTTTGTGAAGGATTGTTGTATGGTTGTTGTGAGCTGAAGTTTTGTTGCTGTGGAGGTGGATTCAAGACGTTTTGACTCTTGTAAGACAAATTGGGGTGATTTTTGTAGCCTTCATTATAGTAGTTGGAGTAAGGGCTGTTTTGATGGGATTGAAAAGCGTGAACAGGGTACATACCTCGGCATTCTAGGGAAGAATGACCGGAACCGCCACATGACCCACAAGTCGGGTCATTGGAAGTATGCATAGCCGCTACCGTTTGCGCGCCCGCGTTTGAAGAACTACTACCCGCTTGCATTTGACTCATCATCATAGCGGTCATAGCATCCATCTTAGCCGAAAGCATAGCCACCACATCATCGTTCTTACCGCCGACTCGAGGAACATTCCGTGAGCTACCATATTGCGCATTGTGGATAGCCATGGCCTCGATCGTTTCAATGGCCTCCTCCACATCGATGTTATCGAACCTCCCATTAGCGGCGGAGTCGAGCACTTGTCGTGATTCATTATAAAGACCGTTATAGAATTGCATCACTATGAACCACTTGTCCATGCCATGATGAGGACATTGGCGTTGCAAGTCTTTATACCTTTCCCACGCATCGAACAAGGATTCATCTCCTCGTTGTCTAAAGCTAGTGATTTGGCTCCTCAACATTACGGTCTTCTCCGGAGGGAAGTACTTTTGATAGAAAGCCAACACGAGGGAGTTCCAATCGACGATAGCAAGCGCAACCCGATTCAAGGAGTTAAGCCACAGCTTGGCTTTGTCACGGAGTGAAAACGGGAAGAGCATCTCCCTAATTTGGTCTTGAGTGACACCCGTCTGCTTTATTGTCGAGCAATAATCGCAGAAATTTTGAATGTGTAGGTTAGGGTCCTCACCGGGACGCCCTCCAAATTGACTTCGCTCGATCAAGTTGATGAATGCGGGTTTCACCTCGAAGTTGTTAGCGGAAATAGTTGGCATAGCATTGCCCCTCGGAACTTGAGCCGCGGTCGGCCTCGAATGATCCGATAGCTTAACCATTTTCTTTGGCTCGGGTTCAATTTGAGCTTCCGTAGAGGATGAAGTAGAGGGGGAAATAGCTTCCAAGTCTTTGAGCAAGTTCTTGCGCCTCAAGAAGGTACGTTCCGGCTCCGGATCAAACTGAAATACCAAGCCCTTTTGAGACGTACGAGTGTTCCTGGGCATACACAAGCACTAGTGTAGACGTAAGTAACGGCCTCAAGGAAGTGAGGTTCCTTGAGACAAAAGAGTAACAATGAGAAAAGAACCAAATAACAACAGAAAACAAAGCCGTCTCCCCGGCAGCGGCGCCAAAATTTGATAGGCTTAAGTCGCGTCACCTAATCAAAAATAAATCCAAACTCAACACTAGGGTAGCTAGGGTAAGTCGGGTCGAATCCACAGGGAGATGGTTGCTAATGTTGGTTATTTTGAACGATTCTAGTCTCGGTTCGAGTATGGTTGGTTAACTAAAGCTAGAGCGAAGGAAAAAGGGATTAAACGATTAGGGAAAAGTCTAGGGAATCGGGGTTAGCAAGGGCAAAGCTAGGATGAACAATGGTGACAGAAATGAGTCGGGAATCGGATGTGCTAAGGAATAGGCTCGACCTCTCGGTTCTAAGCGTCCTCTAGGTCTCAAGTGCGGGCTCTCGCAACTTACAAATGAGGGTCCTAATGGTTAGTCTCGTGCCCTACCTTAAACTAGGCTTTCGGTCTTAAGTTTAAGGGCGACAAACGCTCGCAAAACCTTGGCCAAGGGATCAACGAACACAAACAAAGCAAGACAACCAAAACACAAGCAAAACCCTTATCAAAACATCACCAAAATCAAACTAGACTACTCACCCATGATCATCCTTCTCCCCTAGATAAAGAACTACTCACACATGATGAAAACAACAACAAAAGCAATAACAATGGATGAAAACATGATCAACAATTATAAAGGGTGAAATGATAAACAAGGGAGAGAAGAAGTTACCAAAACCAATCAGAAAATTGCAAGTAGTAGTGGATGAATTCAAGCAACAAAACCCAAATATACGATCAAACTAGAGTAATCCGAGACGGGAATTCAAAGTACAAGAAGGAAAATGATTTAAACCCTAAGTTTTTGATGGAAACTAGTTTAAAGTGTCTATTGTATCCTCAGAAAAATTCGTGCCAAAATAAGATGTTTTTCTCCTTCAAATAGACGATCTATTTTAAGCTAACGAGGAGTCACATACCCATCCCGTTCGGGACCATATACATCCCGACCGGGACACCCTCAACCCGACCGGGACACCCTTGTCCCGTGCTCTTCAGTTCAAGGCTCCAAAATCCACTTTCTTGTACTTAGTTTATTTTCTTGTTTTTTTCTCCTTCTTGTTGTCCCAAGACTAAGGGATGAGGCTCATGACTAGGGACGAGTCTTAGGATGATAATGTGGGCTTCAAATCCCGTCCCAAGGTCCCGGGACACCTTCATTTGTTGAGGGCGAGGCTCGTACGCAAGCGAACCGCGACGAAACCAACTCGAATCAACTCGAAACTTCACGAAACTTTACGAAACTTCTCGACAAGCATCCTATACTCCAAATATACGCTTGTACCTGCAAAATGGACACAAAAACGCAGCAGTGCCAAATCGGAGAGAAATAGGAGCTGAAATACATAAAAAGGTACGAGAAACGCGAAGTAAAGCATGTGAAGCTGTGGATACCCATATCCGTACCCTCCCAAACAAAACCCTGTGATGTAACACGGACTTTTATTACGCATGCTTTAACGTTGACTTAAACGGTTCTAACTAATGTCGAATTCATTTTGAGTCGTTTGAAATGTTAAAATGATTTAGGTCGCTTCACATCACACTTAAATAAACGTTCATTTTGTCCATTTGGAGTCTAGCTAGGTCCCTGTCCTGCTTCATTTGGCATGAGCTTCGCACTTGCACTACAATTAGCCCTTTTACATTAACAAGGTCTAATTCAGCATTTCTAAATGCCTAAATTTAGGCCCGGTGGCTAAATCTTCCCTTTAGCCCCCTCTTACACAAAATACGGCTTCACGTCTTACCTTATTTCACAAAAACTATGCAAATACACCCTTTTTCATTTTTCCGGGTCTCTGCCCAAATCGAAGCCTAAACCCAAACCTTTGGCCCGCACTCCAAAGCCCTGAGCATCACAAAATATCTCAGAAATATCCTAGGGGTTTTCTTGAGCTTCACGTTTGAGATTATCTCGAAATCTTTCAAAGATACAATTCAACCGAAACTAGGAAACTACGCTAAAACCACACCCTCAAACCGCATAAGCTTATGCGGTTTGGGGAGGCAACCGCATAAGCCTATGCAGTTTGCCCTGGCAACCGCATAAGGCTATGCGGTTCCTAGGCCTGTTTTTATCCCCGGATTTCCTATTTCTCCGAGGTTTTTAGTATATATACACCCATACACCCTGACCTCGAAAACACAATTCACAACCAGAAATACACAATTTCTCTTCAAAATACATCCTTCACACATAATTTCTTGCACCCTTCCGCAAAACACTCACAAAGCCTCAAGCACTCAAATCCTTGAGTTCAACACACCATCCCGTGTTGAATTCATCCTCCTTTCAAGTTCAAGAAGCGAAGCTGCCCCATCTGGCGTCAGGACAAGGTAGGTACCGATCCACTTGGATCAAAGCTTTTTCTTATTTTCTATGGACTAACAAAGGGGTCTACACTTTAGCGCCCCCCCCCGGCTTTGGCACCCAGCGCGCTTGCACTCCAAGTGTTCTATTTACTTCGGGTACACTCCATATCCGATGACACGCCAAAGTCGCATAAGCAACCGACCTTATAAAATAAACCAATGGACAATTGAACTTTATTTTATTTGCATGCATCTTGCACCTTCTTATTTTGCATTAAAATCAACTTAAACAATGAATTCGACCTTTAACTGAACCGTATTCGTTAACAAGTTAAACATGCTAAACTGAGGGTTTTAATCAATCTTTTTGCATCTGCATCTGCATTCTTTTACAAACTTATCGCACTTGTACGTAGCGATAACATTAGCTCAAATATCATCTTACATGGATTGTTCTAGGTCAGTAGAGGCTATTTTTACATAGGCTTTTCTAAAAGGTTTTCATAAATCATTATTTGAATTAACTCTTTTTCTAAAGTACCCTCACCCCGAATCCAATCTGGTTTCACAACCTTAGATCCAGGGGTGTCGGCGTGCTCCAAAATCTAGGACATATTTTTAGCTTAGAACATGGTAGCAGGTTCCTAATTTCCGCGATAATTAGGTGGCGACTCCATAACAGTTCTTAAAGGTTTTTCCAACTTAATCTTTTTTAACTTTAAAATCCGCCCTTTAAGCAAGACGCCGAGTTGGGTCCCTCGACGCGGTTCCCGGGTTCCACAGTTTGGCGACTCCGCTGGGGAGATCTTATTTTTTTTAAACCTTAAAACTAGCTTTTTCTTTTTAAAAAATAAAGAGGTGAAACTTGAAAGCCTTGAACAATCCAAGTATACATATTTGAGCTATGCACATTCGTTTAGAGTCCATTCCTTTTGGAATCTAGGCACCCTTTGCACCCTCGAGAGGTGGTTCCCACATGCAGGCTTGTCCACTCGATAAAGCACATGCCGGACTAGCTTTCCTCTCGCCCCTCCACGGCTTGCCAGAACTGGCTATCTCGACCGCCCGGTTCTCTTCAGAGAACCTATGGCGCCGGCGTAAGGAAATGAAGGGGTTAAGTATCTGCCAAAGCGTACTCGAGGTAGTTGGAGGTGTACCCGACTGACTCATTTTCACCCCTTTTGAGTCATACGTACAAGTTCGAGGCTATGCACTCCATGGTCTTTTTTAAAACGAGCATTTGCATTCATATCTTCGAAAACTCGCTTAAACTTTTCAAAGATAAACGAACCTAACATCTAACAAACTAACACTTTTCAAACAAAACTATCGCGAATTTTTGAAACAAGCTTTCTTGAAATTCTCCTTTTTCACTAACAAGCAAAAACCCGAGCAAGGATTAAAATCCAAGCTCGTGGATTTCAATCTTCTAGGTCGTACGGCCTAGACTCCACTTTTAACATCCTCGACTCGACTTGCTCGAGTCGAATCCTTCTTCTTTTACACATCCGACTCGAGCTCACCTCGGCAAATCCCCGATACTAGTTCGATGGGTGCAAATGCAAAACGTTTTAACATCGAGGCGAGATGTGCGCACACATCCTCGTCTCAAAAGCTTCCTTTAGCTAAAACCTTTTCGAAAATCTTCTCTTTTCAAAACAAAAAAGGTCTTTCTAAACTAAGAAATGAGCTAAAAAGAATGCTTAAAAATGAATGTGAGTCTAGTGGGTCGAGTCGTGTCCCTAACATGCAAAGTGAAATGCAGGCCTCAGCTGAATACTCACCATGAATCGCATCATCACTCCTCGTTTCAAACGCACCTCAAAAATGGCTAACCTCAATAGTTTGAGAACTCTCTGTGACCGTGTGAATCAGCTCACCAAAGACATTGACAACTTGAAGACCTTGCATCAGATCGAAGTTGAACGCCTAGAGCAACGCGCTAAGAACAAGGTCGACAAGCATGTCTCCCTCCATACTCTCGTCACCCAACTCCAAGGGGACGAGGAAGACTTTACCCAATACCTCGCTCGATGGAGAAAATTACTTGCCCAAGTTTCAAACCCTCCACACGAGGACGAGCTCATATACACATTTCTCGGTAGCCTACGACCCGAGTGGCAAAGACACTTTGATTACGGCGATGCCGAGAATTTCGAAGAACTCATTGAAATCGGCATCGGAGCCCAAAGCGACCCCACAATTTATGACAACACTGCAATCTTCCTCGGATCAGCACCCGTCATAGATTGCTCTTACTTGGTCACACCCACCAGCAACCAAATCAACGGAGTCTGGTTCAGTGATGACGATGACGAAGAGTGGCCACCCACTAACAAAACGGTAGCTCAAATCTCAACAACTCCTTCCTCGAATAAAACCAAAAAGAACAAGAAGGGGAAGAAAAAGAAGGGCAAACGGACCGAAAACAAAGATAAAAAAGAAAAGGGCGTGCAGCCCGAGAAGGAAAACCAAGACGAGGTTTCACACCTCACACGCTCTGGTCGTCCTTATCAGAATATCTTCACAGATGAACATGCCAGAAAAGCAACTGCGGCCGAGAAAGGCAAGGCCGTAGCCCTAGAGGATAACCCCTCTACAAGTACACCCTCCACCTCTACAATAATTCCACCACCAAACACGAGTGAGGTGCTTCAGAAGCAACTCGCTCGCACAAAAGCCGATGTTTCCATCTGGGCCCTTTTACGAGACTCGGCGGAACATAGGAATGCATTCATTCGCGCTCTACAAATAGCATGCGCAGACGCTGAGATCTCTCCAGATCAAATGGTCAGCCATGTCACATGGGATTGGTTACCAGGAGCTATCACCTTCTCAAACGATGATCTCCCCGCATTCGGACCGAACCACAACCTCGCTCTATACATTAGCGTAGAGTGTATGAAGAAAACTTTACCCGTGTCCCTCGTTGACAACGGATCTGCAGTCAATGTTCTACCATTGGCCACCGCACATCGCCTCGGCCTATCCGATAAGGACTTCACCCCAAGTATGGACGGAGTCAAAGCTTTCGACGGAACCCGACGTCATGTGAAAGGAACCATCTCCCTTCACGTACGCAGTGGTCCCATAGAAAGAAAAGTCGAGTTTCAAGTCATCGACATGACCCCTTCCTATAACATACTCCTGGGGCGACCGTGGATTCACTCCACCAAAGCCGTAACTTCCACTCTACACCAAAAGGTTAAAATCCCTCTTAACGAGGAGATTATAACCTTGAAGGCCTCAAACTTTCGAGCCCTTTTCGATACACCAAAAGAGCCCAATTCTGCGGAAATTGTAGCTGAACCCGTGGAAGACCTATGCGGTTTCGACTTTGAAGTCGGCGCCATTACACGTACACCAATCAAAACCTACAAACCTTTCAAAACAAAAAACAACAACAGCCTTTGGCTCACCATGGGTCTAGGCTACAAACCCAAGAACGGCGACCACGAGAAGAAGGTTAAGGAAATTCAAAGGCGAAAGTCAACTCACAAGGTCACCCTGCGACCGTACGTCCTCGACCTGAACGCATATTTCACTCCCGGAGGAACGGTCGACGGGAGTACCTCCCTTCGAAACATCATCCATTCATCCGAAGCTTGTTTCTCTAGTGAGGCCGAGCCCAACACACTCAAGGCCTCACCGAGCACCAAAAACGAAGAGATTGTCTCCACGATCATGCGAGACCGTCACTTCGATCCTAACTTACTTATAGCCGACGCCACAGACAAAACCCTCAACGGATGGTATAAGACGCTGAAATGGACCGATGCGCAAGGTCACCACTTCCAACTTATCACCGGTGAAGGACCACTCTTCGACCATGTCACTAATCTCAAAGACAAGGACGAGAGTGATTCGAACTCAAGCAACTCAAGCAGCTCAAGCAGCTCCAGCGGCACAGAAGACGATGAAGAAGAAGAAGAAATTCTTTTAGATTCTAATGCTCTTAGTGTCGGGTCATCTGTCGACCCATCTATCCTAGACTCTAGCTTTAGTTTAGATTTCCTTTTCACGGAGGCTAGCTCCAAGCAATTTTCTGATTTGTCGAATAATTCTTTTCAAAATAATGAAATGAATGAATTTGCCTACGTCTTGTCTCCAGCTAAAACAAATAACAAAATACAAACAAACAAAAATCAACAAGCAACAAACAAAACACAAAATACAAAAGACACTAACTCATGCGAGAATGAACAAACAAATGAATCATTAAACAAATACATTGCAAACATTGTGCACC
Organism: Dianthus caryophyllus; assembly: GCA_023091065.1. Taxonomy (NCBI): domain Eukaryota; kingdom Viridiplantae; phylum Streptophyta; class Magnoliopsida; order Caryophyllales; family Caryophyllaceae; genus Dianthus; species Dianthus caryophyllus. The sequence goes on from CM041529.1 coordinate 3,094,867, forward strand.
CAAAAACACAAGACCCTATCATCGAGGAAACCATAACCATAAACGTGGGAACCCCCGAAGAACCAAGGGAACTACAACTAGGTGCCTCACTAGACGAAAACGAGCGCACCCAATTCACACAACTCCTAAGCGAATTCAAGGACGTATTCGCTTGGTCATACAAGGACATGCCCGGAATCGAACGAAGCATCGCTGAACACCGCATCCCCATTAAACCCGGTTACAAACCCATCAAGCAAAAGCTAAGAAGACTACGTCCTGAATGGTCCCTTATGGTCAAGGAAGAAATCGAAAAACAACTACAAGATGGTTTCATCCAAGTCATCGAATATCCTGAATGGGTCTCAAACATGGTCCCAGTCTTGAAAAAGAATGGCAAGATTCGAGTATGCGTTGACTTTCGCGACTTGAACAAAGCTAGTCCCAAAGATGACTTTTCATTACCCCATGTGGACGTCCTAGTCGACAACACCGCCGATCACGCCCTCCTATCCTTCATGGACAGCTACGCAGGCTACAACCAAATCAAAATGTCACTAGAAGACATGGCAAAGACGACCTTCATTACACCGTGGGGGACATATCACATACGCTATGCCCTTCTTTAATCAACGCCGGGCGCTACATACCAATCAGATACCCGTATCCGTACCCCCCCAAAAACAAACCCGATGATGAAAAGGACTTTCATGCATGCTTTTAAAAGAGTCGAAACGGTACAAAAGTGTCTAAAACGTATTAGTCATTTTTAGCGTATTAATTTGGATTTGCATAATCATGAAAATGAATGTCAATTTTAGTCATTATGAGCATAACACGACGCCACAATATAGGAACGTCTTATTAAGCCAAGCCACAAAAACAGCCCAACTAGCTACAAAACGGCCCAAACTTACAAAAACGGCTCAAAAACGCACACTAACACAACACTCAAAGCGGGCCAAAGTGCGTCCCGTGTAACATTTTCACAAAAATAGACTCTACAATACTGTAAAATAATATAACCTAATATTATTTTATTTCAAGCCAAAACCGAAAAACACGACAAAAACCGAAACACGAAAACCGAAATTCGGACCAAAACTGAACAAATACTTAACCCATAAGTTAAAACACCTCACAAAAACATAATCATTACTTAATCAAACAACGAAAACCAAAAGGCGGCATAAACAGCCCACCAAAACAAAATAGAAATCGCCTGTGAACAGGCGATTAAGTTTCTAATCGCCTGTTAACAGGCGATTATAAATTCCTCCCACACACAGCCGCCTTTTCATTTTTCTTACAAAAAACAAACCCAAACAAAATTAAAACCGCCTGTACACAGGCGATTTAATTTTGTGCACCCACAAAAACGAGCCAAACTCTATAAATACCCACCCTCACATTCATTCAAAATACCTCAATACCTCTTAACACACTCGGTTTTACAAAACACACTAAAATACTCACAAAATCTACTCAAAAATACCGTCTTTGCATTTTCGAAAGGTAAACATTTTACCTACGTTTTGGGACGTTTTGAGACTCGGACAAAGGGGTTACATTAACCCCAACCCGATATTGGCATTAGCGAAGCCGTATTCGTAATACGGTTGTAGCAATTCGGATTCATAATCCGTCTAAACCCCGCCAATATCGCATAAATAACGACTCATTATCACTAAAGCAAACCGACGTCACTTTTATAATTATGCAAGTCCTCATTCATGCATTAAATAACGACTAGAATCACGGATCCAACACTAAATTGTACCGTTTCATAGAGTCTTTTAGCATGTCAAAACTGAGGGTTTTTACAAATTCTTAAAGAGTCAAATACGAGGTCGGAAAATAACGTCTATGGTAATAATTTAGTCAATAAATTATTATTTAACGTACATTTCCTATAGTAAAGTCATTATTTTGACTATTTACATTATTTATGCATTTTAATCGAGTCATACTTATTCGCACTTGTACGTAGCGTCATTTTAGCCCAAATATCGAAATTAACTAAATGTTTTCAAATTAGTAGAGACTACTTTTTACGTAGGCTTTTTGATTTCAGTTTTCAAAAACACATTTTTGTCAAAACTTTTGAAAAGTAACCTCACTTCGAATCCCTTCTCTGGTTTCAAACCTCTGTTTGATAGATATCGTCGCACCTTGTAATCTGAGACACTCGGGTCTTACATTTTAAGACGCGTTGAATAGGTTCCAAATTCCTTTAATATTTGGTGGCGACTCCGAAAATACATTTTCAAAAAGGATTTTTCTACTTTTCTTTTTTGGTCACAAATTCATGCAATGATCTCCCCCATTTTTACAAAATCTCGCACCCTCTTTTTCCTGCGAGGCGCATTCCACATCTCCGGCGCCAAGACGGCGAGGCGGCGCACAGTATGCGATAGGTTTCTCCCACCTTCCCAGCCCTTTCACCGCGACTCACTGGGACGAGCATGGTTTTTATTATTTTTGAAAAACTAGTTTTTCTTTTATTTTAAAAAACATAAAGAAGTGAAGCTTGAAACTTTGAAAACATTTACGCTTTCGATATTTGGGCAAAAATACGTTGAGTCGAATCCTCCTGATTCAAACCACACCCTTTGAGGAACGGCCCCAGAATCCTCGCCATAAGCGAGGTAACTCCGACACACTGCTCTCTCACCCTCCACGATTACAAGTACGGCATCCGCACAAACGATCGTAACTACCAAACTCGAACGCTCTAGGGCCCGTCTTGAATTCACACCTAAGACGTGTGTAGTCTTGCGGGTGCCCCTACCTAAACGTTACGGGAATGGCCGGAGGGAACCTTACCCTATAAACCAAAAACCTGTGTTTATATGTACAAGTGTGAAGCTATAGTACCCTCACTATAGTAGTCTTTCAAAACCTTTTCATGCAAAAACATTTCCTAGGCATTATACATTTAAAATACGTCCATTTTGAAAATTCATTTTTAAACTTTTTTCAAAAAGGTCATACCTTTTTTTTTACACGCCGTTAGGCTCTTTGACCTATAGTCATTTGAGTTTGATAAATAAATGTGCCAGTGCATTTAAAACCGATCCAGGATAATCACTAGATCCCGGATATTTTTCAAAACGTAAATGAATTATGCGACTGACGTATCGTCATAATACATTTATTGCTAAAAACATTTCACATAGCAAAAACCCGAATATGTCAATTCATTTCGGAGATTTTAAATGAAATTAACTTTTAGAACATTAGATTTAGCTCTAAGTCGAATGACTCTTTAGTCGTCCTGATTTAATCTTTTTCTCTCAAAAACAAAAAACGCGGGCTCGTTCAGATCCGAACCCGTTGATTTACTCTTTAAATCGAGTGACTTATTGTCATTTTCGATTTAAATTCCTGAGTCACACGTAAAAGGCGAACAATTGATTGCCTTTTACCCTATTTTAACATCCTCAGATCGGCTAGCCTATCGCTACTTCGGTTTGATCCTTTTTATCGTAATCTAATGACGAACCCCTGGCAACATACCGCCAAACTGGGTTAATCAGATTATGATCATACAAATTTTTCAACCTCGAGAATAGAGACGTGTCAATATGCCTCTACCTCAAAAGCTTCCCGTGTCATTTTGAAAGCTAAAAACACGAGTCGAGTCTTGCACCCACCTTTTGCATTTTTTTTATGTCTTTCTTTGGTCGTGAATGTGATTGTTCATTTGAGTCTTTTTCTTTTCTTTTAGAATCACTAAAGGTTTGAAAACTTTGTCAGGTTCACTCACTGAAAAACCCTGAACACACGGCTCGCAAGCACAAGATGAATTTCCGTTTCAACCTCGCAAATGATGAAGCTGCCTTTCCACCGCCTCCTCCTCTAATGACGATCACCGAACATGTAAGGCTGCTCGACCACAAGGTGGCCAATCTCACCGCTTTGTTCGAACATCTGGCCGCCATGCAGAAGGTCGAAACCGAGAAGAACGCAAGGCTGTTCGCCGAAGAGTCTGCTCGACACATCAAGAGAATTCGATCCCTGGAGGACGAAATTCACAAGTACAAACTGGCCAAAACTACAGATCATGGCCGCCAGGGCAATACTTCTTGGACCACAACAACGACTGAACCATTCAACACCGTCAGCCCAAAGGCATTAGCGGTGCAACCAGTATTCCTAGCGCAACCCACTCCCGCGGCACCCAGATCATCGCCAGTTGGGCCATTCTCGTCACAACAACGACGAAGGTTCGACCCCCTTTTTATGTCCTACTCAAAGGCATTGGAAAAGCTCGTAAAGAAAAACATTTTACATCTTCCCAAGGCCACCAGTGAACCACCTGAGGATAAGAAACCGCTCTCATGGCACGAAGACTCGTACTGCGAATTCCACAGGGGGAAGGGGCACGACACTGAGAGTCAAGCTCGCTTGAAAACGTAATCCAGGACATGATTGACAACGAAACGATCGACAAGCCAAGCGTAGCTCCTAAAACGCTAAACCAACATAATACATCCCATTCTCGCCCCATTTTCGTAGGAACACACCCTATCCTCAATTATCCCCTTCCGGCTCCCACAGGTGATCACGAGGTCAACGCCCTTACGACAAAGATCAACAACAACGGTAGCGACATCGATCACATTCGCCAAGTTAATACAAAACCAAACCAAGACATGAGGACAAGAAAGGAACCTTCACCTGCATCCCTCATCAAGACTCCTCAGACGGTCCAACGGCCATAGTAAGAATTCTAACCTCCGACGCCTGTTTCAAGACCCAGCGGAACTACTAATACCGCCCGGATTCCCTCCCAAACACACAAGCGAAGGCAGAGACAAGGGCATAGTCAAAAGTATGACCATCCTACCCATAACAGACGACCTTCCCTTTAACGCAACATGGCATAACACCGAAAATGTCCTCCCAACACAATTCATTGACCACATCATCCGGGATTGGCTACCAGGCGCCATAACTTTCTCCCACGCCGACCTACCACCCTTCCAAGATCCACACAATCCAGCACTCCACATAACCGTAGAGTGCCGCGATATGGTACTACCCGTTACCCTCATCGACAACGGCTCGGCAATCAACATCCTGCCCCTAACAACCGCCATCAAGCTAGGAATAAAGGAAAGTGATGTCACCCCTTGCTCCAACAGCATAAGGGCATATGATGGTACATCCCGCAGCATAGAGGGTATCGTATCACTACCCGTCGGGACAGGGTTTGTTAAAACACAAACCGAGTTCCAGCTTATGAATATCCCCCCGGCATACAACATGTTACTAGGAAGGACCTGGATTCACGCTACCGGAGCCGTCACATCTACTCTGTACCAAAAAGTAAAACTTCCCTTTTACGACAAAATCATTACCATAGAGGCCTCGGACTTTCGGGCCGCTCTCCATCAACTGAAGCTTGAAGAAAACGCCGCCCAATCTACCAACGACCCGGGAAGCCTCAACCCAAGCATCTACGCCTAGAGTCTAGGGTCCTGCGTCATCATGACGCCAATTTTCTAAAAATCGGCTAGGTTACTCGATCTTATTCCTAATATAGTAAATTTAGCTAAAGAACTAGAGTCATTAAGGTTGTCCAAAGCTCCATCGTCTGAGCTATTGTTGGGACCAAAAACCCAGGCTGGTCCAGAACCCTGGGCCAGGCCTAGACGGGTACAGGATCCACAGCCAAGACCAGAACGTACAGACAGCACCGGACGGGACAGACGAAACAAAGGTGCAGGTCAGGAGAGGAAAAGCCAAGATGGGCCTAGCCCAACAAAAGAATTAAACATCAAAGAAGAAAGCCCAAAGACTCGACAGCAACCCTAGAGGAAGTCGTTGGAAGACTTGGTCAAGAAACAAAACTGAAGCCTAAGAGATAGGAGCTGCTGGAGAAGAAAGGGGGAGAAGTTACCTACAAAGGAGGAGCCGAACGTTGGACCCAAGGGCATTATAAAAGGAGCAGAATTCAGAGGGATCATTCATTCATTATCATACAACGCAAGCACACAATACTCTACGCAATTCTCAAGCATCCAACCACTTTATATTTTTACGATAATATAGTTTTCTGTACCAGTTGGTCCAGGCTCTGTACCCATTATTTCAGAACTAGTGAAGATCCTCTCCTGGCTTGGCGCCCGTGGTTTTTCCCTTAACATTTAAGGGTTTTTCCCACGTAACATATCGTGTGTCTTGTACCATTTTTGTTATCTTTCGTACATTTAAAATCAATCACATAAATCACCACTAAAAGCAACCTAAGGGATAGTACTAGTAGATCCACAATCACTTAAACGAACCGTGTGAGAAAATCACCCCGAACAGTTTGGCGCCGTCTGTGGGGATACTAGTTTATTAATCCTACAACATTTTCCCAATCAACGAGATCAACCAACGCGAAAGATGGAAGGTACAAGTGCAGAAGCCATGCTGAAGCTCCAGGAAGAGTTGCAACAAGCCAAGCAAGTTGCAGAACAGGCCAAGAAAGCTGCAGAGGATGCTAAGGCTGAGGCTGCAAGGCTGAAGGAGGCAGAGACTGTCCTGAAGAAACAGCTGGAGTCCTCAGTCCAGAAAAAAGCCTCAGGATCCAGGATCCCACCAGGTACACCATTCTCTGATGTGATCAAACAACTTGACTTCTCTACTTTCTCTTCTGCAGGGTCAAAAGGTACAAAAGGCGATCCACTCCATGTGGAGGAAGATCAAGAGAACAATGGTGCAGGAGGAAGCGGTGAACCAAAGACACCAGAGGGAGTAAGTGCAGGCCAGGTCATGGAATACATGATGATGGAGATGCAGAAACTCTCGGAGTTGGTACGAAAGGTTCCAGGACTTCCACCACCCATTGAAGAGGCAGCGCCAGGGAGTTATGCTGATTCACCCTTTGACGACTGCATTGCAATGGTGGAGATGCCAAAGAAGTACTCAGCACCCAACCTAAAGCTCTATGATGGGACAGCAGATCCTCTGGAACATGTAGCACAGTACAGGCAGAGGATGTTCAACGTTCCTATCCCAGCAGAGAAGAGAGAGGCCTGCATTTGCAAAAGCTTTGGTTCAACCTTGACTGGTCCAGCCCTCCAGTGGTACATCAACCTGCCAGTCAAGACCATCAAGTCCTTCGCGGAGCTGATCAACCTTTTCAACATCCAGTTCGCCCAAGATGGCAGTTGTTGGAGAAGCGGACCGATGATCTGCATGCGGGTGATCCGAGCGAACGAGTCTCCGAGGACTTCTGCACCGCCTCAACAAGGAGAAAGTGTCCATCCCCAGATGTGACATCGGCACGGCCATAGAGGCCTTCAGGCAAGGTTTGGTTAGAGATTCTGATCTTTATGTTGAACTAACTCGCTACCCTTGTTCTACCTTTGAGGATGTGCAGGCTAAGGCCCTGGCCCAGATCAGGGTAGAAGAGGACCAGCAGTTCAGGGCAAGATATCGTGACCGTAAGGTACGAACGAAAAGTCACCACCCGAGGCACAAAGAACAACAGCCTGGTCCCTATCAGAGGCCAAACAGGAGGGAGGCAAACGCCGTGGATGAACAGGCTGATGCACCCAGAGTTCCACCTCCAGTTTCAGAGTACTGCTTCTCTGTAGATCTTCCAGGCCTGATCAACAAGTTGGACAAGTTGGGCTCGTGATCGGATGGCCAAAAGCGAGCGGTAAGCCAAATCCAAGGCGAGACACAACCAAGTGGTGTGAGTACCATTCGATATCGGGCACACCACGTAGGATCGCATAGCTCTCGGGAGGAAGTAGCTCATCTGCTAAAGAATGGTCACCTGAAGGATATCCCGCCCAGAACAGAGGAACGAGAGATGAACGAGATGAGCCCAGAGATCTTCCACCACCACCACCAACCCATGAGGTAAAATTCATCTCTCGTGGATCGGATATTTGTGGACTAACATATTCTCACGCAGCGTGTAGCTCGAGAACAGCAACGGCCACCGCCGGAGACAAGCGAGTCCGGCCAGGAGATTGTGTTTGATGAGTTAGACCTACAAGGAGTGCATGGGCCACACCACGATGGATCGTAATCAAGATCCAGTTGGAACCTCGCATGGTCGTAAGAGTCCTGGTAGATGGAGGCGCTCACCAACATCATCATGATGGAGGCGCTGAAGCTATGGGCCGAAAGAGTCCGATGTAACGAAGAAGTCGGCGTCTGGTAGGGTTCGGTGAAGAGACAAAGCACGCGGGGAGAGATCACCCTACCCACCTATGTGGAAGGAGTCACCTCTTTCGAGAAGTTCTGCGTGATAGATTGCCTGTCCTCATACAACGTAATCCTAGGCCGACCCTGGATCCACAACCTCAAGGCTGTACCTTCAACGTACCACCAGTGCATAAAGATACCAACAAAGTGGGGGGACAGCGACGGTCAGAGGAGAGCAACAAACAAGACGGGGAGTGTTACAGGCGACCACGAAACCTCCTAGTCCGTAAGTCCTCGCATAGCAATTAAAGCGACTGTCAGTGCTGTTGAGAATCCTGTCCCACGCATGGAGACAGATGAAATTGTTTTGGCTGAAGAAAGACCTGACAGGAAGGTTCTGGTTGGTTCTAACGCTCCAGAGGTAATCAGACCTGCTCTAATTGACTTTCTGAGGAAGAAAGAGCATTGTTTTGCCTGGTCCCATTTTGATATGACTGGTATAAGTTCTGATGTTATTACACACAAGTTAAATATTGACCCAAGTTTTAAGCCTGTGAAACAGAAACGCAGGAAGTTTGCACCAGAACGTAATGAGATTGTGAACCAGGAGGTACAGAAATTGCTGGACATGGACATGATTAAAGAAGTGATGTACCCAGATTGGTTGGCAAATGTAGTTGTGGTCCAGAAAAAGAATGGCAAGTGGAGAGTATGCGTGGACTATACAGACCTGAACAAGGCGTGCCCAAAAGATTCATTTCCACTACCACACATAGATGCCATGGTGGACGCCACCGCAGGACATGAGGTGCTGACATTCATGGATGCAGCAAGTGGATTCAATCAGATCAGGATGCACCCCCCAGACCAGGAACATACAGCATTCATGACCAGCAGAGGAATCTATTGTTACAAAGCTATGCCGTTTGGACTAAAGAATGCAGGTGCAACATATCAAAGGCTCGTAAACATGATGTTCAAGGATCAGATTGGAGACACGATGGAAGTCTACATTGATGATATGGTGGTGAAGTCAAGGAAAGCTGAGGATCACATCCTGGACCTGGAAAAAGCGTTTGAGATTCTAGAAAAGTATAACATGAAGTTAAATCCTACTAAATGCACTTTTGGCATCACTGCAGGAAAATTCTTGGGTTACATGGTGACAAAAAGGGGCATAGAGGCTAGTCCAGAGCAGATCTCGGCAATAATCAATTTACAATCTCCCCAGAACTCGAATGATGTCCAGAAACTGACTGGAAGTGTAGCAGCGCTGAACAGATTCATCTCCAGATCTTCTGAAAGGTGCAAGCCATTCTATGATCTTCTGAGAAAGAACAAGCAGTTCAACTGGGGGACAGAGCATGAGAAAGCATTCCAGGACCTGAAAGCATACCTATCATCGCCACTCCTCGTCTAAACCTGAACCAGGAGTCACCGGGTCCTGCACATGCCTGGTAATGAAGCCTCTGTAAGTGCGATCCTGGTAAGAGAACCGGATGGGACAAAGAACATCCCTGTGTATTATGTAAGTAAAAGTCTTACGGATCTTTGAGACCAGGTATTCAGATTGGAAAAGTTTGTTTTGGCTTTAACAGTTGCTTGTACCAAGTTGCGCCCATATTTTGAGGCGCATCATATTATCATTCGCACTAATGTTCCTATGAGATCAGTGTTGTCTAGACCAGAACTTTCAGGTCGTATGTCAAAGTGGTCAGTGAAGCTGAGCACCTATGACCTATCCTATGAGCCTAGAACAGCAATCAAGTCTCAAGCGTTAGCACACTCTGTGGCTGACTTCACTCCCACACTAGAAGCGAGGTAACAAAGGAGATCTTCCATCCGACCGTAAACAAAGCAGACTGGGAACTCGGGATGATGGTTCACCCAACATCGTGGGTCTTGGACTAGGTGTGGTCTTGAAGTCGCCACAGGGGACAAGATAGTGCAGTGTATCCTGTGAATTCGTGACTACCAACAATGAAGCTGAATATGAAGCACTCATAGCAGGACTAAATGTATGCCTGGACATGAAGGTCCAGAATCTCAAGGTAAAAATAGACTCTTTGTTGGTTGCAAACCAAATCAATGGTACGTACGCTGCTAAAGATTCTAAAATGATTGCATATCTTGATTTGGTTAAGTCTCTTTTTCAAAAATTTACTAACATTGAGGTTGAGCAAGTTCCTAGAGATCAGAATGTGCAGGCAGATGCTCTGGCCAACATTGGATCAAAGATTTGAACCTCGTGCTGGACAAAGATACCAATTGTTGACATCTTGGAACCGGAATTCGGAAAGCGCGGCCGATCTGCAGAGCACAGTCCAAGCAACCCAGACCTGGACCAAACCATACTATGAGTGGCTAGTCCAGGGCAAGTTACCACAGGACAAGGTCGAGGCAAGAGCATTCAGAATCAAGGCGTCCAGATATACTATCATACAAGGCGTATTATTTAAAAGGTCCTTCAACGGGTCAGACTGGCCGCCAAGAACTCGACCAGTGTCGACAGTACTATCGAAAATACACGATGGACACTGTGGAAACCACACAGGTGGTAGAAGCATGGTTAACAAAATTCTACGCATGGGCTACTACTGGCCCACAATGAAAACAGATAGCATCCAGTATGCCACAAAATGTGACGCCTGTCAAAGGCATGGTCCAGAGATACATCAGCCTGCACAGAACCTGCACTCGATATCTGCACCATGGTCATTCATGAAATGGGGCATGGACTTAGTTGGTGAACTACCAATGGCTCCAGGACAGAAGGTGTTCATGCTTGCAATGACAGATTACTTTTCCAAATGGATAGAGGCAGATGCGTACAAAAATGTTACAGAGAAAGAAGTAATCGCTTTCATCAAAAAGAACATCATCAGCAGGTACGGGATTCCCTCAGAAATAGTATGTGACAATGGACTTGCATTCGTGGGAAACAAGACCAGAGATTTCTGTACAAAGTGGAACATCAACTTGGTGACCTCTCCACCAAGATATCCTCAAGCAAATGGACAGGCTGAGTCCAGTAACAAGATTGTGATCAATTGCATCAAGAAGAAGCTGATGGAGAAACAAGGGAGATGGGTTGAAGAACTGCCACTAGTACTATGGGCAGACAGGACCACGCCAAAGAGAGCAACAGGACAAACTCCATACTCAATGGTTTATGGATGTGAAGCAGTACTACCAATAGAAGTGCACGTTCCAACAGTCAGGTATGGACTCAATACATTTTCTGAGAATAATGAACTACTCTATGACAGCCTGGATACAGCCCAAGAGCTCAGAGACTTAGCAGCAGTAAGGTTAGCAGCATACCAACAATCTGTGGCCAGAAGTTACAACAAGAATGTGAGAGTACGAATGTTCAGATGTGAGATCCGGTCCCGAGAAAAGTATTTCAGAACACAAGGGACAAAGCAAAGAGCAAGTTAGCCCCAACCTGGGAAGGCCCATACCTTATTGATTCAAAGAATGTGGAAAGGCTCTTACAGACTACAAACTCTGGAAGGAGACATGATCCCAAGACCTTGGAATACACTCCATCTCAAGCTCTATCACATGTAGAGTGTTCTGAACCAAGACATCTGGTAATCCACAAAACTCAAAACTTTTCCTTTACAAATTATCCAATGCAATTGTACTGACTTGAGCGTCGGAGGGCCGTTGGCTAACGCCAACGGTCAAGCCTGACCCTCCTTTTTGTGCAGACAAAATAGTGCAAAAATCTGGTCCAGCCCAGAACCAAAGACAAATGCAAAGACAAAGACAAAATCTTGGGCTCCAGCCCCAGTACGACTGCAACAACGGGACAGGGAGTAATGTCCGTTAAGGGAGCCCCAAAGTGTAAGTCGCCTAAATTATCAAACGTATGCATGCTACTAGACAGATTCACAACAAATTATATGCGCATCATAACAAAAAGCATAACAAAACATAACATAAGCAAAACATAACATAACATAACCTAACATAGTGAAGGTACCGGATATCGCGCCGCCGCGAGTATACCTATCGACGCCCTGCGCGCGCCCGACCTCGCCCCGCGTGGGGGCGCCGGGCCGGAATGCGCCTCGCAGGAAAAATGCGTATGTGCGTCGCCGCGTCACGGAGCGGCGCTTATGAAAGCGCTGCTCTCGCGGGTCATTCGCTCGATTGGCTAATGGGGGAAGTCATTGCCTAACTTATTTTAAAACCTTTTAAAGAAATATTGAAAAATCATTAAAAAGCCGTTTTTCGGAGTCGCCACCAAATTATGGGGGAATTTGGACCCGTTCAACGCGTCTTGAAATGTAAGACACGTGTGTCTCAGATTTCAAGGTGCGTCGATACCTATCCGCCTGAGGTTATTGTGAAACCAGGCGGTTCTAAAGTGAGGGTACTCTCCAAAAGTTTATCAAAATGTTTTATGAAAACTATAATTGAAAAGCCTACGTAAAAGTAGCCATTACTAGCTTGAAAACAGTGTATAATTCGATGTTTGAGTAAATGCAGACCGCTACGTACAAGTGCGATAAAAGGCTCGATAAATATGCATAAAAGCAAATGTAAACGTCATAGGTATGACGGGTTACTATAGGAAATGTGCACAAAAACGATAATTCATTATTTGAATTATCATTTAAGTGCTATTTTCCGACTCATGTATGTATAAAAGTTTATTTAAAACCCTCAGTTTTGCATGTTTTAAGACTAATGAAGACAGTACAGGTTTTATCGAAATCATGTTTAGTCATTTAACGCCAGAACGAATTTGCATAATGTAAAAGTGACGTCGGTTTGCTTTAGTGATATTGAGTCGTTGTTTATGCGATATTGGCGAGGTTTAGACGGATTCTGAATCCGAATTGCTACAACCGTATTACGAATACGGGTTCGCTAATGCCAATACCGGGTCGGGTTAGGAACCCGTATAAGTCGAGTGTACGTGAGGCGTAGATAGAGAAAGAGTGATGACAATTCATCGGGGTGAAAAGCATGGTTTGGAATGAATGAATAAGGGGTGTATTTATAGAGGTTTGAGCCGCCAAAACAGCCAAAACAAAATAATAACAGCCAGTGAACTGGCGATTTAAATTTAAATCGCCTGTTCACTAGCGATTTAAATTTAAATCGCCTGTTCACTGGCGATTTAAATTTTGTTTTGCAGTTGTTTTGTGACGTATTTAGGCCATACGTATGTGTGTGATGTATGTGTATACGTATATTGCTTAGTGTGGTTGGTTTGGCCGACTTACTCCGGGTCTGTTTTCGTGTTTCGTGTTTCGTGTTTTGTGTTTCGTGTTATTTTCGGGTTTCGGGCCGAAAATTGTTTTTGTCTTGGATTGACTCGTTTTTGTGAAACGTGTTTAGACGCGAGGTTGGCTTGAGCGTCTGACGCCTTGGGAGGCTTGCTCGGGTGTATTTGTTGGCCTTTTCGGGTTTCGGGCCAAAAAGTGTTTTTGTCTTGTTTTGCTTTGTTTTGGTGAGATGTGTTTAGACGTGAGCTCAGTTTTAAGCGTCTCACGCCTCGGGAGGAGTGTTTAGGTGTTCTTGTGGGTCTTTGTAAAGGGTTGTTTTTGTGTTTTGTGTGTTGTTGGGCCTTCGTTTGTGGGCCTGTTTTGTTGTGTGGGCTTGCTTTTGTGTTGGGTCGGCTTAAATAAAATGACTAAGCGAATATTCATTTTACACGACATGCAAATAACTCATTTTACGCATTAAATGACTTAAAATGTTTTCGACAAAATGTACTGTTTTGACATTACGTTAAAAACATGCTTTTTGTAAAAAGTCCATTTCATCATCGGGTTTTTGTTTGGGGGGTACGGATACGGGTATCTACAGAGCCCCCAGTTTGGCTGAGCTTGGACAAAGCGTTAGTCAAACTTAAAGATAGTATCCGGACCATTACAGTCTCGATACTACCTGGCGGCGCTAAGCATGTGTCTTATGGGAGAGACGAGGACTTAGTGCCGGGAAATGCGGGGAGGGACGACACGTTTTTAAGGACATGACGGTCCTACACGTTTAAGGGCATGCCAGCCTGCGTGTTGCTTGAGTGCTTCCTGCTGGTGCTTTCTTTGGTGTTGGTCTTTGGCGTTGGGTGCTCACTTCTTTGGTCTTGGTCATTGGCGTTGAGTGTTCCTTGCTGGTGCTTTCTTCTTCTTTGGAGTGAGCCGGGTGGTGAGTGCTCCTTGCTGGTGCTTTCTTTGGTCTTTGATCATTGTCACTTGGCGTTGAGTGCTCCTTCTTTGGTGCTTTCTTTGGTCTTTGGTCATTTGTTCTTTGGCGTTGAGTGCTCCTTGCTGGTGCTTTGCTAGTGCTAGTGCTTGTTCTTGTAAAGGAGGTTTAGTTGTTTTTGGGGACGTCTTGTAAAGAAGGCTACGTGCTTTCGTGTTTGGCTTTTAAAAGTGGTTAGGCTTTGACGAACGTCTCGTAAAGGAGGCTACGTGTTTTTGGTTTCTCATAAAAAGGGTTAAGTTTTTATGAACGTCTCGTGAGGAGGCTACGTGCTTTTTGTGTTTCTCATAAAAAGGGTTAAGTTTTTTTATGAACGTCTCGTAAGGAGGTTACGTGCTTTTTGTGTTTCTCATAAAAAGGGTTAGGTTTTTATGATGGCGTCTCGTAAAAGAGGTTACACATTTTTGTGGTTCTCATAAAAAGGGCTAAGTTTTTATGAACGTCTCGCAAGGAGGCTACGTGCTTTTTGGTTTTTCTCATAAAAAGTTAGGTTTTTATGAACGTCTCGTAAAAGAGGCTACGCGTTTTTGTGGTTCTCATAAAAAGGGTTAGGTTTTTATGAACGTCTCGTGAGGAGGCTACGTGCTTTTGGTTTGGTTTTATAAAAGTGGTTAGGCTTTTATGAACGTCTCTTGAGGAGGCTACGCGCTTTTTGGTTTTTCTCATAAAAAGTTAGGTTTTTATGAACGTCTCGTGAGGAGGCTACGCGTTTTTGTGTTTCTCATAAAAAGGGCTAGGTTTTTATGAACGTCTCGTAAGGAGGCTACGTGTTTTTGTGTTTCTCATAAAAAGTTAGGTTTTTATGAACGTCTCGTGAGGAGGCTACGTGTTTTTGTATTTCTCATAAAAAGTTAGGTTTTTATGAACGTCTCGTGAGGAGGCTACGTGTTTTTGTATTTCTCATAAAAAGTTAGGTTTTTATGAACGTCTCGTGAGGAGGCTACGTGTTTTTGTATTTCTCATAAAAAGTTAGGTTTTTATGAACGTCTCGTGAGGAGGCTACGTGTTTTTCTCATAAAAGGTTAGGTTTTTATGAACGTCTCGTGAGGAGGCTACGTGTTTTTGTATTTCTCATAACAAGTTAGGTTTTTATGAACGTCTCGTGAGGAGGCTACGTGTTTTTGTGTTTCTCATAAAAAGGTTAGGTTTTTAAGAACGTCTCGTGAGGAGGCTACGTGTTTTTGTGTTTCTCATAAAAAGGGCTAGGTTTTTATGAACGTCTCTTAAGGAGGCTACGTGTTTTTTGGTTTTTCTCATAAAAGTTAGGTTTTTATGAACGTCTCGTGAAAGTGGTTACGCGTTTTTGTGTTTCTCATAAAAAGGGTTAGGTTTTTATGAACGTCTCGTGAGGAGGCTACGTGTTTTGTGTGGGGACTCGTAAAGAGGTTTGGTGTTTTTGTGTGACTCGTAAGAGAGGTTTTTTGTTTTGTTTGACTCGTAAAAGAGGTTTTTTGTTTTGTTTGACTCGTAAAAGAGGTTTGGTGTTTTTGTGGGACTCGTAAGAGAGGTTTTTGTTTTGTTTGACTCGTAAAAGAGGTTTGGTGTTTTTGTGGGGACTCGTAAAGAGGTTTGGTGTTTTTGTGTGACTCGTAAGAGAGGTTTTTTGTTTTGTTTGACTCGTAAAAGAGGTTTTTTGTTTTGTTTGACTCGTAAAAGAGGTTTGGTGTTTTTGTGGGACTCGTAAGAGAGGTTTTTGTTTTGTTTGACTCGTAAAAGAGGTTTGGTGGTTTTGTGGGACTCGTCAAAGAGGTATATTATTTTTGTTGGGACTCGTAAAAGAGGTGACGTGTTTTTGTGGGCGACTCGTAAAAGAGGTAACGTGTTTTGTGTGGGGACTCGTAAAGAGGTTTGGTGTTTTTGTGGGACTCGTAAAGGAGGTTTTTTGTTTTGTTTGACTCGTAAAAGAGGTTTTTTTGTTTTGTTTGACTCGTAAAAGAGGTTTGGTGGTTTTGTGGGACTCGTAAGAGAGGCTTTTTGTTTTGTTTGACTCGTAAAAGAGGTTTTTTGTTTTGTTTGACTCGTAAAAGAGGTTTGGTGGTTTTGTGGGACTCGTCAAAGAGGTATATTATTTTTGTTGGGACTCGTAAAAGAGGTGACGTGTTTTTGTGGGCGACTCGTAAAAGAGGTGACGTGTTTTGTGTGGGGACTCGTAAAGAGGTTTGCTGTTTTTGTGGGACTCGTAAAGAGGTTTGGTTTATTGTTTGATCATTTTTGCGTGAGGCAGTTGGAGGTGTTTGTTTGACTGTTTTTGTGTGAGGTAGTTGGAGGTGTTTGTTTAACTGTTTTTGCGTGAGGTAGTGGAGGTGTTTGTTTAACTGTTTTTGCGTGAGGCGGTTTGAGGTGTGGCCATTTTGCTTTGAGTTTGTATGTCGTGATTAGCGGGTTTTGTTGAGGTTTGTTGCTATGTTTGTTATGGGTGTTGCAGGGCGTGTCGTCGCTTTGTGTATAGCTGTGTTATGTATGTGTGAGGTTGCGTATATTCAGGCTTGGATGTATGTGTTGCTATATGTGAGGTTTGGGATGTGTGGTTTGTTGTTTGTTGCTTATTGTTTTGTGGATGTAAGTTTGTTCTAAGGGTGGTTGTTTGTGTTTTTTGTTCTTTGTATGTTTTGTGTCCTATGTCTGCTTGGGATGTATGCTAGGACGTATTCTCGTGAGAAGGGAATGTTTTTGCGTGTTGTATTTTGAAGGTTTGAATCTCGCTGGTATTTTGCGTGTTTGTGTGTGAAAGAGGTTATTGGCGGTCTGTAGGGGATTCCTGAACCGTGAACGTTTGTGCTATGTGAAGGGAAAACTTTGTGGTTTTGTTTTTAAAGCTAGTCTCCCAGTTTGAGTTAGTTTTTGATGTGAAAACGTTGGTCAAACTTGCGATGTTTGCTTTTAAAATTAGCCCCCAGTTTAAGTTAGTTTTTGATGTTAAAACGCTAGTCGAACTCGTGATATTTGCTTTTAAAGTTAGCCCCCTAGTTTGAGTTAGTTTTTGATGTGAAAACTTTAGTCAAACTCGTGATACTTGCTTTTTAAAGTTAGCCCCCAGTTTGAGTTAGTTTTTAATGCTAAAACGTTAGTCAGACTTGGAGTAGCTGCGTGTGTGATTTTGCTGTGGATTTGAGCTGTATTTTGGCTTTTCGATTTTGCTTTTGGGTTTTGTTGTTGTTTGTGTTATGCTCCTTTGACTGTTTAAAGTTTCGGGTTTAGAGTCGATTTTGTGTTAGTTTCTGTGTTGACTGTGCCCTTGACTTTTTTAAGTGTCGGGCGTGTCTTTTGTGTTGAATGTCGCCTTTTAACCTTTTGGATTTTGAGACAAATTTTGTGATGACTATATCCTTAGGCTTTTTTAAGCTTCGGAAGCGTCGTTTTGTGTTGAATGTTGTTTCCTTAACCCCCTCGGGTCATGGAACGAGTTTTTGTGGCGACTTTGTCCTCGACTCTTGTAAGCTTTGGACGTGTCATTTTGTGTTGAATGTCGTCTTTTTAACCTTTTGGGTTTTTAGACGAATGTTTTGCGTTGACTATGCCCTTGACCTTTTTGGGCGTGTCGTTCTTGTATTGAATGTCGTTCCCTTAACCCCCTCGGGTCATGGAACGAGTTTTTGTGGTGACTTTGTCCTTGGCCCTTTTTTAAGCTTTGGACGCGTCATTTTTGTGTTGAATATCGGTTGTGCTTTTTGCAAAGCTGCCTACGTATCCATGTGAAAATGGAATCAAACCGGCGTAGTTCGGGAAATGCACGTTTAAGGGCATGCCGGCCCAAGGAATGTTTTTGTTTTGCTTTTGTTTTGTTTTGTGAATAATGTGCACGTTTAAGGGCATGCCGGCCCATGAACATGTTTAAGGACATGTCGGTCCATGGTGAAAATTCTTGTTTGGATGATGATTGCGAGATTTTTGCGTAGAAATGTCTGGTTGTGGGCCTGTTAGGATATAGGGCTTTTGTTTGAGTTTTATTATTGTGGAGTTTTGGGATTTTTGTGAGAACATCCTTTTGTTGGCTTATTGAAGTAGGGGTTCTGCTTTTGTTTTTGTTGTTCTACGGTGTTTGTGAGGAACGTTTGTTTTTGGTCTGCCTATTGAAGTAGGACTTTTGTTTTTGTTGAGCTTAGGGTGTTTGTGAGGGATATTTGCTTGTAGACCTATCGAGGTAGGGTTTTGCTTTGGGATGTTTGCGAGGAACATCTGTTTGTAGACCTATGAAGGTACGGTTTATCTTTTGGGATGTTTGCGAGGAACATTTATTTTGCAGGCCTATGGAGGTAGGGCTAGTTTTTGGGATGTTTGCTAGGAACATCTATTTTGCAGACCTATCGAGGTAGGGCTAGTTTTTGGGATGTTTGCTAGGAACATCTATTTTGCAGACCTATCGAGGTAGGGCTAGTTTTTATTTTGGGATGTTTGCTAGGAACATCTATTTTGCAGGCCTATGGGGAGGTAGGGCTTTTATTTTGGGATGTTTGCTAGGAACATCTAGTTTGCAGACCTATTGAGGTAGGGCTAGTTTTTGGGATGTTTGCTAGGAACATCTATTTTGCAGACCTATCGAGGTAGGGCTAGTTTTTGGGATGTTTGCTAGGAACATCTATTTTGCAAACCTATCGAGGTAGGGCTAGTTTTTGGGATGTTTGCTAGGAACATCTATTTTGCAGACCTATCGAGGTTGGGCTTGTTTTTGTTTTGGGATGTTTACGAGGAACATCTATTTTGTCGTGTTTGTATGTGATCTAAGGTGAGGTGCTAGCCCCCTGTTTTAGTGGGTGAGTAATCGTATGTCGCGTTTATGGTGCATGGGCTAATTGTTGTTTTTGTAGTTGGTTATTGTGATGTATCTTTCTCGTTTTGGAAGGGGTTCCTAGCTTAGGGAAGTAGGGGTGTTAATTTTAGATATCGTAGGTGTGCTTCCGTTTGAGGGGGTTTGTGTTTTGTCTTTGTTTTGTAGGTGAGAGGAGAATGTGTTCCGTTGTGTTCGTGGAGCTTGAATGGTTGTGGTTGCGTTGGCGGTTATGGTTGAAGAGGTGTATCTAGTTGTGTTTTGGGTAGGGTGCTTCCAGTAGCGCTGAGTAGGGTATGTCTTGGGCTGTTGTGGGTAGTTGTCGCACCTGGCTGCGTCTTGAGCGTCGTGGATGTTTACTTACGTCATGCTCCTTGTCTGCTTCGTCTTTTGCTTTGTACCTGCATGGTTAGTGCTCAAGAAAAGATATGTTTTTGAAAGTGGGTTTTTCAAAAAGAGTTATTCGAAAATGCGAAGTGTTTTTGAAAATGTTTTCGTTCAAAATGTATTAATTCGAGTGTTGAGTTAATTTTTTGAAGAAAAAGCTTTTGAAAATGCTGACGAGCTGTTTGGAGGACGTGTTGTTTCGTGCTTGTTTAAGGGCATGCCGGCCCGGGAAAACGTTTTTCGTAAGTTTTTTTTTAGACTAAAACATTTGGTTAGGGCGGTTAGAATTTTGCCAAACGTTTTTGAAGTCGAAAATGCTTGTTGTTTTCAAAATTGCGAGGACTCGATGAGTGAACCGAGGTTTTGATGGAAAACCAAGTTTTTGATGGAAAACCAAGTTTTTGAGATGCTTTTAAGATTGAGACGAATCATATGCGTGACTCGAGACTTGACCGTTGCACGAATCTCACATTTGGGAACACGTGCGTTGTTAAAGCCCCCAGTGGTAATTGCTCGCCTTCGGTCGGATGGTGTTGTTCCTGCAAAACAGAGTTAGACTTATAAAGCAGAGTACTACTCCTAGGTCTAGGATAACCTTGCCTCGACGTATTTGTTTTAGACGCCTCGATAAAGGAACATTTTGCTCTTTTTGGGTTGTGATTTTGGTGTGTACACGTCCTTAGCTTTAATGAGCTTCAGACGGAGGAATTTTTTGTGGATTTTTGTAAAAGGTTGGTTGAGCTCGGGTGAGCAGCCTACGTATCCATTATTGTGGAATCAAACCAGCGTAGTTCGGGTGTGCATGTTTAAGGACATGCCGGTCCATGAGTTGTGCTTGCTTTTGTAAAGGGTTTGAAAGTGCACGTTTAGGGGCATGCCGGCCCAAGAATGTGTTATGTGTTTGACCTCGATACATTGCATCCTAAGGGTAGGTTTTCCTTAGTTGATCTAGGCCACTTGTTGCTACTGCTTGGCCTTCGACTTGGATTTTCAAAGACTTTGACACTTGCTTGTGGGTTTCAATGCTTCTTCCCTTTACTTGCTTCGCCACTTGCTAGAGGGTTATTTTAGGCTCTCTCTCTTTTTTTGTTTTGTCTCTTGCTTAAAAGCTTTGAGACTTTGTTTTCTCTTGGCTTTTGCTCTTTTTTTTTGTTCTTGCCTTGTCCCTTGCTTAAAAGCTTTGAGACCTTTTCTTTTTGCTCTTGCTCCCTCATCTGTTTTTGAGAATATGTTACGCCTTTTGTGGCCTGGGCTTATGGCTTGTCCTTGCTAGACCTTGTGGTTTGATGGCCGCTTGTGATCCTATGTCTATCACGCCAGACTCCTCTGACAGGTTCGTTTGCTTATTAGGCACGCGATCGAGTACGTGGAGGGCGATCCAGGAATACTCGTACTTCTGGTCATGATCAAATTCATGATCACTGTGGAGCTCCAAATAAATGGATCCTCCTCCAAAAGCAGCGGAGTAGTAGACCCCGAGCTGACTACCGGACCTTAGGTTTTTAGTGGTCAGAAGCCTTCTTGGTTTTTGTGTCTTGTCTTGTTATTGTCCTTGACCTTCGTATCTGGTCCAAACCCCCTTTCGGATGGCTACTCCTAGGATGCAATGTATTTCGGTGGAGAGTGAATTTTGTGTAAGAAAAAGAAGCTGAGTTATGGGCAAACTTGTTCCTTTATCGATTTGTTTAAAATGTCGTACGTAAAAGACTCAATCGTCCTAGACTGACAGAGATTGACTCAATGCTTAGGACTTGACCCTTATTGAGAAATTGCAGGCTGCTTGATTGGATTGGCGGGATCGTTGATGACGCTTGGATGGATGCTTCTTCGGCTGCTTGAGGCGCACGGGTCTTGACTATGAATTGGTGTCTTCATGTCGAGGTTCAATTCACGCATAGTTAGACTCGTCTCGTGACCTTACGAAAAATGTTTTATGTTTTTTTTTAGAAAATTCTTTTAAGCTTGAAAAAGGAGATTTCCAAAAGGTTTTAAGCTAAAGGAAAGCTTTTAAGGCGAGAATGCGTGCGCGCATCTTGCCTTGACGAAAAAGTTTTTGCTTTGCATCCGCCGAGCCCATGTTAACGGTTCATTGTTAAGGGCTCGAGCCTGGATGCATGAAAAAGGATTCGACTTGAAAGCGTCCAGCTAATCGAGCCGAGGATGTATTTACTATCGGTGTTTATTTTAGCTCATTTTTTTTTATTTCAGAAAATTCTTTTAAGCTTGAAAAGGAAGTTTTCGGAAATTTTTAAGCTAAAGGAAAGTTTTTAAGGCGAGAATGCGTGCGCGCATCTCGTCTTGACGTTACAACATGTTTTTGGTCTGCATCCGTTGAGCCCAGGTTAACGGTTCATCGTTAAGGGCTCGAGCCTGGATGCATGAAAAATGATTCGACTTGAGAGCGTTTAGCTGGTTAAGTCGAGGATGTTAAATGTAGAGCCTAGGCCGTGTGACCTAGGGGAGTGAATACGCGAGTTCGGGTTTTACCCCTTGCTCGGGTTTTTCGTTTGTTTTATAAAAGAATATTTTGAAAAGTGTTTTTTTTTTTTTTTTCAAATATTTGTTGTGCGTATTGTTAAAACAGCTCGTCGTGATTTGACAAAATGTCGGGAAGATTTTTGAGTTAGGGACGCGTTGACACGTTCCCCGTCTCGATGTAAAAGATGTTTTGTGGTTGGATCTTACGGGTCCGTATGAACAGTATGTCGTCGTGGGCTCATTGCTGGATTGCACCAAAAGTTCTTGGATCCGACTCGAGATAGCTATAGGCTGGTCGGGTCGGGGATGTTAAAGCGAGGTGAAAGCGGTACTGCTTATTTTCACGTGTTCTGTTTAAACTGAACTGAGTCAAATGATTATAGGTCAGTCGACTCAATGATGGGATTGGGTTTGACCTTTCCCGGGTCTTGTTTGTTTTTAAGAGATGCTCGTTAAATCGAAATGACTAGAGGTCAATCGACTCGAGGGGAGTTTTGCGAAAATGTTTGTAAAAGGCCAAGGCCGTTTATTTTTTTTTATTTTTTTTTATTTTTTTTGAGTAAGTTCCGCAGGAATATGTTAGTATTCTCGGGTTTTGCTTTTTGAAAATGTTTTGCTATAAATGAATTACAGTGACCATAAGTCGCGTAATCCATTTACGTTTTTGAAAGGCCTTGCGAATGTAGTGATTATTCGCCGGCGTTTTGAAAGACTGTGTTATCGTGTTAAACTGAAATGACTATAGGTCAGCCGGTTTATACGGAAGAGTTTTGAAAAATGTTATTTCAAAAAGTTTGCAAAAAGAATTGCCCCTTTTAGACACGGGACGCTTTTTGAGGTAGAGCCG
The DNA here is from genome assembly GCA_023091065.1 of Dianthus caryophyllus. Taxonomy (NCBI): domain Eukaryota; kingdom Viridiplantae; phylum Streptophyta; class Magnoliopsida; order Caryophyllales; family Caryophyllaceae; genus Dianthus; species Dianthus caryophyllus. The sequence continues at coordinate 3,117,705 of CM041529.1, forward strand.
TGTTGACACGTTTCTAGTCTCGAAGTAGTAAATAATTTTGTATGATCACATCTAGTCAGCCCAAGTTAGCGGTATGTTGCTTGAGGGCCCATCGTTAGATTGTGATTTTGAAAAAGATTCAAAACGAAGTAGCGATAAACTAGTCGATTTGAGGATTAAAAACGGGTAAAAAGCGAATGTTGTTTTTTACGAGTAATTAATAGGGGATGTCGAGTCAAAATGGCGATGGGTCATTTGGCTTAACATGCAAACAAATGTTTTTGTTTATTTTGAAAGAAAAGTTCGTTTTAAGTCGGGGTGACTAGTGGGTCATTCGGCTTAGAGCTATTTCTAACGTAAAGGTGTTTGCTTTTTTTAAAATATCCGAAAAGAGTCGACATTTTCGGGTCTTATTTTATAAAAAGTTTTGTGATAAATGGATTATGGCGATAGGTCAGTCGTATAATTCATTTATGTTTTGTAAAAGATTGGAAATTTAGTGATTATTCCCTATCGGTTTTGTTTTGTTTATCGGGTTCATTTGACTATAAGTTAACAAACCTAACGTTATGTTTTGAAAGTATGTCTTTTGAAAAATGTTTTGACAACGTATTTACGAAAAGACGTTTTGAATGTGCAATGCTTTGAAAATGATTTTTTATGCATTTGTTTATAAGACGACTATAGTGACGGTACTATAGCTTCGCACCTGTACGTATAGACACGGGTTTTTGGTTTATAGGGTAAGGTTCCCTCCGGCCATTCCCGTAACGTTTAGGTAGGGGCACCCGCAAGACTACACACGTCTCAGGTGTGAATTCAAGACGGGCCCTAGAGCGTCCGAGTTTGACTGGTTACGATCGTTTGTACGGATGCCGTACTTGTAATCGTGGAGGGGTGAGAGAACAGTGTGTCCGGAGTTACCTCGCTTATGAAACGAGAGTTACTGGGGGCCGTTCCTCAAAGGGTGTGGTTTGAATCAGGAGGATTCGACTCAAACGGTTGCATGTGCTCAAACATCGAATGCAAAACTGTTTTCAAGTTTTCAAGTTTCACCTCTTGTGTTTTTAAATAAAAGAAATAAAAATAATTATTTTCTTAAAAATAAAAACAGCTCGTCCCCAGCGGAGTCGCCAACTGAAGGTACCGGATATCGCGCCGCCGCGAGTATACCTATCGACGCCCTGCGCGCGCCCGACCTCGCCCCGCGTGGGGGCGCCGGGCCGGAATGCGCCTCGCAGGAAAAATGCGTATGTGCGTCGCCGCGTCACGGAGCGGCGCTTATGAAAGCGCTGCTCTCGCGGGTCATTCGCTCGATTGGCTAATGGGGGAAGTCATTGCCTAACTTATTTTAAAACCTTTTAAAGAAATATTGAAAAATCATTAAAAAGCCGTTTTTCGGAGTCGCCACCAAATTATGGGGGAATTTGGACCCGTTCAACGCGTCTTGAAATGTAAGACACGTGTGTCTCAGATTTCAAGGTTAAATCGATACCTATCACTTTGAGGTTATTGTGAAACCAGGCGGGTTCGGGTGAGTACTCTCAAAAGTTTATCAAAATGTTTTATGAAAACTATAATTGAAAAGCCTACGTAAAAGTAGCCATTACTAGCTTGAAAACAGTGTATAATTCGATGTTTGAGTAAATGCAGACCGCTACGTACAAGTGCGATAAAAGGCTCGATAAATATGCATAAAAGCAAATGTAAACGTCATAGGTATGACGGGTTACTATAGGAAATGTGCACAAAAACGATAATTCATTATTTGAATTATCATTTAAGTGCTATTTTCCGACTCATGTATGTATAAAAGTTTATTTAAAACCCTCAGTTTTGCATGTTTTAAGACTAATGAAGACAGTACAGGTTTTATCGAAATCATGTTTAGTCATTTAACGCGTAAACGAGAATTTGCATAATGTAAAAGTGACGTCGGTTTGCTTTAGTGATATTGAGTCGTTGTTTATGCGATATTGGCGAGGTTTAGACGGATTACGAATCCAATTGCTACAACCGTATTACGAATACGGGTTCGCTAATGCCAATCTGGTCGGGTTAGGAACCGTATAAGTCGAGTGTCGTGGCGTAGATAGAGAAAGAGTGATGACAATTCATCGGGGTGAAAAGCATGGTTTGGAATGAATGAATAAGGGGTGTATTTATAGAGGTTTGAGCCGCCAAAACAGCCAAAACAAAATAATAACAGCCAGTGAACTGGCGATTTAAATTTAAATCGCCTGTTCACTAGCGATTTAAATTTAAATCGCTTTGTTCACCGCGATTTAAATTTTGTTTCTGATTGTTTTGTGGCGTATTTAGGACATACGTAGGTGTGTGATGTGTGTGTATGCGTACATTGCTTAGTCTGGTTGGTATGGCCGACTTACTTCGGGCCTGTTTTCGTGTTTCGTGTTTCGTGTTTTGTGTCTCGTGTTATTTTGGGTTTGGGCGAAAATTGTTTTTGTCTTGGATTGACTCGTTTTGTGAAAGCGTGTTTAGACGCGAGTTGGCTTGAGCGTCGGCGCCTTGGGAGGCTTGCTCGGGTGTATTTGGTGGCCTTTTCGGGTTACGAGCCAAAAAGTGTTTTTCTCTTGTTTTGCTTTGTTTTTGTGAGATGTGTTTAGACGTGAGCTCGCTTTTAGCGTCTCTGCCTCGGGAGGAGTGTTTAGGTGTTCTTGTGGGTCTTTGTAAAGGGTTGTTTTTGTGTTTTGTGTGTTGTTGGGCCTTCGTTTGTGGGCCTGTTTTGTTGTGTGGGCTTGCTTTTGTGTTGGGTCGGCTTAAATAAAATGACTAAGCGAATATTCATTTTACACGACATGCAAATAACTCATTTTACGCATTAAATGACTTAAAATGTTTTCGACAAAATGTACTGTTTTGACATTACGTTAAAAACATGCTTTTTGTAAAAAGTCCATTTCATCATCGGGTTTTTGTTTAGGGGGTACGGATACGGGTATCTACACATAGCATATAGCAAAAGAGTCAGAACCAAGCAACCCATGCCAGCACATGGATGCAAGTGTCAGAACAGAATTCAGAAACGAAGTCCAAACCAAAAAGCAAAGTCTAAATATTTACAGACCAAATAAAACACAGGGGACATTCCCCCCCGGCAAATTCATAGTTTGTTCAAAAAACCAATAACGAGGCCAGAGTTCAATTGATTCATTCATTTGTCGGACTCACCAGTCTTTTCAGCATGTTCCTCTACAGGGTCAGCGTGGGAAAGACCAGTCTCATCAGCACCAGTACCAGAATCTCCACCTGCAGCCCCAACGCTTGGACCAGAAGTTACTCGGCTACCGCAATGCGGTAAAGTGACCTCGGCTGCTGCAGGACAACTTCATCGTGGAACAATTGTTTAAAGGTGGCGATCTCGCGGAAAGATCCCAGCAAAGACGAGCCTCGGGCGGCATTCATCATCTCAATCACAGTACGAGGTGTGTGGAAGATGCTCAGGTCCCTCACCACTGCATTATGTCTTTTGGCGTCCTCCCTTAGGTCCTCAAGCTCCCTGGTCAGTTCACCAATGTGGTTATCCTGCTGCTGGATCCTCTTGAAATGAATCTTATCCATCTCAGCCAGCTTCCCACACCGGTAGTTCACACTCTCAAGCTCCTTCCTGGCGACCTCAAGGGAAGAGCGAAGCACCTCATTCTCAGCCTCAGCTTTGTTCCTACCACTCTCCAAGACTGGCACCGTGGAACCAAGACTAGCAGACATAAGTAGCGACTCACAGTGCGAGCGAAGCGGAAAATCAGAACCATATCAAGAGTATTTCTGAACAAAAACAAAAGCCAGGGAAAAGGTACAAACCTGAGCACAACAGCCCACCATTTTGTGCGCCAGGCGCGAGCTCAAGAAACGGCGCAGAAGGGACGGGGCGACAAAGTTCTCACTCAAAGACTTCCCCAAAGAGACATACTCAGACTGACTCTGAGAATGCAGAGGTATGGACAGCACAGGATTCATCTGAGGTAACTTCCCTTTCTTCCTTTTCTTCTACTCAGGGGCGGGTTCAGGAGATTCAGCAACGACTTTGACGGACCTAGTCTGGACCCCCTCTGGTGCCTTCCTCTTGGAAGACTCAGAGGCAGGGGCCACCAGACTCACAGCAGGGACAAGACTACCACTAGACTTCGTAGCCTCACGTGCCTGGGTAATCGCAGCAGTGATATCCTCCATGGATAAAAAAGTCTTCTTACTGGATCCAGACGCTGGAGACATCATTGGAAACAAGTTACAAAAAAAATACCAAGCAAATAAACTCATGAACCAGAGAGAAAGAATCAGTACCGGTAGCAACACAGGGCGCAGACCTCAGACCAGACCTAGGAATCTTCAGTGGGGGCAGAGTTGAGTAGCCACTAGCCCCAGCAAGTATAGAGTTCAGCGGGGTCACATGGATGGGAGTTTGGTCAAAGTGACCTGTACTACTCTCACCAGCAACCCCACTCACAGACTTTTCACCCCCCTCAGGCACAGCCTCTTCCTCATCTTCAGACTCCTCCTCATCCTCCTCGCTCTCTTCACCATCACCAGCATGCTGCTCAGGGGCAGGAACCACCTCGACAACGTCATCATCGTCTTCATCGGGACGCATACACCTGGGCCAAGCCCTCTTCGAAGAAGGTAGCCTTAGGAATGCCTCAGTCCTCCTCCTTGACTCAGGGTCGTCGGGAGTAGGAACCCAATCGGAAACTACAAAACAAAGACACAACAAATTTAAACAAAGAAGTGCATGCAAGAACGAGATGGACAGGAATTCAAAAGTCCAGGGCACATACCAGTCCCCTTCAAAGAGAACTCAGGCGCCCAGACGTTGGGACCCAATGTGTTGCTCTTGATGAACATATAGTAACTAGTCCAATTCCTCTCATCACCCGCATCCAAACGAGTGATAAGAGGCTGGCACTTATCCCTCAGACGAAACAAAACCCTTTTCTTCTTGTGCATGCGCAGATGATAAGTGTTTCTTATATCGGCTAACTGAATCTCAACCCCATATTTCCGACACAGAGAATCAACCCCATGAATCAAGCGCCAAACAGACGGCATAACTTGACAGGGTGGAACCTGAACAGTGTTCAAGAACGAACTCGTCAATGGACAAAGAGGAAAAGTTGCTCCAAACCTAAAGGACGATTCGAAGATTGAAAACCGGCCAGATCGACCCAATCCACCACGACATCGGTGGTGTGCGGGGCCCGGTTTCCGGTACTCTCCGGATCTTTCCCTCGTTTTTGTAGCGCCTCGGCTCCTTGGGCGGCAGATTGAGGTAGATGTTAACTTCTTTGATTGTGTCCGACGCATGAAAGATGGAGCCGCCATGGGAGTAGGTAATGGCGGGGAAGGGCGACCGCGTTTCTAGCCATGGTCAGATAGAAGGAAGGAGAAGGAAGCTAGGGTTTTCTTTCAAATCGATTTGGGGATTTTTGGAGGTATTCAGGGTTCAAAACAAAGAAATCAAAGCAAAATGGGTTAGAGAGAGAAACAAAACAGAAACTAGGGTATATATCGTGGGACAAGAATTTTTTGGATGGTTTTTTACAAAAATAAGCGCGCGAAGAGACGTGATCCGACTCCACGACATGGCGTCTTGCGATACATTGAGCGCCAAAATAGGGCGCACTTCCCCACGAAAAGCCAACTACTTCATTAATTACAAAGTTCAGGTCTCAGGACCAAAGGCACAAAGAAAGCGAAGGAGCCTGGGCGAGTTCACTGGACCAGGATCAGAGGCGAAGCATCTCCTTACCCCCCAGTTCAGGACTGTAGGGCAAGGAGATGGGGGACAAACTGTTGGGACCAAAAACCCAGGCTGGTCCAGAACCCTGGGCCAGGCCTAGACGGGTACAGGATCCACAGCCAAGACCAGAACGTACAGACAGCACCGGACGGGACAGACGAAACAAAGGTGCAGGTCAGGAGAGGAAAAGCCAAGATGGGCCAAGCCCAACAAAAGAATTAAACATCAAAGAAGAAAGCCCAAAGACTCAACAGCAACCCTAGAGGAAGTCGTTGGAAGACTTGGTCAAGAAACAAAACTGAAGGCTAAGAGATAGGAGCTGCTGGAGAAGAAAGGAGGAGAAGTTACCTACAAAGGAGGAGCCGAACGTTGGACCCAAGGGCATTATAAAAGGAGCAGAATTCAGAGGGATCATTCATTCATTATCATACAACGCAAGCACACAATACTCTACGCAATTCTCAAGCATCCAACCACTTTATATTTTTACGATAATATAGTTTTCTGTACCAGTTGGTCCAGGCTCTGTACCCATTATTTCAGAACTAGTGAAGATCCTCTCCTGGCTTGGCGCCCGTGGTTTTTCCCTTAACATTTAAGGGTTTTTCCCACGTAACATATCGTGTGTCTTGTACCATTTTTGTTATCTTTCGTACATTTAAAATCAATCACATAAATCACCACTAAAAGCAACCTAAGGGATAGTACTAGTAGATCCACAATCACTTAAACGAACCGTGTGAGAAAATCACCCCGAACAGCTATCTTCAAATGTAACCGCTTTTGATAACATTAATAACATGAAAGTTTTTGGTTACTCTTTGCCTCATTTAAAATCTACTCTTTCTAATGATTGCGATAAATTTAAACTAAATAACATTGCATTATATAGATACATTGCAAGCATTGTCTCAAAACCCGAACAGGAGCCCATCATTGAAGACACAACAACCATCGACATAGGCACGCCCGAAGAACCTCGAGAACTACAACCCGGGCTTCCTGGCGAGAAGAAAGGGCCACATATACCAAGCTCCTCGCAGAAGTTTAAGGGCGTCTTCGCCTGGTCATATAAGGACATGCCGGCATAGACCGTGAGATAGTGAACACCGCATCCCGATCAAGCAAGGAAGCGGGCCGGTCAGCGAAACTCCGACGCATCAAGCCAGAATGGTCCCTCATGGTCAAAGAAGAGATCGAGAAACAACTACAAGCTGGTTTCATCCGAGTCATCGAATACTCAGACTGGGTCTCCAATATGGTACCGGTTATGAAGAAAAACGGCAAAATACGAGTATGTACCGACTTCCGGGACCTGAACAAAGCCTGCTCAAAGGATGATTTCCCACTACCTCACATGGACATCCTAATTGACAACACAGCAGACCACGCCTTACTGTCATTCATGGATGGATACGCAGGGTACAACCAAATCAAAATGGCAGCAGACGACATGCCAAAAACCACTTTCGTAACCCCCTGGGAACATCTTTGCTACAGTCATGCCATTTGGGCTCATAAATGCCGGCGCTACCTACCAACGCACTGCCACCACCTTGCTCCACGACATGATGCATAAGGAGGTCGAGGTATACGTCGACGACATGATCGTGAAATCAAAAGAAAGGGATGACCACGTCACAAACCTTCGGAAAATCTTCACCAGAATCAGGCAGTATAAGATGCGATTAAACCCACAGAAATGCACCTTTGGGGTCACATCAGGCAAGTTGCTGGGTCACATAGTAAGCCAGGGCAGGATCGAAATAGACCCAACCAAAATCAAAGCAATAATGGGCATGAAAACGCCGAGCAACATCGACGAAATAAGGAGTTTCTTGGGGCAAGTCCAATATATCTCCCGGTTCATCAAAGAAGCTCACCATGATTTGCGAGCCAATCTTCAAAAAGTTGAAGAAGGAAGAGCATACGAAATGGGACAATGACTGCCAACAAGCGTTCGACAAAGTCAAAAGCTTGCTTACAAACCCACCCGTTCTGGCACCCCCACAGAAGGACTTGCTCATCGCCGCTATACTTAACGACTCACGCCAAACGCCATGGGTGCCATGCTCGCCAAGAAGTCAACAACGAAGAACGGGCCATCTACTACATCAAAGAAAGTTTCACGATTACGAACTTCGGTATGAACGGTCGAGAAAAGTCGCCTCGTTGGTCTGGGCAACCAAAAAACTCAGGCACTACCTACTCACCAGCACTACGAGAGTCTACTCCTTGATGGACCCCCTCAAATACCTATTTGAAAAACCAGTCCTAAACGGGCGCATGGCCAGGTAGACCCTGCTCCTCGCCGAGTACGAACTCAAGTACCTCCCTCTGAAAGTAATCAAGGGAAAAGCAGTTTCAGACTTCCTCGCAGAAAACGCTATCGTCGAACAGCCCATGATTGACACAACGTCATTCCCCGACGAAGGGATCTTTGCCGTAGAAAAGGAATACTGGCAATTATACTTTGACGGAGCATCAAACTACCGCGGCTACGGAGTAGGAATACTCCTAATATCCCCAGATGGCGATCATACGCCGCTCTCAATCAAGCTCGACTTCAATGTCACAAACAACGCCGCAGAATACGAAGCCTGCATTTACGGCCTGCAAGCAGCAATCGCTCTCAAGATAAGGAACCTTCGAGTACATGGAGATTCATTCCTCATCATAAATCAAGTGACAGGGGCATGGAAGATCATGAGCGAAACCCTCACCAAATACCAAGCAAAGGTGCAAAAACTCCTAGCCGACTTCGACTGCATCAAGTTCTATCACCTCCCAACGGAAGAAAACCGGTTCTTGAAGCGCCTTGTCAAAGCTCGTCCCTCTGAACATGCCACGGACATGAAATTACTACCCATCATCGTCGAAAGACGTGGCGAACCGACCTACATTCTCACCATTGACCTGGACGAAACCGAGCAAACGGAGCCTTGGTATCAAGCCATAATCAACTACAAAACAGACAACACTTACCCACCCGACACTGATAAACGTGGACAGAGAGCTATCAGACTCCTAGCTTCCCAATTTGTGCTAGAAGTGGGACAATTACTCAAGAAAACACCACAAGGGACGCTGCTCATATGTGTCGACTACAAGAAGGGGCAGGAAATCGTCGCACAAGTCCACGACGGTGAATGCGGACCCCACATGAACGCTCGAGCACTCTGCAAACAGATTCTACGGCTCGGATGGTATTGGACGACCATGGAAGCAGACTGCATCCAATACGTCAAGCACTGCCACAACTGCCAAATTTTCAGCAACGTCCAACATATACCACCTTCACCACTATACAGCCTAACCTCACCCTGGCCCTTTTCAACCTGGGGCATCGACGTGATAGGAAAAGTCCACCCCATCGGAGAGGAGGTCACTGTTTCGTACTAGTGGCGATCGACTACTTTACAAAATGGGTAGAAGCAGCATCTTTTCGAACACTCGGCTCCAAAGAAGTCGCCAAGTTCATACAAACAAACATTATATGCCGATATGGCATACCCCATGAGTTCATCAGCGATCAAGGCTCGCACTTTCAGCGCGAGACAGAAGCCATACTCACAAAATACAACATCCAACATCACAAATCCTCACCCTATAGACCCCAAACCAATGGGAGTCGAGCGACAAACAAGACAGTCGCCACCATACTTGAGAAGATGATCGACAGTTGCAAAGATTGGCCCAACAAGATACCATACGCATTATGGGGATACCGCACTACTATCCGCACACCTACAGGCATGACCCCTTATTTCCTCACCTACGGCATGAAAGCCGTCCAACCAGTGGAAATAGAAATACGATCCTCGCATACTAATGGAAAGTAGCATCCGAGCGAGAATGGGCGTGAGCGGTCTGAACAACTCATGCTCTTGATCGGCGCCGAGCTTCATTCCACGAGCACCGCATTTAATGTACCAAGCCCGGTTACAACGAGCCTTCAACAAACGAGTCAGGCCGCGAAACATTAAAGTGGGGGATCTCGTACTAAAGTCAGTCCGGGCACCACTCCCAGTTGACCCACGAGGAAAGTTCAAGCCTAACTGGGCTGGACCCTACCTCGTCAAAGAGATCTACACAGGCGGAGCAGTCAAACTAACCGACCTCGACGGCCAAGAGTTCAACCTCGCCACAAACCTCGATCAACTCAAGAAATACTATCCCTAAAAACCCCTTGCAATGTATCTATAAAATACAATTTTATTAAAAAAAAAAAAAAACACAATTCATGGACCGACATGTCCATAAACATGTTCATGGACCGACATGTCCTTAAACATGTTCATGGACCGACATGTCCTTAAACATGTTCATGGGCCGGCATGCCCTTAAACATGCTCTTTCTCTCCACAAAAATCAAAAGCAATTCATGGACCGACATGTCCTTAAACATGTTCATGGACCGACATGTCCTTAAACATGTTCATGGACCGACATGTCCTTAAACATGTTCATGGGCCGGCATGCCCTTAAACGTGCACCCCTCGCAAACACAATTCATGGGCCGGCATGCCCCTAAACATGCATCCACCAAACACAATTCATGGGCCGGCATGCCCCTAAACGTGCACATTCACCACAAAAAAACAAACACAATTCATGGGCCGGCATGCCCCTAAACGTGCACATTCACCACAAAAAAGCAAACACAATTCCTGGGCCTATGACCAGATTTTACACTACCCAGAATTGGCAGTTCTGGATAGACGTTGCGAATATGGTACAGAACAGGTCAGAAGAACAATGGCAGTTATAGCCCAGAACAGGTCAGAAGAGGTATGGCAGTTATAGCCCAGAACAGGTCAGAAGAGGCATGGCAGTTGTGGTCAGCAGAGGTCAACTATAGCGGTTACAAAGATCATGGGATAATGGAAGATATCATAGCTGAGCAGAAGTGGAGTCAATGGAAGTTATTTAACTACCTAAGATCATGGGTAGTTATTGGCATGCAGTTCTGCGGATCAGAATAGAAGTCATAATGGGAAGTTACAAGTCATGCATAGTGGGTAGTTATCCAACTACCTAAGTTCATGAGATAGTGGCCCTAGATTTTAGGAGTTGTATTGTGAGCATTCTACCTATATATAGAGGCTCACTTAGTCATTTTTCGGGAGGTCTCTCATATGTTTTCTCATAGGTTTTTCTTATACTTTCACATAGAAGTACACATAATCGATGTATTAGCATTATTCGCTAGCTCTTCCTACGAAAATCATTCAATTGTAATCAAAAGCCTTGTAATCATCATGAGATTAATAAAAGAAGTCCTGGCTTGGTAGCCTGCAGTTTTCCCCATCTTCTTCTCGGGGTTTCTGCGTCATCAATCTCGTTGTCCCCTCAGTTCTGCTCGGAGAAGGCTATGTTCTTCTTGGTTTCGTTAATCTAGTTGTCATCAGTTCTGTTCGGAGTAGACTATGTTCTGTTCTGTTTCACAAACAGTACTAGTTGGCCCATCTTAGCTCTTTTTCACCCTTGTAGAGTTTTTACCAAAACAAATTGGCGCCCACCGTGGGGCATCTAGTTTATTAGTTTGTGAAACTCTCTTCTCAAAAATCCACAAAAAACACACTCTTGTCACGACCACATGGTTGACAAGACCCTTGAACAACTAGCACAATATTTGGAGAAATCTTGCTCAAGGATTGCTTCAATTCTACAAAAAAAGTTACAAGACTCAAAGAGAATTGAGTCAGTCTTGAATCGGAACAGAACTCCAGCGAGATTAGTGGTTACAACTCAAGAATCAGGCCAGAATTGTCCTTATCTTTCATCACAAAAAGAAAAGTTTTTTCCTACCATGATGGGGACAAAGGCTATGAAGGTCAATTCAAAGAGGACTCTCCTAGGAACCATAAGCTTCTCAAAAGAAAATGAAGGACCATCCCCTTCGACAATATCGCGGTTTTGAAGGATGTTCCAAAGAAATTCAACGTTCCATCAATTGAAGTTGTGCTATAGAACAAAATATCCTCAAGACCACGTTGCGCAATACAAATAGAGGACGCTCACAGTTCTTATTCCCAAAGATTTGAGGAAGACTTACATGTGCAAAGGCTCTAGTTCCGTAATGTCAGTCCTGAGCAATTCTGGACTGATCTTTTCCGCCATGTTCTGGACAATTCTCTCCACGCCTGTAGATGGCATGTTTGACAGTGATGTCCTGGGTAGGACCTCTAGTTTGTTCTGCTCCTCAGCTTTCAACTCTTGGAACCCTGGAGTAGGTGTGATAACTCCACTTGGAATGGGTGGAGGTTCCACGTTAGAACTACCAGCCAGAATAGCTTCCGTCGTTTGCTGGAGTAGTGCAGAGTTGAACAAAGAAAAGATCTCAATTCTGAACTGTGACAGTTCTGGGACTGTTCGTACTTACAAGCAAGGGTCGTCATACTTGAAGATGATGCCTTCAACAAACAGAACAGCGGAGTTTGTGTCAGAACAGGCCTAACAAGAAAGCTGGAAGTGGTCGTCAGCAGAACAGAATTGGTTCATACCGGAGACAAGAGTGAACACATGTCCACTCATCTAGCCCTAAGATAAGAGCTTTTGAATACTCTCTTGTTCTCTGTTCTGGATTGATAGTCTCGATATTAGCAGTCCTGTATTCAGTTCTGGACTGATAATCTTGATATTAACAGTCTTGTTCTGGACTGATAGTCTCGATATTAATAGTTTTGTTTTCAATTCTGGATTGATAATTTTGATATTAACATTCTTGTTATAGATTTTTCAGGATTGATTTTCAAGCTTGAGAATCTTGTTATAGATGTTTCAGTTCTGGACGCTTAAAGGACACAACCAGTCCTGCACGGAGGAATACGAACAAGACTGAACAACCACAATCACAAGAGCCAAATCAATCTCCACCTTTTTCTCCTTACACTCATAAAGTTTATTATGCTAATGACGGTTCTAATATTTGTGGTTTGGCTTGTGTTCTGATGCAGAAATGATAATTTAAGAAGAAATGATGTCGTCCCCAACAGAACTAAACAGAACTGGAAACTAGTGACTCTTGGTCACGGAGATCGTCAAGGCGATTCTGAATGGTTATGCGTGGTGTCTTGGAAGAAATGAGGATCAACCATGATAAACTCACTACAAATTTTAACATGCTTGTGGATTCTACGGAGAGACCTAGGTCAACATACTTTGGGCAAAATTTCTCTACCTACAAAGGAGTCTCTTCTCCTAATTATTTTATTGATTTAATTCGATGACGTTGTATATCTTGCTTGATATGTTTTAATTCATAATATCATGCTTGTGCCTTGACGTACCACTAATACGTCAAAATGTCAATCAAGTAGGGAATAATGGTGATCAGCGGAAAGTGCGAGAATACACCAGAGTGCTACAGAATAGGCTTGAAGCTATCATAGCAACAAATTCATTATATTGCAATCAAAGAAACAAGTCAACGGATAGGTCAGACAAGACAGAGAAGAGACGTCCTCAACCACTCCTGTTCTGGTGAGAAACTACTGGTAGGTGATGTGCAGAGCCAGAATCGTGTATGACCTTGGTAGTTAACCTTTTTCTGAGTCCAAAGTATCACATTCTGCGTGGACTCGCTTTGACAGGACTGGTATAAGTCATGTCCTGGTCTGATCGCTCACAAGTCTGGCGTTGGCGGTAGTTCAAGTCTGTACAGTGGAGGTGCAAGAGATTTCCTCTAGAAAGGAAATAATTAACGACGAGGTTCAAAAGTTTCTAGACATAAAATGGTAAGAGAGGTAATGTATCTTGATTGGTTAACCATCGTAGTAACCATCCGAGCAAAAACATGGTATGTTTCAAGTGTTGATTATGTTTATTTAAGATAAAGTTTGCACATTGATTCTTTTCATCTACCAATACTAATGTTGTGCTTGCCAAGATTTGAGGATACAAGTAGCTTACAATTGTGGATGCTTTTATCAAGTCCAATCGAATCGAAGTGTATCCTACTCATCAAAAGATGAATTTTATTTTTGCATAATATATTTTTAATTTATTCGCCTTACGCTTTGAGAGATGTAGGGCAACCTACCAAGGTGGTAATTAGCACAATGTTGGAGTATTTTTATTGGGGACACAACGAAGGTGTACACGTATGATTTGGTGATGAAGTCCAAGAGTGTCAAAATCACATTTGGCGTGCAAGCATCCTTTTGTATTCTTGGAGAGATATAACATGGAGTTCAATCATGTCAAGCACTCATTTGGCGTTTCACCAAGACAGTTCTAAGGGCACATTGTTGGCAAGAGTGGATCTGAAGTCAGTTCTGTGCGGATCATACTCTCTAGTGATGTGCTGATCATATTATCCATTGATGTGCAGGTCAGAACTGTTATCCAGTTCTGTGCAGATCATACCAATTTTTCAGTCTTGTACTCTTGTTCGATGAAGAGGATAATCTACAAGATCCCATATATTGTGCAAGTAAGAACCTCTTGGATCTTAGGAATAAGGTACACTCTTGAGAAATATACATTTTTACTTAATTAATGTATATTACAAAGTTTAATCTTATTTTTAGAATTATCATATTATTATGCGGACTAACTTTTCAGTCAAGTCAGTCATGAGAAAGTCCGAATCGTCAGGAGAATGGTTAAATGGTTTTGTGCAGATTATTATGTATAACATAAGTTTCAGGCCCAAGGCGCCATCAAGTCGAGAATCCTTGGCGATTTTGTGGCGAGTTTCAGTCCTGCTCTGGAAGAAAACTTCGACCTTGAAGTTCTGGTCAAGAAAGAATATTAAAAGCTTGGACCATCTATACTGATAGAGTTGCTAATGTCAAAGGACCAGGATTGACGCAGTCTTGAAATCGCCACAAGGGGACAGAGTAGCCAAGGGTGAAAGTTGCGTAACTTGTTTGAATCGATTTTGATCTTGTCTTGATCTTTTTGATCAATTTTCTCATGTTTTATTGCTTTCTTTCAATTATCTTTTTAAATTTTGTTAGTGATTAATTATTTTTTACGAGTCGGAGTTTTTCTAACGCTTGAAGATGATTGATTTTGCATGAGGTTTTTTTCAAATTTGCATGCTAACGGCTTTGAGCAAGAATCAGTCCTATAGTCTTCAGGGCTCTACCGTTGGAAGAATATCAAATTTTGCAGAGGTAAACCATTGTTACAATGATCAGCCAAGTCAGGTTTGAATTTTTATCAATTCTGGTCTGACGTCTATATATAAGTCTTGACGCTTATCTCTTGAATCTTGACCCTTTTCATTTCCTACCCGTTATATTTTCTGGTTGTTTCTCTTCTGCTCGTTGTGTTCTGAATTATCTTTTCAGAATTGTTTCCTTGAGTTTGCTAAACGTTTCCCTTGAGAAAACTAGGGGAATCTTTTGTGTCTTGAATTCTCTTCTTTCAAGACTGTCAGCTCTGAAGTTTTAGCAAGTCACTAGTACTGACAAAGTCAAGATTCGCAAGTCAGCGCTGGTCAAAGCAAGTCAACCCAACAAGTAGTATGAGGGTGATGGATTCATTGGTATGTGGTCGGCAAGACATTCACAGAAGTGACTATCAGAACAGGTTTGAATTTTCGTTCAGTTCTGATCCCGAATTTCAATCCTGATCTGGTACGTGTCTTGCAGAATGTTTTATGTTGTCTTTGTAGCAGTTGCTTTTTGAGTTTATTTTTACAGGAGTGTTTCTAACCTTATACCATCGTGATTGAACTCCTGAACGGTCTCATATTGTTATTGCTCAAGGTTGTCGAGTTGTTTCAAGAGAGGTTAAAGGTTATGATTTTTACGCGAGCTCACGTGTTTTTTGAGAAGTATATGGCAGGTGAAAATTCACGGTGTTAGAGATGACGAAAGAATGTCAAGATAGAGCTTTATGTAGAAGATTGTTGTCCTTGTTTTCTAACTACAAAGTGGGGCACTGATGACACTAGAAAGTTGTCATTCGCTCCAGAACAGACGTTGTCGTTCGCTCCAGAACAGACGTTGTCGTTCGCTCCAGAAGAGACGTTGTCGTTCGCTCCAGAAGAGAAGCTGTTGTTCGCTCCAGAACAGATGTTGTCGTTTGCCCTAGAGCAGCAGTTGTCATTCGCCCTAGAACAGAAGAAGTCATCTGCTCCAAGACAGAAGATGTCGTTTGCTCCAGAATAGAAGCTGTACATATTTGAAACAGTGAAAGAGGTAATTTCGTTAAGGAGAGCAAAATCTAAAGGTACGCAATTCATCGCTTGTTGTTATTAATAACAAGTTAGACGTTAAGTTAGCTGCATCAACCTCTACAGGTTTATAGCTTTTTATAAGACATATTTCTTTCTTTCTAACTTGTTTATGGTTGTGAAGTTGTTATCCTTCCAGAATTGGTTATTCACACACCCAGGTATGTCCTATGTATTCTAGATTCTAAAATTATTCTTTGTTCACTAACCTTGAAAACTTTGAACGAGTGTGAAATGCAGTAAAGATTACGTCGACCTCGTATCAAGGTGTTATATATGGTGAGAAGATTCAACAAGAATGTCAAAGTGAGAGCCCTTGGAGAAGGAGAATTATTTTAGAGAAATATATTCAAGAGTGCAAGAGATGTAGCATCAAACAAGTTTGCTCAAGTTGGAAAGGTCCTTACCTCGTTGACTCCATCATCGGTCAAGGGGCACATGAATTGGTAACTCTTGAGGGAAAGTTGATTCCAAAGCTTGGAAATCAACCAAGCTCAAGCTCTATTTATTTAATTTCAATTAATTTATTTTACATATCGTTTTACTTTATATTATTTTATTATGAGAAAAACCATTGAATACATCAATGGCTAGTACTAACCAAGTTTTACATTTTACAGCACTTTTCCAGAATCTCAAAGTATTCTCAATCTTGTTTATTATATATCAAATGTTTCTTCGTAATATTATACCAAGAATCTTGGAGCATATTATCTTGTGTTTATGGTCACGTTGCCGTTCTTGGAGCATATATTACCTTGGAGTATATTATCTTGTGTTTGCGGCCTTGCGCTACACACTTTGAAGAATATTTTCTATTTATTACAGTCTTGCACTATGCCGCCAACTTTGGAGTTCATCATAATGCTCTTGCAACCTTATCTTGCTGCCTTTGGATTATATAAATATGGAAGCATCTTATTTTGATCCTAATTGCATCAAGTTCTATCATGTATCCTATTCTACTATTTTTGGAGCTTATTCTATGGAATCTTGATATTGGAGTTTTACCCTTCAGTCCTGGGTGGATCTTCAGCACTCTTGAAGCCGGTTTTCCAGTCTTGAGTAGAGTTCTTAATCTTGAGCACGTTTATAGTTTTGAGCTCGTGCTAAGCATCTTTGGAGCTTGCCTTCCAGTATTGAGCCTAGTCCTTGGTCTCGAGCATATCGTCAGTCTTGGAGCCTAGACCTCCAGCCTTGCAAAAATGGAGCTAGTCTACGATGGTATAATCTAACTTTTATTTCTAGTTTTGAAAATTACATTTCCAGTACAAAAGTAAATATTTTTATCTATCACAAAAGACTCACTAAAAATCTAATATGCCACATATTACAAATAAAGGAGTATATCCTCCAGTCCTAGTCAGGAGTCTATCTTCCACATCTAATCAAGAGTTTATCCTTCAATTCTACTCAGGAGTTTATCCTCCAGCCTTACTGAGCTTAACCTCCGATTCGAGCTTTGTCCTCAACATCTTTGGAGCAGTCCTCCGGACAATAGTGCGGCCAATCTGCAGAGGCGATCCTCCGGACAATAGTGCGGCCCGATCTGCGAGCGGCCAGACACTGCTGAGGGTGCGCCCTCGGATTGACGGACCAGGGCTTAGCGTAGTTAAGAGAGTCCTATAATATCCCTCAAGGTGAGCCATGATCATGCGTACATAAGTGCAGGGTGTACACTGCGAGGTTAGTACATTCACGTAACAATAGAAGCGATAGAAGCAATAGCGACAATGGTGATTAAGTCCTTGGACCACCAAGGCTAATTACTTAGCAACCAAGGCATCTGAAAGGCATCTAGAAAAATGTCTTGCTCTGCAGACTAAGCAAAAGATCCACAGTAGCAACAAAATTTAAGCCCTTTGGAAAGACATAAGGCACACACACGACGAAGCCCTTTGGAATGACATAAGGCATACATACGAAGAAGCCCTTTGAAAGATAAGGCATACACACGTAAAGCCCTTTGAGAGACAAGGCACAAAGTATTTAACCATCCTCGAGAAGGTTAAACAATAGTTCATACGATGCATTATCAAAAGTCAAACGAAGTATTCTACAGATCAAGTCACCGCAAGTGTTGCACAATCTAATGGGTCTCAACTATCCCCAGATTTCACAACATGTGGCTAACCTTCCTTTTTTAAGGATAAGGAAAGTCCAAAGCTCATATATACTAAGGGAACATCTCTTGTCCAACAAGCCATATCAAGGTTCAAATTCTAGTGTTTGAAAGCAAGGTATATGCCCTAGGTAACCCCTCGATAATCTATTCGTGGTATGTTCAAGTTCAACTTACGATTTACTAGTCATCGCTACCGTGAAGCAGTCAATCAGGTTTTAATTTTCTCCTACTTCTGATTTAAACGTTGTCTCTTTGAATGTGGTACACAAGTCTGGCCAGATGCATAGTTGTTCAAAAATTTTATAGCCGTTGTTCCTACTCTAGTCTGTTCTGTATAGAAGTGTTTGTACAGGATTGTTTCCTCAAGATTCTTTGAGCAGCGCACTTGAGAAAACAAGGGGCATTTGTTATGACCAGATTTTACACTACCCAGAATTGGCAGTTCTGGATAGACGTTGCGAATATGGTACAGAACAGGTCAGAAGAACAATGGCAGTTATAGCCCAGAACAGGTCAGAAGAGGTATGGCAGTTATAGCCCAGAACAGGTCAGAAGAGGCATGGCAGTTGTGGTCAGCAGAGGTCAACTATAGCGGTTACAAAGATCATGGGATAATGGAAGATATCATAGCTGAGCAGAAGTGGAGTCAATGGAAGTTATTTAACTACCTAAGATCATGGGTAGTTATTGGCATGCAGTTCTGCGGATCAGAATAGAAGTCATAATGGGAAGTTACAAGTCATGCATAGTGGGTAGTTATCCAACTACCTAAGTTCATGAGATAGTGGCCCTAGATTTTAGGAGTTGTATTGTGAGCATTCTACCTATATATAGAGGCTCACTTAGTCATTTTTCGGGAGGTCTCTCATATGTTTTCTCATAGGTTTTTCTTATACTTTCACATAGAAGTACACATAATCGATGTATTAGCATTATTCGCTAGCTCTTCCTACGAAAATCATTCAATTGTAATCAAAAGCCTTGTAATCATCATGAGATTAATAAAAGAAGTCCTGGCTTGGTAGCCTGCAGTTTTCCCCATCTTCTTCTCGGGGTTTCTGCGTCATCAATCTCGTTGTCCCCTCAGTTCTGCTCGGAGAAGGCTATGTTCTTCTTGGTTTCGTTAATCTAGTTGTCATCAGTTCTGTTCGGAGTAGACTATGTTCTGTTCTGTTTCACAAACAGTACTAGTTGGCCCATCTTAGCTCTTTTTCACCCTTGTAGAGTTTTTACCAAAACAGCCGGTATGCCCCTAAACGTACATTTCCGAACTACGCCGGTTTGATTCCACTTTTCGTGGATACGTAGGCAGCTTTGCAAAAAGCGCAACCGATATTCAACACAAAAATGACGCGTCTAAAGCTTAAAAAAAAGCCAAGGACATAGTCAACACAAAAACCGTCTCGTAACCTAATGGGTTAACATAAGGCGATATTCAACACAAAAATGACGCGTCTAAAGCTTAAAAAAGCCAAGGACATAGTCAACACAAAAACCGTCTCGTAACCTAATGGGTTAACATAAGGCGATATTCAACACAAAAATGACGCGTCCAAAGCTTAAAAAAGCCAAGGACATAGTCAACACAAAAACCGTCTCGTAACCTAATGGGTTAACATAAGGCGATATTCAACACAAAAATGACGCGTCTAAAGCTTAAAAAAGCCAAGGACATAGTCAACACAAAAACCGTCTCATAACCTAATGGGTTAACATAAGGCGATATTCAACACAAAACGACACGCCCAAAGCTTAAAAAGGTCGAGGGAATAGTCAATACAAAAATTTCTTAAGAACAAAAACCATGCTTGCATCCTAAACTTTGAAAAAGAGATTAGAGCCAAGGAATTTCACACAAAATAACAAGCAAACTGAGGCAAAGTCGTAAATAAAAACCTGATTTTTATTAATCTTAAAAAGAACGGTTACATTTTGGATTTTTCAAACGTAGGAGCATAAACTACACTAACCAAACACTACAATATATTACAATACTTTTCCCGGCATGTACATCGGGTTTAGGATAGATAATATATCACATAATACAACATAATATGAACATAATACTAACAAAGCACACATAAGCTAAAACTAGGTTATCCTCATCAAAGTAGGCTTAAAACCCTTCAGCTAAATAGGGGGATGTCAAAGATCAACCCCTACGGTGACCCCCAACATTACCATGACGATCCGGAGCACCTGGCCCTGGAATACGACGACGACCAAACACGCATTCAGCCGCCGAAAGAGGCGCCGAACTAGAAGCGCCACCCCCACCACTATTGCGTCCAAAGCGGATCGGGTCGTAGGCAGACGTCGGCGGAGGCTCGTTAAGCTCAATGGCGCGGAGACGAGCCCTCCCCTGAGCACTTTCAGCCACGGTCCATTTAGAGTAGGCCCTCGACACCCGGATCGTCCCGGGAGTACCAGCTACAAGCCACTTAGGACGCATGATCCAACCACCGACCCACTCATCAGTCACCTGATTATTTAGCACAACCATGTCCTGTATCTTCGTGTCCTGGCCAGGAATGAACTGCGCATACCCTAGCTGCCGCCTCACCCGCAGGGGATGGATGAAAACTCCCATCTCAAACCCACACAGTAGGACTCCAGAGGGACCATCGCCTACTGCACTCGCCGTCACGCTGACCACTCCCCACCATGATACCGACCAACGGATAGCACATGACCTCACAAACTCGGGGAAATAGTCATTAGGACGTTCGTCGGGGCCCGACCACCGCATGTAACGGTTAGTAATGCCCCCTGGGACATACTCACCATCAAAGCCAAGGTCGTTCAACACACTCAGACGCTCCATCAGCCACACCTGAAGGATCAAGGGACACCCTCGATACGCATGCTCGTTGTTGTATGCTCGGTCGTCCAAACCAAGGATCGTCTCTGCCAGAATCAAAGCAGAAGGATTGCAACCTAGTTCCATCTGCTCCACGACGGCAACTAAACGCGGATCTCCTAACGACCCCTCGGACACAGAACCCGGGAACATGTAACAATGTACCAGGCAAAAGGCCAAGGCCCTCCTCCTGGCCACAGCAGAGATATTCCCGTTCTCATGGTTCCTAAACCATTGGCACAAGCGATAGAGGTTGATACGACTCCCAACAAATAACTCTTCTACCTCGTCACGAGTCATCTGGAGGTAGTTCTGCACTTGCCTCTTATAGCCAAGCTCCTGCCTGACACATACAGGCACGCTAATACGCACCCACCCCCCGATGGCCCCAAACTCTTCAACCAAAAGGCAAATTTCTCCACAAGGAAAGCGGAACACATGGAGGCTCGGGTCCCAATACTCGAGACAAGCATCCAGGAAATCGTACTCCATCCGAACCTGCCTCAAACCACGAAATACGCCAACACCACAATCCTTCAATCGCTTCTTCTCGATACCCGACAAGGACGCACACCAACGACGCAAGTTTCCTTCAAAATTCTCCATAACTCGGCCAGATGTTAGTAAATATTCTGAATATTTTTGGAAAATCGAGAATAGAAGACGAGAGGATGAGTGAAATAAACTAACTTAGCCCTCCTTTTATAGCCGAGATTTGCAAAACGAAATACAACACAAAAACTTAAACGCTAGTGAACAAGCGATTAAAATAAATCAAAGAAAAATCACAAAACAAAAACTTAATCGCCTGTAAACAGGCGATTAAAAATGAAATCGCCTGTTTACAGGCGATTTTCTTTTTCTTTTCTGACAAAATTATTCGATTTCTTACATTTCTTACACACCTACGCCCAAACTTTTTAACTTATTACCCCCTCATACTTTTTTACCGACCTCTTGGTCGACATTCACGGTCCCGTCGCGTCGTCTCGATTTGCGTAATTGACTCCCGTCTTTCGTATTTTTCGTTTTCACAAAACACGATAATCACACAAAAATTAAACACAACACAAAATATGATTTTTCGCATTCACATTTTTTTCGTCTCAAAACGTCGTTTTAGCTTACATTTTTACTATGTCAAAAACGTCTTTTTCACGAGTCTAAAATATTTTCTAAACCAGCATTTTTCAAAACTCTTCATTTTGCATTTAATTTGGTCATTAGCAAGTCAGTCTCAATCGAGACATACATATATGCTTTTACGACTAACAATGTTTTGCAGGTACGCTCAGCAAGCAAATACGCAAGGATTTCAGACCCGGCGACGACGCAGGAATGCATTTTTTGCAACAAGACAATATAACCAAGTTATACCCATAAACACCCACAAGTCCAAAAATCAACCATACACAAATCCAAAAACCAACCACACAAACAAAATACTAATATTCATAATACAAGTCCAAAATATACAGGTCCAAGCCTACTGCGACTGGTCACGACGCTGCAAGACAGCACGCAAGGAGTCAATCTCAGCACGCGCCCTATCTAGCTCCTCTGCGTGCCGACCCTCTAGCTCTGCCCGGACTCTTGCCAGCTCCTCGGTATGCGCAGCCTCCATTTCGACGCGATCTCGCGCCTCCTCACCGACCTCGCTAACTCAAGTCGAGCGTTGGCCGCCTCCCTCTGAGCCCTGCAAGCGTCAACCACTTTCTCATTCACGACAGCCCGCCACCGGTTTGCCGCCCGCCACAGCCTCCTGTGCCCCTCAGCCGTCACCTGCCACAAACACGAGAATTACATTTAGCTTTCCTACCTGGGGGCTCTAATCAAAAACTGCTTCAACAGAGTTTGACTAATGATTTTACAATAAAATCTTACTCAAACTGGGGGCTATAATCAAAAACCGCTTCAACAGAGTTTGACTAATGATTTTACAATAAAATCTTACTCAAACTGGGGGCTATACTACATAATACGCATGTTGTACGAAGAAGAAAGTGAATACCTTTTTCACGCGCGGATCCCACCTCTCCAAGCCCGCATCGGTCACCACAGACATAGACGCAGGCAACACAATCGAATGCTGGCAGCCCTCGTGCACGACCAACAGATCCTCGACGAACGGAGAAGGCTGGAACTCAAGATCAGGATCACGTCGCTACAAAACAAAAACAGGGTAAATTTTTGCTTTTAAAAACCAAAAACGCAAAAAAGAAAAACAACAACAAAATATACCTCGATCACAGCGTCAGCAAGGGCATGCTGTGCCCATGTCACGTAATCCTCAGCCGGCCGCAGCAGGGAGTCGGACTCACCCACATGGTACACGTCACGACGCTCGTTAGCGTCGGGCGTCTCCACAAACAAAACCGAGGGCGGAGGAGCAGGTACGATGAAGCCGCCACGACCCGTCTGCGCAGGCAGACGCTCACCCAAGTACCAGTATGAACCATACTGGGTCTCGATATACAGCCGCCGTCCATCAAGGGGACCAAAGCGAGCTGCAATCGTCGGAGGGACACCGGAAAAATTCCTCCAAGGATCGCGAACAAACTACAAAACAAAACCAAATGATAAACTACAAAAGCAAACACAAACTCAAACAAGCTACAAAAGACCAAAGTACAAAACACAAATACCAAATACCCTTACCTTATCCACGGTCATCCCGTTGAAGCGCACACGAGCCGCGTCGTAGTTTAGGCCAATACCCTTCCGGTCCGCTGTCGCGTAGGCATGGAAGGCCGGATACTGCGCCTCAACCTTGGACGTGTCCGGGAGCAGAGAGGGGAAGTGAGCATAGCACCAAGCCTGCAAGCAATCAGAACACACGTTACAGAAGAAAAGCAGAAACAAGACAACAAAAAACTACAAAAATCGAACCTTACCTCCATCAGAAGACCAGGGCCCACGAGCGACACATCTGATTCCTCGTCAATCCGGTCAGGACGCACCGCATCCGTCAAGTATCGGATCAACAGACCCAGAGCAGGAGTGACCCAGTCGAAGTCACCTAGACGCGTCATGTCCGACAGCGCCATCAACACAGCCGTCGATGCTCGCTCCCCCTTGTCGCCAAAGTGGGTGGCCGTCAGGAACCACCACAACCACAGTCGGGCCCTCTGCTCAGCGCTCGCTCGAGTAGACCCCTTCTTCTTCCTCCTCCCCTCGAAGAAGTCAGCAAACCAAATAGTCCGGGGCTGAAACGTGTGCTCCTCACCTACCCCGCACTTGACCCCGTCGCCAATCAGGCGCCGCGACTCGGGCTATCGATAGGAGGTCGCCACGCCCCGATCAAATGCGCCCTCACCATGAGGCGACCAGTGACAATCGCCCCACGAAGAAGAGTCACGCCAACCTCGTAACCAGGCATGTGGAAGGTGTTGGTCGTATCCCAAAACCTATCCAACAACGCCCGAAATGCTGATGGCGCGAGTTCACCCGCTGCCCGCACCTCCCTCCACTTCGCACCAGGGGACCAAAGGCATCCCCAAGCACTATATCCCGCTCCTCCTGCGTAAGCCTACCCTCAAAAACGTCGAACACCGTTCGAAACCCAGAGAAGGTCCTCATCGAGCCTAACGGGAAACCGACCTTCACTCGGATCGACAAGTGCTCCAAGCGACTCCAAACCAGAGTCACGCCATCCCAGTCAATGGCCACCTGCGACCACAAACGCGGACCGTGAGGATAGTTAGGCCTCTCGCCCAACTCGTCAACCATCCCCATGAAAACCTCCGTTGCGGCCTCAAGAGCTGCCGCACTTGCATCCTGGGCCTGACCCTCGGCCCCTGCCTCACTCTCGGCCCCTGCCTCACCCTCGGCCTCTGCCTCAGCCTCAGCCTCAGCCTCACCCTCCGCCTGCTCCTGAGCCTGGCCCTGGACCTGACCCCCCGCCACAAAAGCAGCCCGCGGAATAAAGAAGAACTGGCGGCGTCGGCGGCGGCTGGCGGCGGCGAAAGAAGGCGGCGGCGCAGCAATCTCAACCTCGACATTGGCCTCTGCCGCAGTCTCGTCAAGATCCTCATCCTCGTCACTCGAAGACCCCTCCGACTCAGGAGGATCCTCGTAACGGCTCCCCGGACCCCGAGCACGACCACGCCTCCGCGTGACCTCCACAGGGTCTCCCCCTGCTCCAACCTCCTCAAAAACACCGGCGACCTCAGCCTCGTCCCGGTCACCACCCTCGGCAGCAGCACGAGCTCGACGTCGTGGCCTACTGCTGCCCTCACCAGAAGCCTCATCCACCTTGCGCTTCTTCCTCGGGTTCCTCCGACCGCGACCACGGCCTCTAACCTGGCCCCCTCCAGGAGCCGCAGGCACCCCTGAAGCAACGCCGTGGCCACGTACCTGCGAAACCCCTGCAACAACGCCACGACCTCTGCCTCGGCCCCCTCCCGAAGCCACAGGCGTCCCTCCAGCACCGCTACGACCACGTCCCCGCAAAGACCCTGCAGCTTCGCCCCGACCTCCACCACGGCCTCCCCCAGGAGCCTCAGACGTCTCCACAGCAGCGCCACGTCCACGCCCCTGCAAAGACTCTGAGACGACACCCTGAGCCTGACCTCGGCCACCAACAGGAGACCTCGACGACCCAGCAGCAGCTCCACTACCGCTAGCATCACCAGAAGACCGCGTCCGCTCAACGACGGTCTCCTCACGTACCTCATTACCTGAAAAAGCAGGTGACTCGGCAGCAACGTCACGACCCGCAACACTAACTGACGGCTCGGGACCACCGGGAACAGCACCATGTCCAAAGCCACTCGCAGAAGGCCTAGACGACGCACTGACAGCACCGGCACCACTAGCAGAAAAGGCAGGAGACTCCACAACAGCGCCCTGAAACTCACTCCCTGGCGTCGTAGAAGCTCCAGGCGTCTGAGGAAAAGCTCTCAGCAAGTCCGACTGAGACGGACCATCGGAAACCTCCAAGGGCGCAGGCATACCCGAAGTAGGAGTATGCTCGTCCCTCAGAACGGTAAAGTCAACGCCAGCCAAGACCCGATCCATGTCACTGGAGGTAGGTACTGAAGGCTTAGGATCACCTGCACAAGATTCAAGGGCACACTCAGACAACGGCAATAGCAGATCACTCAAGAAAGCAGAAGCAAGCAAAAACAACGCAAAGCAAGCGTTAGGCCCAGAGACTAGACAGACGAGGCCAAAACAAAGCACAAGCACAGGAAAGCATATCTCATGAGACGTATACGATATATACGTCCTACTCAGTCAAGTCAAGAACAAGCACGCGCAAAAGCAGCAGAGAACTAACCAAAAGGCAGAAAGCGGGCCTTTTTAACCCAAAAATAGCAGAAAAGGGAAAAACGCTACAGAAAGCCAAAAACCCACATTTTCTGAGACAGACTCAACCCATAAATCACAATAAACACGTGCAAAAAAATTCCAGGCGAAAATGACGTCCCGGACACCTCGACTGGATAGCTTTTACAAAATGCTTACAAACTACAAAAACGACCTTTTCTTGACCGTAACTCAACCAAAAAGCCCCCACTTCCCACAAAACAACCCCCTAGCCAACACAGACGACATACATTACCATACATTCCATGAACGGGGCACGAAAAACGATTTTTGGTAACCTAGCCTAAACTACAAAAAACGCTCCAAAACACCTCCAAACAACACATTTCCTACAAAACAAAGCCAAGTATGTACCATACTAGCCATGACAACACAATACAGAGAATTCGAGCAAGTTTCGGAACCGAAAAATTTCGACCAAAATTTCGGCCCTTATACCCAATCACTCGAAAATCACGGTTTTTCAGGCCGTTTTTCGCACACAAGCCACCCAAACCTCCACACAGGCATACTACAACATTTTCAAAATAACCAAGCCACTCGGGATCGCCTTACGCTACAAAAACAGAGCACAAGCCCCGACTTTACCCCCTTCTACACGGTTTTTCACCCAAACGAACCGCTTTTCGCGCCCATTTCAACAAACCAAGCTCACCAACGTATTATACTACTAACGGGTAAGCTACACTGAAGTTTTGAGCCAATTCCGAGACATTTTCGAAAATGACCAAAATGCCCCTACACTACAAAACACACGAAAATCGAGACCACAAGCCGGGTTTTCACACAACGACAGCAAGACAAGCGACGCAAGCACAATACCAACCATGGCAAACGTTTTCAAGCAAAGACGAGGGCTAAAATCGAATCAAACCAATAAATTCGACCTAAACCCTAGAAAACGGATTATCAAGCTAAAACCGACTCAAACCAAACTCAAAACACGAAAAACCAAGTGAGTTGAGTACGTACCTTGGTCCATGACGAATTGTAGGAGTCGGAAAATCGATTTTTGATCAAGAAAATAGCCAAGACGAGTTTTAGAGGGTTTCGATTTTGTTTTTTATTTTCGGATGAAATGAATAAGTCTCCCCTCTCTCTCCCGTGTTTTAACCAAGAAACACCAAACAAAAATCTAATCGCCTGTGAACAGGCGATTAAACTTTAATTCGCCTGTTTACAGGCGATTATATTATTACTTCATGGGTTTCAGTTTTGTTTTGGGCTGTTTCATCGGCCCAACACACTTTCAACCCATCTCAAACACAATTTTAACCCTTTTTACGAAAAATACAAAAACACGTAGCCTCCTTAAGAGACGTTCATAAAAACCTAACTTTTTATGAGAAAAACACGTAGCCTCCTCACGAGACGTTCATAAAAGCCTAACTTTTTAATACAAAAACGCGTAGCCTCCTCACGAGACGTTCATAAAAACCTAACTTTTTATGAGAAATACAAAAACGCGTAGCCTCCTTAAGAGACGTTCATAAAAACCTAGCCCTTTTTATGAGAACCACAAAAAACACGTAGCCTCCTTAAGAGACGTTCATAAAAACCTAACTTTTTATGAGAAAAACACGTAGCCTCCTCACGAGACGTTCATAAAAACCTAACCTTTTATGAGAAAAACACGTAGCCTCCTCACGAGACGTTAAAGTACAAAAACGCGTAGCCTCCTCACGAGACGTTCATAAAAACCTAACTTTTTATGAGAAATACAAAAACACGTAGCCTCCTCACGAGACGTTCATAAAAACCTAACTTTTTATGAGAAATACAAAAACGCGTAGCCTCCTTAAGAGACGTTCGTAAAAACCTAGCCCTTTTTATGAGAACCACAAAAAAAACACGTAACCTCCTCACGAGACGTTCATAAAAACCTAGCCCTTTTTATGAGAAATACAGAAACACGTAACCTCCTCACGAGACGTTCATAAAAACCTAACCTTTTATGAGAAAAACACGTAGCCTCCTCACGAGACGTTCATAAAAACCTAACCTTTTATGAGAAAAACACGTAGCCTCCTCACGAGACGTTAAAGTACAAAAACGCGTAGCCTCCTCACGAGACGTTCATAAAAACCTAACTTTTTATGAGAAATACAAAAACACGTAGCCTCCTCACGAGACGTTCATAAAAACCTAACTTTTTATGAGAAATACAAAAACGCGTAGCCTCCTTAAGAGACGTTCGTAAAAACCTAGCCCTTTTTATGAGAACCACAAAAAAACGCGTAACCTCCTTTACGAGACGCCGCATCAAGCCAAGCCGGCGCAAGCAAAGCACGCCCAAGAGCGCGCCGGCGCAAGCAAAGCACAGCCAAGAGCGCAAGCCGGCAAGCAAAGCACGACCAAGAGCGCAAGCCGGCGCAAGCAAAGCACACCAGGAGCGCGCCGGCGCAAGCGGCACAAGCGAAACCTGCCGAAGACACGAGCAAGGCGCCACCGGGAGTACTCAGCCACATGCAGCCGACATGCCCTTAAACATGTAGGACCGTCATGTCCTTAAAAACATGTCGTCCTCCCGCATTTCCGACGCTAAGTCCTCGTCTCTCCCATAAGACACATGCTTAGCGCCGCCAAGTAGTATCGAGGCGTAATGGTCCTGATACTATCTTTAAGTTTGACTAACGCTTTGTCCAAGCTCGATCAAGCTGGGGCTCTGTAGATACCCGTATCCGTACCCCCCAAAAACAAACCCGATGATGAAAAGGACTTTCATGCATGCTTTTAAAAGAGTCGAAACGGTACAAAAGTGTCTAAAACGTATTAGTCATTTTTAGCGTATTAATTTGGATTTGCATAATCATGAAAATGAATGTCAATTTTAGTCATTATGAGCATAACACGACGCCACAATATAGGAACGTCTTATTAAGCCAAGCCACAAAAACAGCCCAACTAGCTACAAAACGGCCCAAACTTACAAAAACGGCCCAAAAACGCACACTAACACAACACTCAAAGCGGGCCAAAGTGCGTCCCGTGTCACATTTTCACAAAAATAGACTCTACAATCTTTGTAAAATAATATAACCTAATATTATTTTATTTCAAGCCACAACCCAAACACGAAAACCGAAATCCTGACCAAAACTGTACAAATACTTAACCCACACGTTAAAACATCTCACAAATACACAATCATTACTTAATCAAACAACGAAAACCAAAAAGGCATAAATAAATTTCACCAAAACAAAATAGAAATCGCGTGTGAACAAAGCGATTAAGTTTCTAATCGCCTGTTAACAGGCGATTATAAATTCCTCCCACACACAGCCGCCTTTTCATTTTTCTTACAAAAAACAAACCCAAACAAAATTAAAACCGCCTGTACACAGGCGATTTAATTTTGTGCACCCACAAAAACGAGCCAATCTCTATAAATACCCACCCTCACATTCATTCAAAATACCTCAATACCTCTTAACACACTCGGTTTTACAAAACACACTAAAATACTCACAAAATCCACTCAAAAATACCGTCTTTGCATTTTCGAAAGGTAAACATTTTACCTACGTTTTGGGACGTTTTGAGACTCGGACAAAGGGGTTACATTAACCCCAACCCGATATTGGCATTAGCGAAGCCGTATTCGTAATACGGTTGTAGAAATTCGGATTCATAATCCGTCTAAACCCCGCCAATATCGCATAAATAACGACTCATTATCACTAAAGCAAACCGACGTCACTTTTATAATTATGCAAGTCCTCATTCATGCATTAAATAACGACTAGAATCACGGATCCAACACTAAATTGTACCGTTTCATAGAGTCTTTTAGCATGTCAAAACTGAGGGTTTTTACAAATTCTTAAAGAGTCAAATACGAGGTCGGAAAATAACGTCTATGGTAATAATTTAGTCAATAAATTATTATTTAACGTACATTTCCTATAGTAAAGTCATTATTTTGACTATTTACATTATTTATGCATTTTAATCGAGTCATACTTATTCGCACTTGTACGTAGCGTCATTTTAGCCCAAATATCGAAATTAACTAAATGTTTTCAAATTAGTAGAGACTACTTTTTACGTAGGCTTTTTGATTTCAGTTTTCAAAAACACATTTTTGTCAAAACTTTTGAAAAGTAACCTCACTCCGAATCCCTTCTCTGGTTTCAAACCTCAGATTGATAGATATCGACGCATCTTGAAATCTGAGACACTCGTGTCTTATATTTTAAGACGCGTTGAATAGGTTCCAAATTCCTTTAATATTTGGTGGCGACTCCGAAAATACATTTTCAAAAAGGATTTTTCTACTTTTCTTTTTTGGTCACAAATTCATGCAATGATCTCCCCCATTTTTACAAAATCTCGCACCCTCTTTTTCCTGCGAGGCGCATTCCGCCACCCGGCGCCCCCGCACGGGGCGAGGGCGGGCGCGCGCAGGGCGTCGATAGTTTCTCCCACCTTCCCGGTACCTTCACCAACGCACCGCTACAACCCTTTTACATGACATGATGCACAAAGAAGTCGAAGTTTACGTCGACGATATGATCGTGAAGTCAAAGGAGAGAAGTGGTCATATCACTAACCCCCGCAAGTTCTTCACACGCTTACGACAATACAAAATGCGCCTCAATCCCCAAAAATGTACTTTTGGAGTTAAATCCGGTAAACTACTAGGACACGTAGTGAGCCAAAGAGGCATCGAGGTCGACCCCTCGAAAGTCAAAGCAATTCTAGAAATGCAACCCCCGAAGAACCTCGACGAAATTCGAAGCTTCTTGGGCCAAATCCAATACATCTCACGCTTCATTAGCAAACTCACCATGATATGTGAACCAGTTTTCAAGAAACTCAAGAAAACCGACCACGTTGAATGGGACGAACAATGTCAAAAAGCATTTGACAAGGTCAAGGAATTGCTAACTAACCCACCAGTTCTACGACCACCCCAAAAGGATTTACCACTATCCTTATACCTTACAACAACCCCTACCGCCATGGGCGCCATGCTCGCTCAAGAGATAAACGGCGAAGAACACGCAATCTACTACATAAGCAAGAAATTTCTCGATTACGAAACTCGATATTCACCCGTCGAGAAAAGCTATCTCGCATTGGTATGGTCATCCAAAAAACTCCGTCACTATATGCTAGCACACTAGACGAAGGTCTACTCAAAAATGGACCCCGTAAAGTATCTTTTCGAGAAACCTGTGCTTAACGGACGAATGGCCAGATGGACATTGCTCCTAGCCGAATTCGACCTTAAGTACGTACCCCTCAAAGCAATCAAGGGACGAGCAGTCTCCGATTTCCTAGCTGAAAATGCAATCAACGAACAACCAATCATCGACACGACATCCCTTCCAGACGATGAGATTTACAACGTCAACCAAGAACAATGGGAGTCATACTTCGACGGCTCCTCCAACTATCGAGGATGTGGAGTAGGAATACTTCTCATATCCCCGAATGGCGAACACACCCCCTTATCCATCAAACTGGATTTTGACGTCACAAACAACGCCGCAGAATACGAAGCGTGCTTGCACGGTCTCCAAGCAGCGCTTGTACTCAATGCCCGCAATATAAGAGTCTATGGGGACTCCTCCCTCATAATCAACCAAGTATCCGGAGCATGGAAGATACTTAATGAAAACCTAGCACTATACCAAAACAAAATACAAGAGCTCATAAACGAATTCTATCACGTAGAATTCATACACCTTCCTCGCGAAGAAAACCAATTCGCCGACGCGTTATCCAAACTCGCGTCACTAATCAACATACCCCCAGGAATGGAAACGCTACCCATTGTCGTGGAACGACGGAATGAACCTGCCTACATCTGTGACATTGAAACCGAGGAAGAACAAACCGACCTTTGGTACCAAGCAATCATCAACTACAAAACAAACGGTGAATAC
Source organism: Dianthus caryophyllus (assembly GCA_023091065.1). Lineage (NCBI taxonomy): Eukaryota > Viridiplantae > Streptophyta > Magnoliopsida > Caryophyllales > Caryophyllaceae > Dianthus > Dianthus caryophyllus. The sequence continues at coordinate 3,149,844 of CM041529.1, forward strand.
CCACCAAACACCGACAAACGGGCCAAGCGAGCCCTACGCCTATTATCATCACAATTCGTGATGGAAATGGGCAAACTACTCAAAAAGACACCCCAAGGCACACTACTCTTGTGCGTCGATCACAAAAAGGGGCACGAGATCATGTCCCAAGTACACGATGGCGAGTGCGGACCACACATGAACGCACGAGCCATGTGCAAACAAATCATAAGGCTAGGATGGTACTGGACAACCATGGAAGCCGATTGCGCAAAATATGTCAAACATTGCCACAATTGTCAAATTTTTGCAAACGTACAACACATCCCTCCTTCACCACTATACAGTTTGACCTCGCCATGGCCTTTCTCAACCTGGGGAATTGACGTCATAGGCAAAGTTCAACCCGTAGGAGCAGGAGGACACTGCTTCATCCTCGTGGCCATCGACTATTTCACCAAATGGGTCGAAGCCGCATCATACCGTACGCTCGGCACAAAAGAGGTTGCAAGATTCATACAAAACAACATCATTTGTCGCTACGGCATACCCCACGAATTCATAAGCGATCAAGGCACACATTTCCAAGGAGAAGTCGAACCACTTCTCCTCAAATACAAAATACAACGACACAAATCATCACCCTACCGACCACAAACTAACGGCGCGGTCGAGGCAGCAAACAAAACCGTCGTATCAATCCTCAAAAAGATGATCGACACCTGCCACGACTGGCCCAACAAAATCCCATTTGCATTATGGGGATACCGCACAACCATCCGCACACCCACAGGCATGACACCCTATTTCTTAACCTACGGGATGGAAGCCGTTCAACCCGTAGAAATCGAGATGCAATCCCTTCGAATCCTCATGGAAGCAGACATTCCTGAAGCCGAATGGGCACGCGAACGATACGAACAACTCATCCTTTTAGACGAAAGACGGTTACATTCACTAAGTACAGTCCGAATGTACCAATCTCGCTTACAACGCGCCTACAACAAACGGGTCAAGCCACGAAATATCAAAGTGGGTGACCTAGTACTCAAATCAGTCCGAGCACCATTACCAGTCGACCCAAGAGGAAAATTCAAACCCAATTGGGCCGGACCGTACTTGGTCAAGGAAATCCTCCCCGGAGGAGCCGTGAAGCTAACTGACCTTGACGGCCAGGACTTCCGATTACCAACAAATCTTGATCAACTCAAGAAATACTACCCCTAAACACAAAAAATTTTGCAATACAAAAAAAAACTCACTCTCGCACGGGTGAACTACGCTCGGTTTGATTCCACGCACTGTGGATACGTAGGCAGCTTTGCAAAGAGCTCAACCGAATCACACGAACTACGCCGGTTTGATTCCACGACCGCTGGATCGTGAGGGCAAACTTGTCAAAAGCACAACCGAACTTCCTAGCACGCACGCCTAAAGCTTAAAAAGGTCAAGGGCGATGCACTCACAAAAGGACACGCTCAAAGCTTAAAAAAGTCGAGAGCACAGTCAACACAAAACAAAACAAAAATCCAAGTCCAAAGCTTAAAAAGGTCGAGGACTTAAGGACAAGACAAATCAAACAAACAAATCCAAAGCTTAAAAAGGTCGAGGATTTTAAAAACAAATACGAATGTTCGAAGCTTAAAAAGGTCGAGAACATTTAAAACAAACAAAAGAAAGCAACGAGACAAGACAAAAGCAAATTAATTCTATTTTATTACTTTATTTAGAATTTTTCGCAATTAAGAAATGAGCTAGGAACAAGCCTCCTTAGCCCTTTATTCAGATCTAAAACATGTATTTAAATAAAGGAAATTTTCTAAACAAAACAGGGCAAACTACTCAAGTCGTCCTCTGACGCTTCGGATTAGCCTCTTCATCTTCAAGGGGCCGATCCGCCACAATCTTCGAACTAAGAACGGGAATAGATCTCTCAAAACCTGGGGGCTCGATCGGATCCTCGTCCTGCTCGACTGGGGGCTCCTCAATCCTTGACCCTAGGCGATCTTTAACAGTCACCTTCGGTCCAAGCCTTTCCCGCGCCGGTCTCGAAGTAGAAGCATCCACACCAACAGCACAAAGATCACCATAGTCCTTCCTTTCGGGCACCACCTCATACGCCAAGGAGGGCCTTGGCCCATTCTTTTCCCTCCTCCTTTGATTCTCCCGTTCCTGAGGATCATTGGAACGGTACCATCGTGTATAGAAGTCCGTAACACGACTAGACTCTATATGCTCCGGAACAGCCCAAGTAATACGGTCCGACCATCCCCGGATCCAAGCATCGATCATTTGGTTGTTTAGCACAACAACCCCTCCAACCTGAGTATCCTGCTCGGGTATGGTCTGAGCAAGCCCGATTTGCCTCTTCAAGCGAAGAGGATGAATCCACACCCCCTGTTCAAACCCACACAACATCAACCCACGAGCCGCATTCGCAACAGACGGCGCCGTAATCACCGTAATACCCCACCAAGACACATACCAACGAATGGAGCTCTCCTTCACGAAACCCCGGTAGTAGTTTAGCGAACGCTCCCGAAGGTCAGCCCATTCCATCTTTCGCGACGTTGTCGCTGCAGCCTTGAAGACACCACCAAGGGGGAGAGCTTTATACACACTTAGCCTCTCCATGAGCCAAATGTTGAGAATCCTAGCACAACCCCTGTACGAGCTCAAACGATTAGCACAACGGTCGTCCAAGCCCAGTATGGTCTCCGCTAGGATCAACGCAGAAGGATCATATCCCCTTTCCATCTCTTCGACAACACGAGCATACCTCGCGTTTCCGAACACTCCATCTGGCATGGACCCCGCGAAAGCATACCGATGAACTAAACAAAAAGCAAGGGCCGTCCGCCTAAAACGATCCGAAATACTAGTATCAACTTTATTCATGTATCGTTGACACAAGAGAAGCATGTTTACCTTGCCTCCGTCAAACAAACCTGCAGCCTGAGCATTTGTCATCCCAAGGAAGTTTCGCAACATCCTGTTGTAGCAAAGCTCACTCCTTACAACCACAGGAGTAGTCTGTTTCGACCACCCCGAAATGGCCGCAAACTCCTCTATCAAAGGACACACCTCTCCCCCGGGAAACCTAAACACATGCAAGCTAGGATCCCAATAATCTAAGCACGCATCCAGGAAGTCAAGATCGACTTTCATTTGGCGAAAGCCAATAAACACACCCGCACCATCATCATACACCTCCCTCTTCATCGCCGGACTTAGTGAGGAAGTCCACCTCTTCAAAAGAGCATCAAAATGCTCCACCATTTTCTTGAATACAAAAAACTTTAATAAATATACCTAATATATTTATGAGAGCAAAAACTTGTATTAAGAGAGAAGAAGAGAAGTAATTGTGAATGAGGATTATGGCACGCACCCCCCCTCCTTATATACAAAACATATTACGAAATATGGAAACTCGGTATTACCAGCCAAGCCGCCAAACCGCATAGCCCTATGCGGTTTGCACCACAAACCGCATAAGCCTATGCGGTTTGGCCCCTCAACCGCATAGGGCTATGCGGTTCAAGGGGCGGGTTTTCTCGCAACTTTCCTAATTTCGTCTTTCCTACAACACTACAATCTACACTACCCTACGACATTCTCTTGTTGTTCCCCACACAGCAGCACTACACTTCACTTTAGCATATACGATTCATACCACGAGTCAAAACGTAACATTTTCGACATTCATGCAAGCTCATTTCGCACTTAAAATGAACTTTTCGTAAACGCGTTTTCACAAGCTAAATCAACATCATTGCATCCCACTCGGGAATCATTTCACTTTTCAAACAAGCTTACCAAACAGGTTCACGACTACGATCAAGTTCAACGTTCAAACTACAACGATATGTACACAAAGGTTCATACGATCTTTATTACACAAGTTCACTCAGGATGACGACGACGATACTCGTCAAACTCCCACCGACCAAGGCTGCTTTCAAATGGCTCGACACATTAACCGACTGCAAATTCGCCAAACCAAGCCATCCTCCACCTGTTGGCTATCCGCCATAGCTTCTTATGCGCCTCCTTAGCCACCTGTGATACACAACACAAAAACACATTTCACATTTCTCTCCATTTTGCCTTAATTTCACTCAAATTAAGCCAAACTTAGGGGGGAAATTCAAAACACAAAGCACATCAACCCCACTTTGCCTCAATTTCACTCAAATTAAGTCAAACTCGAGGGGGTAACACAAAAACACGCATCTCACTAGTTTGATCATCGCCATGTTTCATACCTCGATCAAACTGGGGGCTCACTCACATATACAAAAGACAAAGATACATACCTTCTTCATCCTGCCCGTCCAGCTGTCCATGCCCGCGTCAGTGGTCACCGGCAAGTACGTCGGCAAAGTGAAGGTACGACGGACACCCGACTCGTCGTACTCAACGGTGGTAGGAAAGTCACCAGGCTGCTCCGCCATCTCGGGATCAAATTCCTACAAAACAATTTCAAAACGCACACGTCAGGGAAATTTTTCGCAAAAATTACCCTACGCACCCTCAAACGAAGCAAGCATACCTCAATCGGCCCACAAGCAAGCCGAGACTCCGCAAATGGTCAGAGTCTTCCCCAGATGCAGAAGATTCACCGACTCTCCTTCCCCGTACAACGCCACCCGACCCTGAGCGGAAACCCCTCGCTCAAATAGGACCCTCGGCGGGTCCCTAGGCACCACCGGAGTTGGCCACCGCTCGAAAGGCTGCGCTCCCAAGATACCAAACCGCCCGCATTTCGCCGCCAAATACAGACGCTGGGTCTCTCGACTGCAAACCGCGCCCCGATGCCTTCAGGAATACCCGCATACTGGCCCCACGGGAATGGCACGAACTACAAAAACAAAAACAAACACTCATAAATACAATCATTTTAAGTACACTCTATTTAAAATGGTTCGAGCACAAACCTGATCAAACTGCATCTGGTTCAGAAGCACCCGAACCTCGTCATACGACCCGTCGCAAAGACGGTTACACGTGCCCCAAGTACGCACCGCCGGATATACCCGCGGAATCGTCAGAGCATGTGGCGGCAGCAGAAAAGGAAAATGGCTAAGAATCCACGACTGCACACACAAAAAACAAAAACACGTCACAAAGACACAAAGGCAAAGACGACAAAGACAAAGACCCAAAACAAGCAACAGTGCACCTAAAGCAAAAACAAAATCAACACGTACCTCCATCAAGAATCCAGGCGAGACTAAGGACAGTCTCGACCCTCGATCCATGACCCGCGGTCTCACGGCATCCATACAGAAACGAATGCACAAACCCAGAGATGGCGTCACCCAGTCAAACGTCCCAATTGCATCCCAATCTAGGAGATGCATAAGGACCGACGTCGACGCCCGCTCACCCTTATCGCCGAAATACACGGCACTGACAAACCACCACAACCACATACGAGCATTCTGCTCGTCACTCCACTCCGAGGGGCCATACTCGGTCTTCCCCTCAAAGTACTCCAAGATGTAGCTCGTCTTGAAAGTGTAAGGTGGAGCGCCCTCACAAATCACCTCCAAACCACCGCCAATCGCGCAGAATACAACCTCGCCCACAACGGACGGCGCAAACTCGGCTCATGTCACGGCCCCCGAATCCAGCCCGTTATGACCGCATACTCGGACAAGGTAATACCGCCAAAGCCGCATATGGAACGCCGTCGTGGTGTCCCAAGACTGCCTAGGAAGGCCCCGATCAACATCGTTCGCCGTCCGCTTCTTCCTTGCAATCTCCCTCCAATGGCCGACCAAGCGGCGAAAAGCACTACGCAAAGACCTGCTTGCGCCCTCGGCGAAAGTTTCTCCTCGAGCACACATCACGGACGAGACGCCGAGAAGGTCCTCATCGAGCCTTTCTGCCAACCCATCGTCGCTCGATAGGAAACGTGTCTCTCCGGAGCAAGTAGAAGGTTATGGCCATCCCAGCCCTTGGCGAACGCCCTGTTCGCACGTGATTTTCGCGGCCTAGAGCTACTCGCTCTAGGCGCAGCCTCCTCAGCCTCCTCCTCGACATCCATCTCAGCCTCCAGCTCATCCACAAGCTCTTGAGCAAGCTCATCCTCAGGATCGGGCACAGGGACATTCCTCCCACGACCTCTACCTCGTGACTGACCACGTCTCGTGCGCAGGTCACGAGGGTCAGCATCCCTCTCACTACGCGTACGCCTCAAACCACTCGAGCTAGAGGCTCCCTCAGTCCTCGAGCTAGTACTCCTACGAGATTTCGATCTCGTAACACAACTAGAATCCTCTCCTGCAACCAAACACAACCAAACACATACAGCTATAATACATGCAAGCATACAACTTGGCATACACATACACAAATACACACAAATAATACACACATAATACATACACACATTGCACTATACGCTCTACAGAGCATTTTTAGGCCTAATTCACAATTAAGCCGAGCCTAATTCACAATTAAGCCGAAAACCGTTCTCTACACCTCAAAATTAAAACTTTATGGTTTCTACGCGCCATAATAGTCCCCAACAACAACCCATTACAAGCAATTGCATTTTGGTCACTCCGATCAAAAACCCCCAATTCGCCTTAATTACTCCGTATAACTACGACTTAAGACGGCGATTTGAAAGCCTTAACTCGACATTTACGCAAAACTAACGCTATAGGCATGCTATACACGCTATGGGCATCCTACACCGAAGTTTAATTGAAATTCCGGGTCGGAAAATCCGGGTTCGTTTTCGGGCCCGAAACCTAATTTGGACTTTTTCACACAAAGACGGTCCAAATCACAATCAATTCACACATACACGTTCACATGGCATAATGCAACACAATGACGTCAATTTCAAGCATTCAAACGGCAAATTTCAAGCAAAACTCGGGATTTCGTGCAAAACCCGTCTTTTCAACATTTTAAGGCAAAACTAGCTAATTACAACAACAAATAACGTAAAAGCAAGTTAAAATGGAGCATTACCTGGTTCCATAGCAAGGCAACGCAACGAAAACGAGCAAAAACGGTTGAGAAATCGAAAAATGGTGTTTTTGGAGCAAGAAAACCGTAAATGAGTTATGAGCCTCACTCACGACATCCTCGAGCTTTAAACAGCTCTCCCAGCCAACAGGGGAAACCGCATAAGCTTATGCGGTTTGTCCCCTGAACCGCATAAGCCTATGCGGTTCCTGCCTTTGGCTTTTTCCGGTTTTTTCTCGTTTTACGCCTACTTTGAATTCCTAATTCATCTTGGCTCTAATACAACTCCAAGTACGTCCCGTGCTTGGGTTAAGGCGTCACCTACAGTCCGCCATACGCGTATATTAAGCATTTAATGTACTGCATGTATAGCACGAACGCTCTTCACGAGCATTACATCATTTTCTCCTCAACGGAAGGCACTCATATGCAACTACGACTACATAGACACTCCTCGGCGAGCCCAAGCACAAGCACTCTGCAATATACACCTAACTCCAAGCATTTCACTCTACATAGACGCTCCTCGGCGAGTTCAAGCATTACACGGACGCTCTTTCACGAGACCTACACCAACACCTACATAAGCACCCCTACTCAAATATACACCTCACGCATACCCAAACATCTTACAAGCACATGCACCCCTGCACCTTAGCCCCTTTCACATTTCAACACATGCAATACGAAGACATTACAAGCAGCAGCCCCAAGCATCCGACGACACCAGGCATATACAAAGGCACCATCAACGACAGTACAACAAGCACGACGAAGACATCCAGCAGGCCGGCAGGCCCTTATAGCATGCACGGACCGCCAAGTCCTTAAAATGCGCACGCCCCTCCCCGTTTAGCCCGGTTCGAAGTCCTCGTCTCACCCATGGACACACACTTCGTTCCGCTGACTGTATCGAGACTGTAATGGTCCGGATATGGTCGTAGGAGTTTGACTAGCGCTCCAGTCCGAGCTCAGTCAAACTGGGGGCTCTGTGGATACCCATATCCGTACCCTCCCAAACAAAACTCTGTGATGTAACACGGACTTTTATTACGCATGCTTTAACGTTGACTTAAACGGTTCTAACTAATGTCGAATTCATTTTGAGTCGTTTGAAATGTTAAAATGATTTAGGTCGCTTCACATCACACTTAAATAAACGTTCATTTTGTCCATTTGGAGTCTAGCTAGGTCCCTGTCCTGCTTCATTTGGCATGAGCTTCGCACTTGCACTACAATTAGCCCTTTTACATTAACAAGGTCTAATTCAGCATTCCTAAATTCCTAAATTTAGGCCCGGTGGCTAAATCTTCCCTTTAGCCCCCTCTTACACAAAATACGGCTTCACGTCTTACCTTATTTCACAAAAACTATGCAAATACACCCTTTTTCATTTTTCCGGGTCTCGAGCCCGAAACCGAGCCCAAACCCAGCCTTTGGCCCGCACTCCAAAGCCCTGAGCATCACAAAATATCTCAGAAATATCCTAGGGGTTTTCTTGAGCTTCACGTTTGAGATTATCTCGAAATCTTTCAAAGATACAATTCAACCGAAACTAGGAAACTACGCTAAAACCACACCCTCAAACCGCATAAGCTTATGCGGTTTAGGGAGGCAACCGCATAAGCCTATGCAGTTTGCCCTGGCAACCGCATAAGGCTATGCGGTTCCTAGGCCTATTTTTATCCCCGGATTTCCTATTTCTCCGAGGTTTTTAGTATATACACCCATACACCCTGACCTCGAAAACACAATTCACAACCAGAAATACACAATTTCTCTTCAAAATACATCCTTCACACATAATTTCTTGCACCCTTCCGCAAAACACTCACAAAGCCTCAAGCACTCAAATCCTTGAGTTCAACACACCATCCCGTGTTGAATTCATCCTCCTTTCAAGTTCAAGAAGCGAAGCTCTGCCCAGATCTGAAGCGTCAGGACAAGGTAGGTACCGATCCACTTGGATCAAAGCTTTTTCTTATTTTCTATGGACTAACAAAGGGGTCTACACTTTAGCGCCCCGCGGCTTTGGCACCCAGCGCTTGCACTCCAAGTGTTCTATTTACTTCGGGTACACTCCATATCCGATGACACGCCAAAGTCGCATAAGCAACCGACCTTATAAAATAAACCAATGGACAATTGAACTTTATTTTATTTGCATGCATCTTGCACCTTCTTATTTTGCATTAAAATCAACTTAAACAATGAATTGGACCTTTAACTGAACCGTATTCGTTAACAAGTTAAACATGCTAAACTGAGGGTTTTAATCAATCTTTTTGCATCTGCATCTGCATTCTTTTACAAACTTATCGCACTTGTACGTAGCGATAACATTAGCTCAAATATCATCTTACATAGATTGTTCTAGGTCAGTAGAGGCTATTTTTACATAGGCTTTTCTAAAAGGTTTTCATAAATCATTATTTGAATTAACTCTTTTTCTAAAGTACCCTCACCCCGAATCCAATCTGGTTTCACAACCTTAGATCCAGGGGTGTCGGCGTGCTCCAAAATCTAGGACATGTTTTTAGCTTAGAACATGGTAGCAGGTTCCTAATTTCCGCGATAATTAGGTGGCGACTCCATAACAGTTCTTAAAGGTTTTTCCAATTTAATCTTTTTTAACTTTAAAATCCGCCCTTTAAGCAAGACGCCGAGTTGGGTCCCTCGACGCGGTTCCCGGGTTCCACAGAAGCAGGGGCTAAGTATACATATAAATACGACACATCATGACGGCTCTAAATATTTAATTACTGATGGAGATTCGAATCCAACATATATCCCCAACCTTCTTTGGGGTCCCATCTTTGTACGCTGTGGTGGGCTAATTGGAACGTACACAGCGCATCCAAAAATTCTGAGATGGGATACATTTGGTTCTTGACCAAAAACCAATTTTAGGGGAGATGATGTATGATAACTCGGTGGTCTAATGCGAATTAGTGCTGCTGCATGTAAAATCGCATGTCCCCATGATGACACAGGCAATTTAGACCTCATAAGCATTGGTCTCGCAATCAGTTGAATGCGTTTTATTAATGATTCCGCAAGACCATTTTGCGTGTGAACATGTGCCACCGGATGTTCAACACTTATCCCAATAGACATACAATAGTCATCAAAATTTTGTGAACTAAATTCACCAGCGTTGTCCAGACGAATAGTCTTAATGGGATAATCTGGAAAGTGGGCTCTTAACCTTATCAATTGAGCCAATAACCTCGCAAACGTCAAGTTGACGTTTGCGAGTCGATAACAGTGATACATGTGACCATCTTGTTGATGCGTCAATTAAGACCATAAAGTACCGAAATGGTCCACTGTGTGGATGTATAGGTCCACTGATATCACCATGTATTCTTTCCAGAAATGTAAGGGATTCATTCCCTATTTTAGACGGTGAGGGTCTAATGATTAATTTGCCTTGTGAGCAAGCAGCACATACAAAATCATTGGACTGAAGAATACTCCGGTTCTTCAATGAATGTCCACATGAATTCTCAATGATTTTTCGCATCATCAACGATCCGGGATGTCCCAACCGGTCGTGCCAAACCATAAAGTTTGTTTTATCCGTACACTTCTGGTTTACCAAAGCATATGATTCAATTGTACCAATTTTTGTATAGTACAAACCAGAAGACAATACCGTCAATTTCTCCAATATTCGTTTACTGTTCAACCGTGAACAAGTAATGTAGAGGTACTCCGTTCCTCTTTCATTTGAGGTCTCAATATGATATCCATTCCGGCGGATATCGTTAAAGCTCAATAAATTTCTTTGAGACCGTGGAGAATATAAAGCCTCATTAATTTCGATATTTGTTCCATGAGGCAATAAAATATTAGCTCTACCAGAGCCTTCAATTAAATCCGTACTACCCGCAATAGTACGTACAGTTGCCTTATGCTCCTTTAAGCATGCAAAATATTTTTTATCTTTAAGGATTGTGTGCGTTGTAGCACTATCCGCAAGGCATACATCTCCATGTGTAGCATCCATAATCTTCATAAACAAATTATATATATAAAGTAAGGTGCACGCTAATTAAAATTATTAATTCAAATCAAACCTCAAAATAAATGTTCACAAAACATGTTTCAAAATATCAAAATCAAACAATCAAACAAATTTAATAATGTTCCAATGTCCAAAGACAATTATTTAAAATTAACAAACTCCAAAAATAAATGTCTAATATTAAACTATAACAATGATAATAATTTAATTTGGTGGTTGCACATTTCCATCGCCAATTAAGTGATCAATCCGTCTGTCAGGATCTGCAAAGAAATCTGAGACATCCAAATATTCCCCATAATTAAGTGGCTGATCTCCGGCAGCAAAATTTGTCTCGATTTCACCTTCAGCAGCGAAATTTGCCTCTACTTTCTTCCCTTGGTTACCACGAAGGGACTGCTGATAACGATCCACAATATGACCAGGTGCGCGACAGACCCGAGACCAATGGCCTCTATTACCACAACGGTGACACGTGGTTCCCATGTCGCGCGAACCACCTCGCGAACCACCTCGCGGACCTTCCCTTGGACCATCTTTACGTTCTTGTTTACGATGAGCATTATAACGTTTGAATTTTCCACCTTTACTACCTCGATGATTTACGCGGGGATAAGCCTGTCCCCGTCCACGTCCTTGGTCACGAACTCCGGCGTGACCTTTATTTTTATTATCATATTTTATCGCATTCGTTTCCGGGAATGGATCAGTACCAGTAGGACGGGACTGGTGGTTTTTTAGAAAGATTTCATTATTCTGTTCAACCACTAATAAGCAAGAAATAAGTTCAGAATATTTTTTAAAACCCCTCTGACGATATTGCTGCGACAGGAGTAATTGTGAACCATGAAAGGTTTGGTATGTTTTTTCCAACATATCCGCGTCAGATATTTTTTCTCCACATAAAGCCAATTGTGAAGTGATTCTGAACATGGCTGAATTATATTCACTAACATATTTATAATCTTGCAATCTCAGATGTATCCAATTATGTCTAGCATTAGGGAGGGTAACATTTTTATAATGGTCATACCTTTCCTTTAGTTGATTCCATAGACTCAAAGGATCTTTCACAGTCAAAAATTCCATTTTGAGATCCTCACAAATATGATGACGGAGGAAGATCATGGCTTTGGCCTTATTTTGGGCAGATGCCGTATTGCCCTCTTTAATAGTGTCGGCAAGCCCATTAGCTTCCAAGTGCATTTCCACATCAACCATCCATGTCATAAAATTTTTTCCTTCGACATCCAAGGCCACAAACTCGAGTTTTGCAAGATTCGACATAATTAACTATATAAGAAAATTTTATAAGTTAAAAAAATTATAATCACAAGAGAAGTGGCAACTAGTGAAGTTGTATATGAAAAGATGAGATGATTATTACATGAGGACTATGAAGATAATTAGATACGTACACCAAAGTAACCACACAAAAACGTATACACATGTATAGTATAACAAAATTGTCCATAGTAATTTAAAACCAAAGAACTACTATAATACGACATAATAAGATGAAGGATAACACGACATCATGACTTGAAAATAAATAATAATATGGCATAAAGCAAACAATAACATCCCAAATCATTACAAACAACTAATTCAATTATAAATAGACATGGATAACAACGATTATAATTATATGGTAGTATAAATTTACGGCGCAAATTAAATTATAGTAGTCAAGAGTGCATAGTAGGCAAGAGTGCATATGAAACATGTAAACATGAAAGACATGCAGAAGACAAATCAACATCGGATGACACGTACGAAACATGTAAACATCAAATTTTTTTCTTTAGATTTTGTGCACTGTAAACATCGAGATATAAGTATATTTATTCATTAATATACTACGGCAGTAATATAAAGTGATAACATATGAATATACGATATAATATATATAGAGTACAAGAAAATAATTTGATAATAATATAAATTATATGGAGTACAAGAAGATAATTTGACAATACCAAAAAAAAATATATGCAAATTATTACACATGGAACACAAACATTACGGAAGACATACCAGTAAAATATTATCATAAAATATTATCGTACATGGACAAAATATGACGGCAAGATCGAAGCACATGTAAATATCATGACAAGAAAAATAGATTATTGAACTTAGAAAACATGGTAGATATCATAGATAATACAGCAAAACAATATGTATACGCCTAATGTAGATTTCATAGATTAATAACAAATTAATGACAATATGGACATGAAGTAATATATGGGTGTCGTAAAGTAATAACATAATGATGATGAACAATATAGTAAGAACATGGTGATGATGAGCAACATAGACACGACACAAGTGCATGCAGCATGATAATAATGGCAGCTTAAAATTATAAGACAATAAGAAGTGTGCATACCGCAACGGATTGACGCTAGAATATTACGGAAAAAAAAAAAAAGAATAATAACCCGTGAAAATAAGAGAGCCGTGCTGATAACGTGTTGTGAATAGAGGAGATTAAGAGAGGATTAAGAGAGGATTAGAGAGAATGGGATGATCTTATTCCATATGATAGGTCATGTATATATAGTACATGGGAGATCTAAGGTTTAACCAAAACCCTAATTACATAGTATAGTACAATGGGTTGGGCCTTGTACATCCATATCATAACATATATAGATTTATTTTAATAGAATATAGTGATGAAGATGATGTGTATTCTAAATTTCCAGAATTTTAAGAATTTTGTGTATAGTGATGAACATGAAGATGGTGATAAAGATGAAGAGTTTCACAAATTTTGAAGATGAAGATGAAGATGAAGATGGAGATGGAGATGAAGATGGAGAATTTCACAAATTTTGAAGATGAAGATGAAGATGGAGATGGAGATGGAGATGGAGATGGAGATGAAGATGGAGAATTTCACAACTTTTGAGGATTCTTAGTTTTGCGATTCTTAGCTAGTGCAACCCGAGACCGTTTTATAATTATGAGTTAATACACATGTGATTCTTAGTCTTTGAGATTAATGATTTAATTTATAATGAGTGAACGTTAGGGAGATTATAGTATCTGCGTAGGGAGTATTTTTAGGACTTAGTTATGTTGCTAGATGGGTTGTGACAATCATGGGATAGTGAGAATTGGGAAGTGATATTGTGGTGAACAATAATCGGCTTTGAGGAAAACTTTAAGGATATAGTGAGCACGATAAATCTTTGGGGAATGCACTCTAAAGGATAAGGTAGGAATGACAAGTGTGCATCTTGTGGTTTTGTGTATGTGTTAGGAATAAGGAAATTCATTAATGGGAGGAGAGAATTTGAGGTCGGTAAGGTAGTGACGTTCGAGGAAGGTATGGATAGACTTGTGTATGGAAACAATGGGTTGAGAGAGTATTAAGCTTTTGACGACACATTTTGATAGCTACGTGATAATATACCTTTGATTTGGGGATGAGACGATATGGTATGACATAATTATGGTTATTTCGTTGTGGAGAGTGTGGATAGATATGAGATGCGATATAGACTTGAGCTTGCATCACGTTATGATTAAGGATACGAGGCTTGACATTAGCATTGATTTGGGGATTAGCTTACGCGTTAGTTTGTCTTGGTAACATAGGTAATGGTGCCTTTTGGGTTGTTAAAACCCGTCTGAGGTTTTGGTTAGACTTGGTGAGGAAGATGCTTGGTTGAACGATATGGTTTTGTGAGGCTAGTGTGCCTAATTTGAGGATTGTCAAGCATAAGATGCACCAATAGTATTAAAGGGTTATATGAGTGAGTTGAGCATCATTCGGGTGATATGTGATGTCGGGTTATCTTAAGCGTCGTTAAGCGTGTCTATGCCCTTGTTATCGAGGTGAGTAGAGTTAGCGATTCTTGTCTTGAGGACCATAGGAGTAGGTAGTTTTCTTAATCCTTTGGGGGCATTCTTTCGTTCTCAAGTTTCGAGGACGAAACTTCTTTTTAGGTGGCGAGATTGTAACACCCCGACTTTTCCTAATATTAATTATTCATCTCAATAATATTCGTAATTCATTTCTCTTGATTTTCTCATTTTTAGCTCGAGAAAATCAGTTCACTTGTCGCGTGGATTAAGCTACACTGTAGTCAGAACTTAAAAACGGAGTAATTAACTTAAAAACGGTGTAATTTCCTCATACGGACTCCGATTCAGGTGATTCAAAAGGCTAAACTGCGTATTTTTTCAACGCCGTCGCAACTGCCAAATTTACAAGTTGAACCGACCGGTTCAGGCTCGAACCGACCGGTTCTGGTCTGTTTTCCGCATCAGTTTTCGTGTTTGTTTTATACACGAAACTCTTTATACTTATAAGGCTTTTTAAACCCTAATTCCTCTTTTATTATTTCTGATATTTCTCATTCAATCCTAGCCTCTCTTCTCTCTCTTCATTCCCTCATTAATTCTCATCAAATCATCTCATAAAAATCATTCAATTCTTCTCCTAATCAAGCCCTAATCATCCTAATTCATTCCTTTGGTAATTCCTTTGGTAATTCTTATCAATTGGTTTAGTTTTCGGATTATGTTGTTATTATATGTGTTTATTGTGTTGTTCTTATGTATTGAATGATTTATGTGTGCCCTAATCAATAGGAGAGAATTGGAGAGAAAACCCCAAGTTCGGATTTCTCTGACCCAGGTTCACTAAACGGAAGATCTCCGGAGATCCGACCGTCTGATTTTGCCGAAATTTTGACAGCATGTTCCTGACTCTTGGGGCTACCTTTTCACCGTTCAGTTTTTCATTTGGAGTTCTGGATCGTCTGTTATCGCGTCTAGACAGAAGGGGTGAAAACTGTGCTTTTCTTGGGCTTGTTTGAAAAAGGTAAGTAGGTGTAACCTTAGTGATATTTTGACTTGTGTGAGACCATATGATTGATTGAGGATGATTTGTTTGTGTTGAGAATGTAAAGCTATGAACTTTGGGTTGGTTGTGCTATGAAATTATGTTCTTTGTTCTTAATTGTGTTGGTCTCACACTATTGTGTCTAATGGAATGAATTGGGATGTTTGTCATATTGAATTTGAGTTATATTGTTATTAAGTTGATTAAAGATGTTCACTTTGGGAATTGTAATGGTTTATTATGGCTACTCTTGAGTTCTTATGGTTATTACTCCGTATTAAGGTTGTTATTGTATGGATGATCATAGTTCATGTTGAGGATGAGTATAAATTGGATAATTACGTTGTAATGAGTTTAAGATGGATAATATATCGGTGTGGTGAGTAAAGGATGATTGATATGAGTTGGTATATTGTTAAACATGTTTACCTTTGTTATAATTATGTTTTGTTGAGATATGTTATGAATTTGGGGTTACTTGGTTTGCTTTAATGGTTGTAATTGTTGTACTGTTGGTATTGGAGATGGGGTTATGATGTATTGTTTGAGATTGTGTTTATGCTTGAGTTAAGTTTGCATGCGTGTACTGTTCTGGCACGTATGTGAGGAGCTACGACGTCCTAGTTTGGACGGATACCGCCCATGATCCCCTCGGCTATTCTTGTTGCTTAGTTAGAGTGACTATGGGTTCTCAACCATGTTGGTTAGAGACTATGGTTTATATAATGTCGTCACCGTTCTTGTTGCTCGGTGGAATTTGGCCAAATTTAGACTAATGAGTTTGAGGAACTTCTTGTTCTTTGTTCGCCATAGGGTTTGGATGATTCTTGTTGCTTCATCCGGTGATTCTTGTTGCTTCACCCGATTGCTCGTGCTTACTCTTGCAGGTTGTTGATTGTTATCTGTCATCTTGTTGTTGAGAGTTTGAGCTTGTATATCTAGGATGAACTAGTCATTGTCGAGTTGTATTGGTTATATATGTATACAGGTTGTTGAGTGACAGATGGTTGAGTTGGTTGATTATTGATTTAAGTTTGGGGTTGACCTATGTTGATCACGCACTTGGGTTGTATTGTTGATTACTTTTATTATGTTGAAATATGACTGGGAGCACCTAGTTACTCCCCACTGATTGTGGCTGTTACATTCTTTGTGGCAGGTTAGCGCGGAATCGGGTTTATCAAGTGAGGATGCCGTGAGGATGACCTATAGCTAGCCTTGAAGTGATTTTGGATTAGACTTGTTAGGATGTTTAGATTTATTCTTGTTGTCTTACTTTCGTTTTTGGAGCTGGATTTGTAAGGGGTATTTACTCCCCACTTCTAGGCCTCAAGGCCTACCTTTTTATCGTTGTTTAGTTGGTTTAGTGAGTAATGATCCGGATTCCACGGTGTTTCCGCCACCGTGGCTCGCTTTTATTTTCTTTTATTTCATAAATCCTTTTTATTTCTTTATTTTATTTTGTTGAAAAATCCGAGTTGTTACAGTTGGTATCAGAGCGAATACGCTCCCAACTCTCTTAGGTGAGTGAGTAGGATTTGACCTAGAACACCGAGTGAGAGTGTTGGGTAGACACATTAGGGGGTCTGCGTTATTTGTGCATGTGTATGAGTAGTTGTATAAATGGTGGACTTAGGTTCTCCACCATTAGATCACACGTTTTCTTTGGGCGTAGGTGCAAGCATGAAGGAGTCTTGCAAGATCGTGTGTCGACTCGATAGATCATCATATTCGAAAATTCATCGTTTTGCCTTTGAACTAATCCTTTTAAAGCTTTTTATTTGTTCTAATCGTCGGATTTAGTTCTATTTCTTTATTTATTTCAAAATGTTTTACTCTAATAAATGTTTTCTTATCTATTATTTGGTTACTTTGATTTCATCATACTCAACTTTTGAGCTTAAATAATTTGTACTACAATTTCTTATTAGATGATAGTACTAACGACTTTATAATTTCGAAATTAGCCTTTGTTTTTGGTACTCAACAAAAAGAAGTATTTTACATTCTGTTTTAAAATACTTTTATGACCCTAGCTTTTAATGTCATTCATTTGAGAGTTCAGTTTTATCGAAAATTTTAGTCTATTTATGCCTTGACGATCTCTTGTCTTAACTTTTCGATTTATTCGTTTCTTCAACTTCAATCATTTGATTATTTGCATGGCAAACCTTCCTTCTTCCTCAGATCTTTTGAAAAGCCTAGAGATTTAACTTTGGAAGTCTTTGATTCGTACTGATTGATCAGCTGGAGCAAGAAACTTGAAGCCGAGTTGCGAATATATGGTCCTACCATCAGAGCACGCAGTAGAAGCTCTTAATCTAAGTCACCTACCATATTCGTAGGGACGTCTTTCAGCTTGTTAGCTACACTTGTCCTTGGTATATCCTTCTAGTTCTTGATCTTATTATACATTTGTTTTAAAACTATCAGCTCGTGATTACAGTTTGAGTTTCGTTTTCCCCAATAAATTAAAATCTCTTATTACCTTCATGCTTATATTTTTTTCAATTGATTGTGCTGAAATAATTTCTAAACTCTTTTATTTCTAGAATGTTTTCAGTCAGTTCTATTAACAAAACCTATTTTTGTATATTTGTGCTACAATGGTGTGTTTATCCTTCTTGTACTTTCTTATTTTGTAACTATGTCGAGGAAAAATTTTAATCAGTAAGGTTTTACTTTTCCGTTCATTTTTAAACGCGTCAATACATTTTGATGGCTTTTTACTCAATCAAATTTGAAATGACTGACACTTATCTATTGCATCCACTTTTGATCAAAACCTCTTTGTTATCCTAAACCTTCTTTTATTAGATTTTCTAATTTGAGCATTTGGTTTATTTAAACATTATTTATTCTACTTGGTATTTTAGCAGCTTTATTCCTCTAAAAATCAAAGTCATTTTGGAAACTCGACTTTAAGACTTCTCTTTGAAATTGTTACTTCTGATAATACTTTATATTTGTCAAACTTTTCAGCAATTACCTTTTCGTCTCTCCTTCATAACGAATCCAATTAGAGTTCTTTGTTGGAAATGAGTCTTATGCCTTCATTTGTGAACTCTTAAAGTATATTTCTATTTTCCTTCATCGTTTCATATTAAAAATTTCTTTTGTCAAATTGGTGGTTGTTGAGCAGTTCCTTACAAAGGATTTATTATGTCATATTTTTACTTAATTCGTTTCATTCCTTCTTTTCTTTCTTATTCATCATAACTCATCACTTTTATATCATGACCCTGTCGATCACCTTTTAGTCTTGTCATTCGGGTCTTATGTCATTCTATTCCTTAGGTTTCCCTCTAGAGGTTACTTCATTTCTATTGCCTTTGAGCCGACTTTTAAGACGTCGATCTTCTATTATTTTTCATTCCTTTCCATAGCTAATCACGTTCTCAATTTTGTAAAAGCTCTTGATGTATTAACATCAATCTTGTCCTTGATAAATTTCTATAATCGTAATCCTTGGCATCTAGCCGTAAGGTGCTTCACCCTTATCTAGCTCGAGATCTGATCCTTAGGCTGTCGCTGTTATTTGAGTCATAGATGATAGAGTTTGGTTAATAAATAGTTGATAGTATGAGTGGTTTGCTAGTTAATGCACATGGTTGGTCGTTGTAACTTTTGAGGATTCTTAGTTTTGCGATTCTTAGCTAGTGCAACCCGAGACCGTTTTATAATTATGAGTTAATACACATGTGATTCTTAGTCTTTGAGATTAATGATTTAATTTATGATGAGTGAACGTTAAGGAGATTATAGTATCTGCGTAGGGAGTATTTTTAGGACTTAGTTATGTTGCTAGATGGGTTGTGACAATCATAGGATAGTGAGAATTGGGAAGTGATATTGTGGTGAACAATAATCGGCTTTGAGGAAAACTTAAAGGATATAGTGAGCACGATAAATCTTTGGGGAATGCACTCTAAAGGATAATGTAGGAATGATAAGTGTGCATCTTGTGGTTTTGTGTATGTGTTAGGAATAAGGAAATTCATTAATGGGAGGAGAGAATTTGAGGTCGGTAAGGTAGTGACGTTCGAGGAAGGTATGGATAGACTTGTGTATGGAAACAATGGGTTGAGAGAGTATTAAGCTTTTGACGACACATTTTGATAGCTACGTGATAATATACCTTTGATTTGGGGATGAGACGATATGGTATGACATAATTATGGTTATTTCGTTGTGGAGAGTGTGGATAGATATGAGATGCGATATAGACTTGAGCTTGCATCACGTTATGATTAAGGATACGAGGCTTGACATTAGCATTGATTTGGGGATTAGCTTACGCGTTAGTTTGTCTTGGTAACATAGGTAATGGTGCCTTTTGGGTTGTTAAAACCCGTCTGAGGTTTTGGTTAGACTTGGTGAGGAAGATGCTTGGTTGAACGATATGGTTTTGTGAGGCTAGTGTGCCTAATTTGAGGATTGTCGAGCATAAGATGCACCAATAGTATTAAAGGGTTATATGAGTGAGTTGAGCATCATTCGGGTGATATGTGATGTCGGGTTATCTTAAGCGTCGTTAAGCGTGTCTATGCCCTTGTTATCGAGGTGAGTAGAGTTAGCGATTCTTGTCTTGAGGACCGTAGGAGTAGGTAGTTTTCTTAATCCTTTGGGGGCATTCTTTCGTTCTCAAGTTTCGAGGACGAAACTTCTTTTTAGGTGGCGAGATTGTAACACCCCGACTTTTCCTAATATTAATTATTCGTCTCAATAATATTCGTAATTCATTTCTCTTGATTTTCTCATTTTTAGCTCGAGAAAATCAGTTCACTTGTCGCGTGGATTAAGCTACACTGTAGTCAGAACTTAAAAACGGAGTAATTAACTTAAAAACGGTGTAATTTCCTCATACGGACTCCGATTCAGGTGATTCAAAAGGCTAAACTGCGTATTTTTTCGACGTCGTCGCAACTGCCAAATTTACAAGTTGAACCGACCGGTTCAGGCTCGAACCGACCGGTTCTGGTCTGTTTTCCGCATCAGTTTTCGTGTTTGTTTTATACACGAAACTCTTTATACTTATAAGGCTTTTTAAACCCTAATTCCTCTTTTATTATTTCTGATATTTCTCATTCAATCCTATCCTCTCTTCTCTCTCTTCATTCGCTCATTAATTCTCATCAAATCATCTCATAAAAATCATTCAATTCTTCTCCTAATCAAGCCCTAATCATCCTAATTCATTCCTTTGGTAATTCCTTTGGTAATTCTTATCAATTGGTTTAGTTTTCGGATTATGTTGTTATTATATGTGTTTATTGTGTTGTTCTTATGTATTGAATGATTTATATGTGCCCTAATCAATAGGAGAGAATTGGAGAGAAAACCCCAAGTTCGGATTTCTCTGACCCAGGTTCACTAAACGGAAGATCTCCGGAGATCCGACCGTCCGATTTTGCCGAAATTTTGACAGCATGTTCCTGACTTTTGGGGCTACGTTTTCACCGTTCAGTTTTTCATTTGGAGCTCTGGATCGTCTGTTATCGCGTCTGGACAGAAGGGGTGAAAACTGTGCTTTTCTTGGGCTTGTTTGAAAAAGGTAACTAGGTGTAGCCTTAGTGATATTTTGACTTGTGTGAGACCATATGATTGATTGAGGATGATTTGTTTGTGTTGAGAATGTAAAGCTATGAACTTTGGGTTGGTTGTGCTATGAAATTATGTTCTTTGGTCTTAATTATGTTGGTCTCACACTATTGTGTCTAATGGAATGAATTGGGATGTTTGTCATATTGAATTTGAGTTATATTGTTATTAAGTTGATTAAAGATGTTCACTTTGGGAATTGTAATGGTTTATTATGGCTACTCTTGAGTTTTTATGGTTATTACTCCGTATTAAGGTTGTTATTGTATGGATGATCATAGGTCATGTTGAGGATGAGTATAAATTGGATAATTACGTTGTAATGAGTTTAAGATGGATAATATATGGGTGTGGTGAGTAAAGGATGATTGATATGAGTTGGATTATGAGTTGGTATATTGTTAAGCATGTTTACCTTTGTTATAATTATGTTTTGTTGAGATATGTTATGAATTTGGGGTTACTTGGTTTGCTTTAATGGTTGTAATTGTTGTACTGTTGGTATTGGAGATGGGGTTATGATGTATTGTTTGAGATTGTGTTTATGCTTGAGTTAAGTTTGCATGCGTGTACTGTTCTGGCACGTATGTGAGGAGCTACGACGTCCTAGTTTGGACGGATACCGCCCATGATCACCTCGGCTATTCTTGTTGCTTAGTTAGAGCAACTATGGGTTCTCAACCATGTTGGTTAGAGACTATGGTTTATATAATGTCGTCACCGTTCTTGTTGCTCGGTGGAATTTGGCCAAATTTAGACTAATGAGTTTGAGGAACTTCTTGTTGCTGTTCCGCCATAGGGTTTGGATGATTCTTGTTGCTTCATCCGGGGTGATTCTTGTTGCTTCACCCAGTGCTCTGTGCTTACTCTTGCAGGTTGTTGATTGTTATCTGTCATCTTGTTGTTGAGAGTTTGAGCTTGTATATCTAGGATGAACTAGTCATTGTCGAGTTGTATTGGTTATATATGTATACAGGTTGTTGAGTGACAGATGGTTGAGTTGGTTGATTATTGAGTTAAGTTTGGGGTTGACCTATGTTGATCACGCACTTGGGTTGTATTGTTGATTACTTTTATTATGTTGAAATATGACTTGGAGCACCTAGTTACTCCCCACTGATTGTGGTTGTTACATTCTTTGTGGCAGGTTAGCGCGGAATCGGGTTTATCAAGTGAGGATGCCGTGAGGATGACCTATAGCTAGCCTTGAAGTGATTTTGGATTAGACTTGTTAGGATGTTTAGATTTATTCTTGTTGTCTTACTTTCGTTTTTGGAGCTGGATTTGTAAGGGGTATTTACTCCCCACTTTTAGGCCTCAAGGCCTACCTTTTTATCGTTGTTTAGTTGGTTTAGTGAGTAATGATCCGGATTCCACGGTGTTTCCGCCACCGTGGCTCGCTTTTATTTTCTTTTATTTCATAAATCCTTTTTATTTCTTTATTTTATTTTGTTGAAAAATCCGGGTTGTTACAAAAGAAGTTTCGTTTTTATGAGATAATGTAGAAACAAATTTATGTACAAATTTTTAATAGAAGTTAAAACATTGTGACTTGAACATACAAAAACGTCGTATTGCATTTTCATTTTTCATGGTTGTTCTTGTTTATGACTGTTTCGTTGACGAAAAATTATTTGTATTGAAATTTCATTTGAAGTGGTTGGAGTTTTGTGTTTATAGGATAAAGTTTCGTTCTGATTACATAGTTGGAACACAAACTTATGTAAATGTTGTCATTACAAGTTACAAAAATAATTACAGTTACATTGTAGCTAGGAACTACAATTACACAAATTTATGTAAATGAATACGATTACATTTTAGGAAATACAATTGATTTTGCTATTAAGTTGTTAAAATCACAGTTACAAGTAACATTATTGTCCGCGAAAAAGGTTCGCGTAGATGGAGAATTCCTATTAGATAACAACGGTGGACCTTGAACTTGAGGTTGTCGTCAGCAGAAACACTACCATCATAAATCACAGTCAACCCTCACTAACAACCACATCCATCTGTGAATACACACAACCTAACCATATTCTGAGCAAACTACAAAAGTTGAATTTAAAAAAAATACGAAGAAATGGATTGATAAACCGTGTAATTAAAATGAAATAAAGGAAAAATCAGAGAAACTACAAAATTTACGAAGAAATGGTTTGATAAACAGTGTAAGTGCAAATTCATTATTTACAAAATATCCATCAACATCACTTAACTTTGAAACTGCAACCGCAAATTATAAAACTTTAACACAAATTTTTTTTGTAACTACAACCGTTAATTACGAAACTTTGGAACAAATTTTTAAAACTTTTAACTTTACGAAACTTTTAACTTTACAAAGATTCTTGTTTATCACATAACAAATTGAAAAAAAATAAATGATTTTCGTCAAAAAAAATAAAATACTAACAAATTTCCGAAATTAATTATACACTTATCATTATCAACTTGCAATATTTATCAATACTCCATGCTTACCACCTTCAATAACAACAACAACAACAACAACTCAACAATGTCAGTGAAAATTAGAGAACAAAATTTCAAAAAAGAATGATAAATGAAAAAAAATAAAAAATAAAATAAAAATTCGTAATTAAAATTAAAAAAAATGGTAGACAAACTTACAGAAAATGGAGATTAGACACAAATGGAGATTTGACACAAATGAGCACCAACATTCGAAATTTATAAAAACCACGACAACGAGCAACGACAAACAACGTCAATATGGAAAAAAAATTAAATCAAGTTAATGATAAAAATTATATTGGTGTGTATTTGAAGAAGATGAATAATTTTGAAAATTTTGAAGAAGAATAGAGAGAAGAGGAAATAAAATGAAAATAAATAGAGAGAATGAATGAGAGAATAAAATTAGAAACTAATAAATTGCATTGGGAAGAGGAGTGAGGAGTGAAGCCGGCAATATCTTAGGAAATTGTGATCAATTTTTTTTTTTTTTTTTTAATTATTATTCTTATTTTTTTTAATTGATTTAGCCCAATTAATGTAAGTCATAGATCAATATTCAATCAACGGTGTAGATGCTGCCTCGCTACCTCGCTTTAAGTAGGGTGTCTCGATTGAACCTAATACATTATAATGGAGTATCACTATTTTTTACAAATGCTTCCGCTTAATATTTTCGCAAATTTTAAGATGATAAACCACATTTTTCTTTAATTTTTTTTTTTTTTTTTTTTTTTTTTTTTTTTTTTTGGGAAGAGAGAATAAAATAGGTTACATTGATTTAGCCTGATTGGCCAAATTGTGTGCTATCCTATTTAAAAATTTAGGAATAAAGCTAATGGAACAACAGTGAAACAAAGGAAATAAGGATATAATATCCTGGATAATGATAAACGCCGTATGCGATTTTTCAATCAGACCTGTAAGCTGTAGCATCGCTGTAAGACAATCCATAGAGAAAGTTACATGTAGACAATTGTGATTGATTGCCCATTCTATCGCTTTCTTTAACGCCACTAACTCTGCTTGAACGACTAATTCTGTAAAACCTGAGCTTCTTCCCTTATAACAAATCTTTCCATTAAAATCAAAAACCACCCAACCGTAACATGCTCTTCCATCATTATTCCACCCGACATCACATTTTATATGCATATTTCTACAATCCCCTTCACCCCTTTACAAATCACTTAGATTTTTAATTGTCACACATGTAAAAATAAAATTTACATGGTATATTCTTACAAACCAAATCATACATATAAAACAGATTTATACAATGATTTACACTCCAAATTATGTGAAACATATTCACAAATTATACTATACTTCGTAATTAATTTCACAAAGAAATTAAAATTAACATATACGAGTATATATATATATATATAGGGTTAAGATCCGGTAAGAACACTAGCTTTGGTAAAAACGGTAAGAACAGTCAAAGTACATAATAAATATACATAAGGTACATTTAATTAACACACAAAAAGTACATTTCTTAAGGTACATTATAAATATATGTTATGTACATTTCGAAATAATAAATTAAATTCAAAATTTGTAGGTATATTCGAAGTTCAAAAATAAAATGTACTTTTGGTACAGTATAAATGTACCTTAAAGTTTTGACATATTTCTACCATATAAAGATATTATACGTTATAAATTTAAAATTCGTGTCACATATTTTTCATTACTAATATAAATGATAAATTTAAAATGTACATTATGTGTATTTATCATGTATTTTGAATGTTCTTACCGTTCTTACCTAAAAGACTGTTCTTATTTGATCTTATTCCTATATATATATATATATATATATATATATATATATATATATATATATATATATATATATATATATATATATACAGATGAGATCACATGAATCCGTCATATTTGGTGAATCCCTTGTACCATCTTAGAGCCGTTGGATGTAATAAGATCAATGGTTGAGATGAATAGATGAGACAACCTCAAAAAATTGAATAGGGGTCAAAACAACCCTCCTCATTTACGTCACTCCAAACTAAACCTACAACTAAATCTCTCTCTACAATAAAAAAAATTTCTCTCTTTAAAAAATTAAAATTCCAGAATATTATCACTCAAACACCTTAAAATCATCTACAACAAGAATCAAATCTCATCAACAACAAGAATCAAATCGTCAACAATTACTACGAAATCATTGATTAATTGTCGAAATTGTGCTAATTCCTCAACTGCAACAATGAAATCAATGTTAATTACTGCGAAATCCTTTATTCAACATCATAATCTGCAATTGTTCATCAAATTCGTTCAATTTCATCAAAATCGTCATCATAATCATCGATTCAAAATCATAATCAGCAATTGATTATTGAATTCGTTCAATTTCATCAAAATCGTCATCAATAATCATCGATTCAAGATCATAATCAACAATTGATCATCAATTTTGTGATTGAAATCGACAAATTCTCCAGAAAATTTCGACTTGTAGATCGAGTTTCGACAAATTGTTCTACGCCGGAGACAACGAATCTCTAGAAAAACTTGTGCAAATTCAAACGAAATTGTCATCACTGGTGATTAATATCGACAAAACTATAGGTAATTTGCATTAATAATCATTCAAGTTTTTATTTTATTGATCGTCGATTATAAGTTTTGTTCAAGATAAAGTTTAATTGAATTTTATGATATGTAGATTTGTCAACACAAATCTGGCAAAAGTAGCAAAAGGTTCAAATGAATTGATGTAAAAAAGGTTCAAGAAGCGGTTTTGTAAAAAAGGTTAATCTGGAGATCCAACAACAACATCAGTTTTTGCAGCAAAAGTAGCAGTGGAAGTTGTCAACACAAAATTGTTATAGTAACAATCAAAATGTACTACTAATTTTTAAAGTAATAAAAAATTTGTTAAAGTAACCGTCAAATGAATTGATGTAACAACAATTAAACGTTAGAGTAACAACATATAATATTATATTGTACTTATATGTTACATAATTAGCTATCATTTATGGATAAAGTTTTCATCGAAAATAACTACAAATTGTACTTATACGTTACGAAAAAGTATAATATTATATTGTACTTATACGTTACAAAATAACCGTCAAATTGTACTTATATAACAATTATTTAACGTTGAAGTAACATAAAATTGTAATATATTGTATTTGTATATTAGAGGATTTTGTTTTGTCATCAATATCTGTAACTATCAACTAATATTTGTTGAAGTAACAGTGAAACTGAATTAAAGTAACAGAAGTTTAACGTTAAAGTAACAACATATATGTTACAAAATTAATTGTTACAAATCATAAATTTTAAAGTAACAGATAACTTACTAAAGTAACAAGACTAAAATACTAAAGTAACAAGGTTTACTTATTAATTTAACACGCTAAAATACTAAAGTAACAAGCCTTCAAATTAAAGTAACATTGAACATATATTACAGTAACAGAGAACATATATTAAAGTAACAGAGAATATATATTAAAGTAACAATATTCATTATCAGAGGACAAATTTGTTTTTACTTCTACTAAGTTTAATACACTGCTTGTACATTTTTTTCTTCTACATTAGATACATTAGGCTTCTTTGTATTCTCCAATGAATTCCTAATTTGAAGTAGAAGAGATTCGACGATGACTGTTCGATGTTGTCTTCGCTCAAAATCGACTTATCAATGGAGCTATTAACATTCTTCTGTGATTTAGCCAAATGTATATGCTGCAAAAAAAAAAAAAAAAAATAACAATCATCAAATATATTAGAGAACACCATATCAGATTGTATAACTTTTGACTAAAAATTAGATTAGAATTGAAAATGAAACAAGTTCAATTAAATGAGCACCAAAATGATACAATCTGATTTTCAATTCTAATTGAACTTGTTTCATTTTCAATTCTAATCTAATTTCATGCCTAGACCCAAACAGAACACAAACAAAACAATTTCCACAACAAATTGAACATGAAATAATGACTTTTATCAAGTAAAAATAATACTCAGTACACACAACAATAACACGAGATAAAATCCCTAAAAGCATGCTCGATAAAAACCAAGAACACAAACGAAACAATTTCTTCAAAATATTGAACATGAAATATTGACATTTAAGCAAGAAAACACAATTTAGGCTGTCAAACATCCCTAAAAACAGAATAAAACAACCAACCATTATCATCCCATGAAAATTAAACCTTTATTCTCAGATTTGCTATGAAATAATGACCAAACTCGAAACACTAATTAGCTCAAATTTATAAGGACTTAGGGCTAGACCCTGGAAAGTTTAACTCCGGCTAAATTAGTCCAAAACATTTTACAAATCATACAAAGACGAAAAAAACAAGTGAAAACCGATCCAGTAATATATGAACGACTGAAGCATTTTATTTGCATACCAGAAACAAGATCAACTACAAACCTATAAATGAAAAAAATTATCGGATTATTGCATCATTTGAAACCAAAAACAAATCCATGAAAACCCCAACAAACAACTTCTTCACTTGAAAAGTCCATCATCACCGAAACAAATTATCAATCAATCAAACTCACAAAACTTGCTCAATTAAATTAGCACCAAAATGATACAATTTAATAAGAAATCAACAAATTTAATCAGATCTAGAAAAACCAAACCCTAGGTTTTCAAACAAAATTAAAATCGTGATTCATAGTAATGAAATCATCATTTAATTGATAAGAAAACTCAGATCTAGAGAAAAAAATAAAAAAAAACGTGTTTAAAAACGAAATTTATTCAGAAATAAATGTTGAAAACTCACCGTGAAGTCGAACAACAAAATCGAACTGAAAACCGACAGCAAAACAAAGAAGACGATCGAAAATAGCTTGAAAACGAAGAAGGAATGAAGAAGAGCGAAGAACGAAGACTGAAATCGCAGGGGAGAGAAAGAGGTAGGTTTAGAGAGAGAAAATTAAAAGACGTTATAAGCTTTGAAATCTGATTTTGTATCATTATATGGGGGAGTGGGAGGGGCGACGTGGCACAATCTGGACGCTCCAAATTAATTAGATCCAACGGCTGCTATGAGGATGCAGGACTCACCAAATTTGAGGGGATTCATAGGATCCTATTTCTATATATATATATATATATATATATATAGGGTTAAGATCCCGTGCGCACCTCCTTACGGTGCGCACCGTACGCACCACTAGATACACAAATTTGTAAACTAGATACACAGATCTGACACTTAGGTACACAACATAATTTATTAGGTACACAAATATGTAACTCGGATACACAAAAAAGTGACCTATATACACAAAAAATTCAAATAAAATACAACGTTTTGGTTAAGTTTTTTTCTGTTATTTTGAGTTTTTATTTATTTCGTAAATTTGACAACGTTAAATTGGATGCACAAAATTGTAAGTCGGGTACACAAATACGTAATTTGGATACATAAAAAATACTACTAATAAATACCTACAATATTTTAATATAGTTTTTTTCAATAAATTTAATATCTCCTAATTACACTAAAAACACAACTAGATGCACAAAATAATGTAACTCCATTAAAATTCCAGAAGATGCTTAAAATGTCGTTATCACCACCAACCAACAATCACACACCTGATTATTCTTATTCTCCACCATTTTTTCCCATTTGAAGTCCACGACTACCGCCATTGATGACGGTCCCAAGCTTTAGGCACCATATTTTGGTCAGATCTGAGTTGCTCAACGCCATTAATCGGAGGAGCATGGGAGAGAGCAAAAAGAGGGCGACGTGAGACGGTGACGACGGTAGCACTAGTGGAGGTGATGGCGACAAACGGACGGTGACCGCCGGTGACGTCGATGATCTTGGATGGTGGTCGCCGATCGACGGTCGCCATCAGTAGAGGTCGGGGGTGAGAAGATGAGGGAGTATGTGAGTTTTAAATTGATTTAGGGTTAGGTTTGCAATTGGGGCAGGATATTTGTTGTGTTAAATTGAGGAGAAATAAAGTGGTGCGCACAGTGCGCATTGTAACTAGGGTGCGTACAGGATCTGACTTCTATATATATATATATATATGAAACACTAAAAAAAATACATCAAACATATTCATGACTTATAAGATGAAATATAAAAATCACTAACATTTTAAGTCCCTTATCACTCAATATATATAAAACAAATTTATATAACTAACTCAAAAAATGAAGGAAACATAGTCCGCCAATATAAGTTAAGCAAATTAACTTAATATTATGTTCAACAAATTAACATAATATAAATTATTATAATATAAGCAGTCTAGTATAAAACCAATTTACACCATTGTTTTAGGAATGGCCATTTGGGAGATTTTGAGGCCCTGTGCAAACTTTAAAAATGGGGCCCCTAGTATATAAAAAAATGATCGAACAAATACATAGTAACATTAATTAAAAATAACTGTCTACGTTTATTCAACACAACACTTCAAAATCACTTAAAAATACAAGCTCTTCGACCATTTTTCGAAGCAAAATCATCAATTAGTTCTTCATAACTAAATTTCTCCAAAAACTTATTCTCGATAGCAATCATAGCTAATCCATTGAGTGGCTCTTGAGACATTGAAGAACGTAAATATGACTTCAATAGCTTTAGCTTCGAAAAACTTCTTTCAGCAGATGCAACAGTGATCGGTATCGTCAACAAAATCCCTATACGCTGTAACTGCATTGGGAATGCACCCATCAACATTTTTCATATAATTCAAAATAGCAATTGGACCCAACTTTTTATTAGGAATAAATTCTTTAAAAAATTTCAAATCTAAATATAATGCATGACCATCAACATCAGACTGCTTATTATGTTTAAGTGCATTTTCAAGATTAATACAACTAGACTCCAAAGTTGAATCATCTAAAGAATATAACTTATCAGTCGTGAACATAAAACCAAATATTTTTTTCATATTGCTCAAATCTGATTTTAAGCGAAGATATTGCTTGATCTATTAAATATAAAAAGTAGTTAACTCTAAATGACTCCTCCTCACTTAATTGTGATGAATTATCTCGACTCTCATCAAAGTGTCTTTTTCTTCTTATTTCACGTCTTTTAGGGAAAGAAGGATCAACATTCATCTCAATCGCTATTTGTTTTGCAATATTTAAAGCCTCGGCAAAACCAGATTCTCTATATTTCTCAAAAAAAACGAAATTAATGCCTTACTTGGGTAATAGCAACATCAATAAGCATATCCTTCGTTTGCAAATGTTTACTAACACCATTTACACAATACAAAATTTCATACCAAACAACTATTGATAAAAAACTCAAAATTACCAAGATCATTCGTTGCTAAAGATTTTGCTTCACTTCTAATCTTAGAATCATTATCAACTTCCGCAACTTCAAGCAACGGTTCTCGTATTTCAACCATTTGAAATCTTATAGCTTTCACACTATCAACACGACTTTCCCATCGAGTAGATGACAAGGATTTAAGAGTCAAACCTTTCACATTATCTTTTAAGATGGGAAAATTTAACACCAATAATCCAACCTATGACTCGTCTTCCAAAAATAAACCAAACTTTTGTTAATCTCATAATAAACCCATGTATACTTAACCTCTTCCCTAAATAAACCCCTTTCACAATTTACCTACTGATAACCTGTAAAATCAGGTCACCTTAACATCTTCCCTAAATTAACCCACTACTACCCTTCTTCTTCTTCTTCTTCTCCATGTTTCTTCCTTCTTTAAATTACCAATCATCATCATCCACCACTCTATCAACCAATCATCATCATCTCTCTATCTACAAATGAGGCGGCCTCTGCCACCATCATCTAAGTCGACCACCGTCTCAACAAGCTTCTAAATTAGCGGTGGACACACGTCATCTCAGTCGACCACCATCTCAACAACCACACCAACTCCAGCAAGCTCCGCCACTCATCTCCCTCGTCGGAATCAACTTCAACGACCACCTCGAAGTCGTCTGCTTGTGTCATCTTTACCAAAGCAAGCCACTTCGCCGGTGCTCAGTTATGCCAAATCCGACTTTTTTGAGGTGGGGGATGACTATTGAGGGTGGGAGGGAGGCGGTGGTATTACACGGTGTTCGAGATAAATGGATGCAAAACTGAAAAAGAAGTAATTGGGGTGTTTTCTTAGCGTGAGTATTTTTTGGCTGACGGTTTTAAGGGGGTGGTGGTGGTTGTGGTTAAACTTTAATTGGTGGAGGATGGTGGTAATGGAGGTGGTTTTGGACATATGGTAGAGATGGAAGCAAGTGTTAATGGAGATGGAAGGTGGTATAACTAATACTCCGTAAGATTTTTTTTTTTACCTGTATAGTAGGTATCCAGTCACTTGGTCTATTTAGAGAAGATGGTATGTATAGGTGGGTTTATTATGGGATTAATTAAAGGTTGGTTTATTTTTGGAAGACGAGTCATAGGTTGGATTATTAGTGTTAAATTTTCCTTTAAGATTTGCCATCTCTTTGTAGAGTGGGAAAATATTGTATAAATACATTGTATGATCCCAAAAAAATCTCTAGCTTTACCACAAGTATTAGCTATGTCACACAATCTCAAATTTAAACTATGACAACCACAAGGTGTATAAAAGGCTCTAGGATTTAAATCTAACAATCTTGTACTCCTTGATATTTTCCTTTCATATTAGAACCATTATCATAACCTTGACCTCTAACATCATCAATATTAAGACCAAGAGATTGCAACTCGTTTTTTAACGTATCAAAGAGACCAACACCACTAGTGTCATTCACATTTAAAAATCCGACAAAAGATTCTTCAACTTTAAACTCATCCAAAGAGGTATCCACGTATCGTAATATCATAGACATTTGCTCTTTATGGCTAGTACCGGGGGTGCAATCAAGTATAACAGAAAAATATTTAGCACGCTTAATATTTTTAATGATTTCAAATTTAATATTAGAAGCGAGCAAATTTATTAACTCATTTTGAATATTGTGACCAAGATAATGATAATGAGTCTCATTATTTGTTACACGACTGACATGCTCTTGGATAACGACATCAAATTCAACCAACATTTCAATCAAGCCCAAAAATTGCCATTACTTTTTTCATATAAGTTTTCATTTGTTCCACGAAATGCTAAATTATGTTTACCAAGAAATTTGACAACTGCAATAATTCTTAACAAAACACTTTTCCAATGTTATTTTTCTTTATTTAGATGTTTTTGGGCCGCTGCATCAATGACTTTATTTTTACCTAATCTTGTACGCAATTCATACCAAATAGTCATATTTTTAACATGTTCAATACTCAATTCATGGCTTTTAATTCTTTCACCAAGATGAATCCAATCATTATAGCCTCCCATAACTAATTCACCCTTTCCTTGTGATTTTCTAAATAATTTACAACAAAAACAAAACACTTTGTCAAGATCTTCCGAGCAGACAAGCCATTCTCTATCCCATTTTTAGGCATAATTCAAGTATAAAATTTAGACTTAAATTGTCTAACATATCTATCTTTAGGTCCGGTTATAATACTTAGATTTCATTTACAACCCTTAACAGCTAAAATGTCGATAGATTTAGCATCCAATTGATGTGTGCTTATTATATAGATTATATGCCCCCGATTTAGTCGCATTTAGCTTGCATTTAGTTAAGTCTATTATTATTTTATGAGCTATTTGCTTTATATTGTGGTACTGCTGTTCCCATTTATATTTTGCAGGTTTTGGCGGTCCTAAGCCAAAACTCGAGTCGAAGTGGAGCACGTACGAGTGCCGGACCTGAAGACCAAACTCGAGCTCATACGAAAGCTTGGGATACGAATAAGAATGTGAGAGGTTACGAATAAAGTAAAAATGGATAAAAGCTTAAGACAAGAATTGAGCCCCAAACGAATTGAGTAAGCCCGGCCCAAAACTTGGGAGCGGCCGGTCTGGGCTGACCGGCGGCCGGCTGACCGGCGGCCGGCTGGCCGGCTGGGAGGCCCAGTTCCGCGCTTTTCGACTTTATTCCGAGTTGTTTTGGTAGTTTTGTATATATATATACCTAGGACGAGATTTGGAAAGATTTATGCTTTTCTTTATGCTTTATTTTAGTTTTAATTTAAACCTAATTTACTTTATCTCTCTAAAAACTCTCCAAAACACTTAGATTAGTTAATTTCAAGATTTGATCTTTACTTTGCAATTTCAAGATTTATTCCAGGTTTAACTTCTATTGCTTTTATTTTAATCATCATGCATTATTATTATTATTATTGTTTTGTTTATTCCCTTATCATGAGTAGCTAATTTCATATTAGGATTTAGTGTGATTTGTGAAATTGGTTCAGGAACATGTTTTAATTGCTTAATTGATTGAACTTGTGCAAGTTGATTTCTTCCTACGCGTTTATATTATCAATTGAACTTAGGGACGCCTAAATTGAATTGAATCTTGGTAGTTTTAATTTAAGATCGAAAGCCTAAGTGAAACTAGACTTACGCGTATTTGATGAGTTAGGTTTAGTAAGTTGCGAGAGCCCGCTAAATCTGCTTAAGGTTAATACTGACTCGAGAGAGCATATTCTTAAACCTAGTCACTTGCATAGCTTCAATTGATTATTATTTCATATTGAGTTGAGTTCCTGAATTGATATCACAATGAATCCGATGCCCTAACCTTTCCTTCATATATCTTTACACTTTTTATTATTCGCTCTTAGTTTAGTTTTATTCAAACCTGATTATTGCCCTTAGAAATAGCCTAGTTTATACTAAGTAATTTTATAACTGCCTCGTTTCCCTGTGGATTCGATACCTGTTTGCTACTAGCTATAGTTAGTTGTTTTGTAGGATTATTTTGATAAGGTGATACGACTTAGCCCTGTCACCAATCCAGTTCATCCCAATTTTGCGGATCATATACATCATTTTTAAAATCAATCTCATCATTAGAAAAAGTTATGTGATCATTATCATCGACATCAATCTCAATAGTTTCACAATTTGTATCATTTTCAGGTTCCAATGACTCATTTGTGACACAATTTTTCATCATTATTATCACTACCATTTTCAGCAGAAACATTTTCGACATTATAAGTGTCATTTTCAACCGATATATTCTCAACGCCATTGTCAACATTATCTGGAACATTATATTTAGTAGGCACAAAATCATTATCATTAAAAGGCATGTTTGTATCAATATTATCACCAATATCACTCAGAGTTCATACAATTAAGATTACTAGTACCGCCAGCTTTAACAATACAAGAGCCCCCTTTTGAGAACGAATTAATTCTTCAGTCTTTTTCTTTTTCTTACGTTTTTCATAACCGGAATCATATTTTCGTGTTTTAGGTAACATTTTAAAACAAAAAACACAGATCAAAAGAAATACAGAAAATAGACACAAAAACAGTAAAAAGGAAAACACCTAATTTGTCCTTTCTTTAAGATTTTATACGGAATAATCTTTCAACCTGCAATAAAATAACATCATTAGACAGTTATATGGTAGCTAATTAAAAATTTGGAAAAAAAAAACGAAAATGGTAAATTCGGCCTAAATATCAAATAAAACCTAATTTTAATAAACAAAACTAATCTTAAGATCAAGTATAATGTTGAACAAGTGGAGAGTTCTGATAAATATGAAGCTATCATAAGAACAAAATAAATATATATAATGATTAATTCGGATTTTTTGGGGTTGAAGATTGAAGAGAATTTGGTGATTTTTTAGGAGTTTTTTTTATTAGGCATGAATAAGAGTAAAAATAGGAAGAAAATATCAATTTGCTTTGAAATTGCCATGGAAGTTGGAGAAAATTAGGGGTTGAATATGGAAGGTTATTTTTGTTTTGAGGAAAGAAGAAAATAGTTGTTGTGTGTTGATGTTGCTCCGTATTTAGTTCTTTATTTTTTTTATTTTTTTTTTTTTTTTTTTTTTTTTTTGGGCTATGTATTAGGCCCTAAAATTAGGGGGCCCTGTTCAATTGATCATGTTGCACATGTATAAGGCCGGCCCTGGTTTCAGGGTACCTTTGATAATTTCTCTTATTCTTCACTAAAAAGAATAAGTAAAAATCATAGCAACATCTGCATCGTAATGTCGTCCCTCCTCTTAAAAAAGGAGATAAGCACGGCAAAACAAAAAAACTACACAAAGAGATACGGAGTAGAAAAAAACCCCAAAAGCTAGTTTAAAAAAAGACTAGTTTGCATGTGCTGCGAATGACCAAAAACACAATAGCACCAACTACTACTCCGCATGTTATACACCATAACAGGGCCAAGATATCAAACAAAAAATTAAAAATCATAACAAAAAAAAAATGTTATATGAACGAATCATAATATAATTATAATCATATATAAAAAACATTAAACGGGACAGTAGCAAAACACATTTGCTCTGATACCACTGTAGGAAAATATAGGACTAACCTTATATTGCGGAAGCGACAGGATCATTGTGTTTGCGTACTGCCCATGTCTATATTACCGTATCGCCGGGACTACTAGAGTCCCGGTATCGTTCACACCTCAAGACTCAAGTCTCATATGATGGTAGACTTAACATAGAATTTGTGAGTATATGTGTAATTGTATTACCTTAAACTCATAATTGTTTTCCTCCTTATTATAACCTCACCACATACGGAGTTACAAGCTAAAGGAAGATCAAAAGCCTCAATTAATCACACATACTAAATGTGATTAATTAGATTAGTTTCAATTCATGATGGTTGACATTGAATAGTAACACGCACCATAATGTGACTGTTACATAACATAAAATTTAGTACGCTCCTTTTTATTTTAATCATGCTTGCCATTTCCATTATTATTATTATTAGTTCAAATTTTGAGTAATTTTGTATTAGGGTTTGGTTGAACTACGATGAATTAATTAACATGATGATTTCAAGTTGTTGAATAACATAGCTTAGGTTTAATAAGGGTTATGCTATAGACTCTTGATTGAGACCACATACGAGAGTCGGATTTTAATCATCGTGAGTCTTAGTGTTAGTCATAATTAGTTTGATAAATTTTACTCAATATAAATCACATGTGAGAGTCAGGTTTATGTAATACTCCGTATTTTCGTATCTTATTATAAGTAGGTCACATAATTTTAAATTGAGTTTGTTATTTTAAGTCGAGCTTATACGAGTTTATAAAGTTTATATTATTTTTTTTGGTGGAGTTTTAAACGTTAATAATAATAATAATAATAATAATAATAATAATAATAATAATAATAATAATAATAATAATAATAATAATAATAATAATAATAATAATAATAATAAGAGTGAAACAAATACACCCAAAGTAAGACATATCCACCACCCCCTTATTTTATTTCATTATTATAAGTAGGTCACATAATTTTAAATTGAGTTTGTTATTTTAAGTCGAGCTTATACGAGTTTATAAAGTTTATATTATTTTTTTAAGTGGAGTTTTAAACGTTGATAATAATAATAATAAGAGTGAAACAAATACACCCAAAGTAAGACATATCCACCACCCCCTTATCTATATATCTATATATAATATTAAAAGAGAAACTTTGGACACCACCTTTTACAAAGCCAACAAAAAACATGCATAAATTAGTCTCTCCTTATACCCACGTCACCTCCAACATGCCACGTAGACTTTAAAAAAAAAAAATGACCGGGCCATCAAGTTGCTATTCTTTTAAGTCCATACTCGAAGAAGGTGAAAAGATGATGTTCACACGAAGAAGGCGAAAAGACGATATTCATGCAATTATTAGGTAATTAAGTTAGGACTCTAATTCAAGGTGTTTGGAGTACTCCTTTTCAATCCCAACAATAGGGTGGGACGACCTCGAGTCGATTCATTGAGAGATGGTGTTCCGGTAAAGTCCCCAAGGGATTTTTGGAAATTAACTGAGATTTTTGGAGTTTCTATCCCCAAGGGATCCTGAATTTTTGTTGTAAAAGGTTTGCAAGTCAATTCAATTTTTTTGGTATAAATTCTTTGTGTAATTATAGCAGTAGACGGAATATTTTACACTAATTTCAATAGATGAGTTCAAAAGGCAGTGTTCAATT
The DNA here is from genome assembly GCA_023091065.1 of Dianthus caryophyllus. Classification (NCBI taxonomy): domain Eukaryota; kingdom Viridiplantae; phylum Streptophyta; class Magnoliopsida; order Caryophyllales; family Caryophyllaceae; genus Dianthus; species Dianthus caryophyllus. Next base: position 3,187,886 of record CM041529.1, read on the forward strand.
ATTCATCACAATGGTTCACTCTTTGTCATCCTATAGATCACAACGACATTAATATAGGTGATATTTCTCAATCTATTTGTTTTATTTGCCTAATGTTCATGTTTTGAATTTATATTACTTGAATTTGTATGATTTTAGGTCTATTTTTTAGTGAAATTCTTTGTCTGTGCGTGAAATTTGTTGATTTTTAGTTTTAATTTTACATATAGATTTTGCATAATGACGGGGAAGGTTGATGTTGATTTAACGTATGAGCCGCCACATGTTGGGAAAAGCGACAAGGAGATGATCGTGGATGTGATTGCAGCGGACATGGGGATGAGGCGTGATAACTTTTTTTTTTTTTTTTCTTACGATCACCGGTTTATTTAACTAATTCGCTTGAATATTTTGGTTTATTTCGTTTATGGTGCTTTTAAATGCCTATCTATCATTGATACTTGATATCTAATAACTTATCGTTTTTCGTCATTATCATGCCAGATAGTAATACGATGAGCACTTGTACATGGAATGTTGTTTGCACTCATATTGGTAATGATGTCTACACAGGTATGATTTTCGAGTTTCTAACTTTTCATATATATAACTTGCGCTCTGGTATGTCTTTGTTCCTTAACGCCGCTTGCAATTATCTGTGTTGTTACTCATTTCATACTAAACAACCCCCGCATGCCACAGCCACCTAGGCAGAAACTCACAAAGTCACTTCCATGTCTATCATCCCAGATTAATTCGCACATAAAAAAAATTCCAAATTAACGTTGACCAAATTTTCTTTCCTACTCCATTGCAGCACCTTCTGGGTTTATTTGTCGTTATCCTTCACCCGTTAAATAAATGAAAAGCTGCCATAAGAGCAATATTTCGAATGGAGCATGTCGTCAAGAATATAATCGGTGGGAGGTTACTGATGTTGATAGGGAGGGTTTTGCATGCAATACGTAGTTGGAGAGTCGTCTGAAACGCTGAAAAAAAAAAAAAAAAAAGCTTTGGGCCAAAGCATTTTGATGTTGTGTATATAAATAATAACTTGGGTTCTGTGTATTAGGAGTTGGAGCGGCCGAAGCTTGCTGCGAGTGTTTGGTGTCGCAAAGGATATTATGGATGTTGCTTGGTCCTCATCATGCTGATTCTATTGAAGTTAGGCAAAATCTCTCCATAGCAGTGTACGCTGCTATGAAAAGGTAAACAATTTATTTTGTGTTTTAAGAGGTTTCATTATGTTATTATTGATATACTATTTCTTCATAGTTGTTGTGGTTACTATGCTTTGTTGAGACATTCTATGACATTGATACATTAGTTCCATTTCATTTGGAGAATAGGTTTTAAATTGCAAAGTAAGTGGTTTAAGTAAGCATTAGATTACTTTCAAAAAAAAAAATAGCATTAGAGTTGTGTTAGTTATGTCAATGATAAAGTACCACATGAACTAGCTCGTGCGGGTTTGTGGAGGGTAGGTAGACATTTTTGGTCGGCGTTTTTTTTCCTCAAAGCATTGCTGATAATGTTTTCTCCAAGTTGAATGATGTCAATTCATCACCCCTAATAAGGTTTTACCAAAAAAAAAAAATCGCAGAAATGGCGGGACAAAAAAATTCAGCTAGAAATAATTTGATCTTAATTCCTTTTCAATTACCGCATTGGAAATATGTAGGTTATTATTTGATATAAGATTTTTTTATCATTTTACACAATCAATTATAGTACTACAGAGTACAGAGTATGATTATAAAAATATAACATTAGTTCGTATCTTTTAATTGTTAATTCTACGAGCGTTTATCGGCCTACGAATGGATCGACCGAAATGGGATTGGAAATAGTTCAATTTTTGGACCTATGATTCGATGATATAGAACTTTTGTTTTAAGGACCGGATCGGTTGGACCAAAGTTCGTTAAGAATCATATCATATCTTTAATTTGAGGAAGGGTATGATTAATTTTGAGTTATAAAAATAAAGAAACGAGTATTGTTTTAGTATAATAATCTTAGATTGAGCAAATTGAAACAATATATGCATGTAATCTTATTTAGACTGTATTTAAGGCAAAATCCTACTATTATTTCCATTTTTTCGTCTTTCTCTATCCAGACTCCGAAAAATCAAATCTAGAGCGGAGCGTACACCAAAATTCCACAAAACTTTGAATTGATGACTTCATCAAGATTCGGCTCCTATCGCTTACTAACAAGGGCGTATTAGGAGAAAGTGACCAAGCCAAGCTTTTGAAATTTTGGTGCAACTTCGTATCATTTTTCCTTTCTTTGTTTGGCTTTGTTCTGATATCAGTTACATGTAGTACTTTGGTCCTAACATTTGTCATTGATCAAGCTTTTGTATTAATTGTTGCAGCTTAACCTGGATAAAGATAAAAAGATCATTTCCATCTGTGATACAGATATCAGTATGACAAATGATGATTGTATTAAGAACTTGGGAACTATTGCAAAATCTCGAGTTGCGGGTATAAATTTTAATTTAAAAACTTTTCGCACATCGACAACACTATTGCCGAACTATTATGATAGGGGATGCAAACAAACGGAGAACTTAACTTGATGCCGTATGGAGTTGGATTTTTTTTTTTGTAACTGGTTACTAAGTACTAACTTCGTTGAGCTGCAAACAACATAATTATTTTACATTCCCACTTGGCAGCATTGCCCGTAGTTAAATTTGCTAACATATGGATAATTTTGTACACAGATTTGTCTGCGATCTCTGAGGATACACAGAATGAACCTCTTGGCTGTGGTATCGAGTTCAGATTACATCTTTGGGAATAACCTGGAGAGTACTTGAAAGAGTCCAAATTAAAGGTTGGCGTTCTATATATCTTCATATTTATAGTCACAAACAAATATTTTTACCAATTTGGCACTTAAAATCATAGAATTGAAGAAGCAGAAATATAAAAAGCGATCATACCGTCATACGGTGTTCCAACCTTAAGAAAGAATATTATAAAATCAAATTGTGATAGAAGTAGACGCCACTTCATGCTTGCCACATAATTCATTTTTTCTATATAAAAGTAATTTTAGTTTGGTTTATCTATAAATACTGTACATTCATTGTATCTACACAACAATTGTACTCCCTCCGTCCTCCTAAGTTGTTTACACTTTTTTATTATGCGGATATAATAAATCGTGATAAAACAATTGACCGAAAACAAAGAGAGTATTTAATATAATATTCATATATTCATATGTTCTATTTTTCTTCAAAGAGAAAAAAAGTAATTACTTGTGTTCTAAAGGTTTAAATTTGCAATTTACTAATATATTGACCTTAATATTAAATTACGTGTATATATGTGAATTTACAAAAGCTGAAATTTTATTTGTAGGCAATCTAAGTTCTAATGGTGGGTTAGTAGCTTAGTATATTAAATTACGTATACATAAGATTGTCTAGCATGTAGGGGAAAAAGATGAGCTGAGGTGGCGCGGTTAGACCAGATGCTCAAAAACTATATCGAGTAAATGATAAAAATAACATGGAAATTAGGAAAAGCATAGATATGGAGATCAGGATAAAGCGTAATACTCAAGTAATTGAATATTAGAGTAAACTATAAACTAAATTGAAGCAACTAATTCTGCGCAACGAGCATCGTAATGATGTAGAAGTAGCGTATTACCCATGACGAATATTGAAATCGTCTCGACTATAAATACATGAACACAAACTTTATATGTTGTTTATGGGACATCATTCACATCAATGTAGAATCCATTCTGAGAAAATTTGTTGGTTGCAGTCAGATGCGCAACATATATATGTCAGCACCACCACTAGAGGACTCCGAGATGTGTTGATTTAGTCTGCCACGGTGTATTTTCAAAGGTCAGTGTTTCTATTTCTTAAATCAAAGTTTGTTCTAAGTTCTTATGATGTTTAGCAAGGATATAGGTTGTTTAGAATATGCATTTCAAGTAATGTGATGCACTTGAACTCTTTAGGTATCTATGGTTATGCTTGATTCATGGGTTGTGATTGCAATAAAAGAACATGTAGCTATTTATAAGAAGCAAAGTTCATGTATAGTGTATGCCTACAATATTCCTTTGTCTAGATCAAGACCAAAAATATCAAAAATAAAAAGTAAGCCATGTAATGGCCGCATAGGTGAATTGTAAATGCTATCAAACCATTCTGTATTGCTTTAGCATCAAGAGTTTTCATTTCATGACATTTATGTGGTTTGTGCCAAGTAAAATTGTCATGTTTACACATTACATTGATAAAGCATGTGTAATGTTAACTCAATACGCTCCCACTTCGACTGTTGTCATTATGTCAAATAGTTTTAGGTCTGGGCTTGAATGAAACGAGGGAAACAAAAAATGAAATTTGTATCATAAAAATTGAATATAAGAATACATAGCAAAGTGTTTCAAATATCAATTAAACACAAACATTATAAGTTAACTTCGTGGTTGCAAATTATATTTTGTCCATAACAGTTCGTATTTGCTGGTAGACATGTAGCAAGTGGTTCCGTAATTTTTGTTGCTCTTTAAATTGGACTGTGGTCTTGAGATGTCGAACTGCCAAGATGAATGTACTGAAAAATAATTGGGGCGGAACACTTAACTTATTATTCTTTAACTTATCAAAAAATTTAAAAAAAAAAACGAAAATATTGTCTTTAGAAAATTTCAAAAGACTTATTAGTGTTATTTAATTATTACTTTAAAAGCTACTAAACTTTAGAAAATTCAGGGGACATTAATAACCAAACAAAATAAGTGTTAACCTCTACGCTCCACCTTCATATTCCAAGCCTTCTCGAGTTAAATTTACGCTTTCATTCAACTGCCTCAGAGCTTATGCTTTTCATTGTGCAGCACATCTGGAAGTGTTAGCCACAAGTGTAACAACCTGATTTTTAGTCGACTTTAATTACTAAGGCGGAAATTAATTAAGTCTTAAACCAGCGTCATTAATTATACATAAACCCAAAATGTTACAACATCGTTCAAGAGTTGAATAAAACAACTCTAAATACGGAAATTTAAAAGAGTAGCGTTGTATATATTACATCTCTCTTGAAAACAAACTAAGGTAAAACAATAAAAATAAGCTGGTCCCGTTCCCAAAATCCAAGCATCCGGTCCACGCTTTTCCTGCACAATAAACTGTTGGGGGGATGCCCGCTGAGCGGACAGTGACTAGCTATGCTCATACTTACCCTCGAATTCAATTACTTTAATTTATTACTATCGCTTTATAACTATAACAATATGATAAAACGATAAACATGCTTATTACATATAGCATATAAAGACATATAAGTCATAATAAGCATGCGATTTAAAGCGATAAATCATATAAGCATGATATTCAGTTATGAAAGCAAATAACATATAATATCATAACAATTGCATCACAACAATTCAACATGATTACAATGCGATATCAGATCGCAAACCAACATACATATTGTATCATTCACATCATGCGGACTCGATTCACTTCAGTAATTTGTGGTCTTTAGTTTTCAAAGATGGTACACACTCATTCTCATTTAGTCATACAACACATACTGCTTACGAGCCTGACCACTGAGTAGGCCATTGTGCTCTAGTCGCTTTCATCTCACTACCATAGTGCAGCGGCTTACTCGACTCGTAAACCACGCCGAATACTATAGTACTTGCATCTCATCGTCTAGTGTTCGAAATGATTCGAACTTCGGATACAATCCCATCAAGTGATCTTTACATGTGGTAAGAACGAATGAAAGCGTCGCGCCCACTAAGAACGAAACGCGGCAAGGAGACAGAACCGCGTATCCAGCCCAAATCCATAAAGCTGATATATGACCCAAATCCATAAAGTCATATAAGACGCAAATTCATAACGCCGATACAATACCCAAATCCATAAGGTCGCGGGTGCCCTGATACCCCTAGCGAAATAAGGTGAATTAAACCCAAGTCTAATATGCATATATGAGTATTCTCGATATGAGTAGGCTATGCTATTCATAGAGCACCTTACCTCTGAATAAAATGACTATTTCCTAGAGACCGATTCAGCAAAGAATTGGCATATTCATTATCTTGTACGGCTTAGGCAGTACGACTTAAGGCGTAAAGGCATGGGCAGCATGCTAAGCAATAAAGCTGCCGGCTAAAACCACACTATTCGATATGGCCAATGCACAGGGACCGAGATAGTGGTATCCGTAGTTCAAGACTATCTTACCCCACTTCACTCACGATTGATGTTTTCATAACTGAGGCCCAAGCTTCTGACCTTTTATTTAACTTACTTAAAATTTATTATTTATTTGATATTTCATATCACATGTTACTAGACTCTCCTAGTCTCATCGTCAAACGTTTAAGTATTTGTATTCGGCTTCATATGATCACATAACATGTTCGTTTATTATTTGAAGTGTTGTTAATTGTTGACTCGACCACGTCGTTATGTTTTGATGATGTTTTTGATTTTTGTTACTATGCTATAATCCGTTGTTAGTGTTTATGATACTTAGTAGGTTGTGAAGCATTCAAGTAAGAATCAAGCTTCTTTGTTGGGAAACGCGAATCAAATCAAGGCTATATAGCATCTCATGAAGCACTAGTTCTTAATGTATACATATAGTCCTTGTAATGACAAGGATAATGGTAAAACAACATGAGAATCCTACGTTTCACTCTAAGGTTGCAGTGTCGTTGCTGGAAACGCACGTTTCCACAACAAGACACTGGAACCGTGAGTACATGCTGCGTTTCCTGTGTCTTTGCTAGAAACGCACAAAAGGCCATTTTCGAAAAACTGATTTGGAAAAGATATTTGCACGAAATCTGATCTTTATAATTATTATCTTTTGAAATATCTTTTACAATATTTTGAGAATGATTTTAAGCTTGGTTAGGAAGTAAAAATATTTTAGGAATATTGCTTTTATTTTCTTTGGAAACAAAACCTTTTCTAACAATACTTTCCACTTTGCTTTGATTTCGGTTTTGGTAAATAATCCTTTGCTATATTTTCCTTCTTCTATTTAAGACCAGCTTTTGGAAATCATTACTCACCTTTTCGAGCTATCAAGTTTTTAACTAAGTATTTTTGCAAACAATCTTTAAGCATTATTGTCTTTATTTTTGCAAAACTTTTAAAAGGCCTTTGAAACGAAATCTCGTGTTGTTTAATTGTTACTCAAGTAAATTGTGCTAGCACCGTCTCGTATCCGTTCTCTTGTGAACAATTGTTGAGACACAACTAGCTTTCTTTTGCATGAGAGAAAGAGTGCAACTTGAAAGAGTTGTAGAGTGATTAATATATTGTAATCCGGAGTAGGTACTAATATATTAATAAGAGAGTAGTGGACGTAGGTCTCGGAGTGTGAGACTGAACCACTTCAAAACCCGCTGCGTACTCTACTTTCGTTTTACATTTTCAAGTATTTTCACTTACGTTTCAAGTTTTATTTACTGTGTTTCCACTGCGTTTCCTAATAACTACTCTACGTTTCCAACACGTTTCTCAGTAATCATTCAGCGTTTCCAGCAGACTTGAGTTAAACGTGATTAACTTTAAATCTTAGAAACGTGATAAATCTTTTAGTCTTGAAAACTAGAAAAAGTTTTCAAGCACCCAATTTGTAACACCCCGACTTTTCCCCTTTTATTTAAATAATTCATTTCGTTAAATTCGTATTTCATTCCTCTTAATTTTGTTATTTTTGGCTCGTGGAATAAGCGAGACTGTAGTCAGAACTTAAAAACGGAGTAATTAGCTTAAAAACGGTGAACTTTCCTCATACGGACTCCGATTCAGGCGATTCAAAGGCTAAACTGCGTATTTTTTCGACGCCGTCGCAACTGCCAAATTTACGATGTGAACCGACCGGTTCAGGACCGAACCAAGCCTGGTTACAGTGCATTTCTGGATCAGTTTTCGTGTTTGTTTTATACACGAAACTCTTTATACTTATAAGGCTTTTTAAACCCTAATTCCTCTTTTATTATTTCTGATGTTTCTCATTCAATCCTAGCCTCTCTTCTCTCTCTTCATTCTCTCATTAGTTCTCATCAAAACATCTCATAAAATTCGTTCAATTCATCTCCTAATCAAACCCTAATTGATTCTAATCTCTTCCTTGCTTAATCCTTTGGTAATCCTCTACTTTTCGTATAGTTTTCTGTAAATTTTGTTATTATATGTGTTTATTGTGGTGTGCTTATGTATTGTATGATTTATGTGTGCCCTAATCAATAGGAGAGGATTAGAGAGAAAACCACAAGTTCGGATTTCTCTGACCCAGGTTCACTAAACTGAAGATCGCCGGAGATCCGACCGTCCGATTTTGCCGACATTTTGTGAGCATGTTCCTGACTCTTGGGGTTACCTTTTCACCGTTCAGTTTTTCATTTGGAGCTCTGGATCGTCTGTTATTGCGTCTGGACAGAAGGGGTGAAAACTGTGCTTTTCTTGGGCTTGTTTGAAAAGAAAAGGTAACTAGGTGTAGCCTTAGTGATATTTTGACTTGTGTGAGACCATATGATTGATTGAGGATGATTTGTTTGTGTTGAGAATGTAAAGCTATGAACTTTGGGTTGGTTGTGCTATGAAATTATGTTCTTTGGTCTTAATTGTGTTGGTCTCACACTATTGTGTCTAATGGAATGAATTGGGATGTTTGTCATATTAAATTTGTGTTATATTGATATTAAGTTGGTTAAAGATGATAACTTTGGGAATTATAATGGTTTATTATGGCTACTCTTGAGTTCTTATGGTTATTACTCCGTAATTAACATGTTGATTATGGTTAGTGTTGAGATTGGTAACAAAAGGGGTCAATTATGTTGTAGTTGTGTATATGATGGACATTGTGTTGATTTTCAGTAAAAGAATAATTAAATAGATGTTGATTGTGAGTTGATTCAGGTTATTGGATTGGCTTATGTTGGTTATGAGTTAATTCAGGTTATTGGATTGGCTTATGTTGGTTAAGAGTTAATTCAGGTTATTGAATTGGCTTGTTTGTATGCTTGAGTTAAGTGTGCGTACGGGTACGGTTATGGCTCGTGCGTGAGGAGATACGACGTCTTTTGTAGGACGAATACCGCCCTTTGGGTTCTCAACCGGTTATGGTTAGAGACTATGGTAAGTTGTATGTCATCACCGGTTATGGTGAGGTTTGGCCAAATTAAGACAGTGTTGAGGATTTCACGGTTATGTGGATCCATTGAAAGGGAATTCACGGTTATGTGGTTCCGCCATAGGGTTTGGAGGTATCACCGGTTAGGGTGAGGTCCGGGGTGATTCACGGTTATGTGGTTACCCAGTTCTCCGTGCTTTCTCTTGCGTTGTTGATTGTTGATTGTTGATTGTCACTTTGTTGATGACAGGTTGAGCTTAAATAATTATAGTGAATCAGTTATATTTGGGTTGTATGATTTGTAAGATGGTTGTTTGCTTATACTTTGATTATAGGCCATAGGCCAGTTGAGTTGGTTAACTAATGGGTTAGCCTGAGGTTGATTTATGTTTATTCTATATTTGGGTTGAATTGTTGTCTATTTTGGTTATGTTGAAATATGACTGGGGAGCACCTGGTTACTCCCCACTGATTGTGGCTGTTGCATTCTTTGTGGCAGGTTAGCGCGGGATCGGGTTTGTCAAGTGAGGATGACCTATAGCTAGCCTTGAAGTGATTTTGGTCTAGACTTGTTAGGATGTTTAGTTTTATTATCGTTATCTTACTTTCATTTTTGAGCTGGTTTTGTAAGGGGTATTTACTCCCCACTTCTAGGCCTCAAGGCCTACCTCTTTTATCGTTGTTTAGTTGGTTTAGTGAGTGACGACTCGGATTACACGGTGATTCCGCCACCGTGGTCTTCATTTTATTTTCATTTCCTCTTTAAAATCCTTTTATTTCTTTATTTTATTTTGTTGGAAAATCCGGGTTGTCACACAATTCACCCCCCCCTCTTGGGTACTTTTCCCTTAAACTCGGATCCATAGACTCTTCATTAATTATTAACGTTTTTAAGTTCCTATTTTGATACGTTTATTAATATGTCAAATTTTATTTGAGTGTTTTTCAAAACACTTTAAGTCATTTACTTATTCATTTTCAATTTTCTATACTTAGTAAATTTTCAATTATTTACAATATTTCAAATTTTGAAATTTGAAATATCTTTAAATTTTGAGACGTAACTTGTATTACAAGTTTCGTATATTTTTCACTATTCACGTCTCGGGATTTGAAAAGATTACTTGTTCAACAAGTTGCCTCAAATTCCATTAAAATAGGTTTTGGGACATTACTTGTTCAACAAGTTTCGTCCCGGGTACTACTCACCGTCTCGAAATTTGGGACGTTACTTGCTTAACAAGTTTCGTCCCGATTCACTATTCATCGACACTATTCACCTAGGTTACTATTCATCAATCACTATTCACTTGTCACTATTTATCGGTCACTATTCATCTCAGTCACTATTCATTTCGGTCACTATTCATCTCAGTCACTATTCATGATTGCTTGAAAATATCTAAATATTTTCTAAGTCAAAATCGTAACTTGGTTACTAAGTTTAAAATCTAGTTTTAAAAACGTTAAGTTCGGTTTGTAAAAAGTGATAATGATATTTATTTTAAAACTGAGACTTAGTTGAATTTAGTCGTCTATTTACTAAATTTAGCGATTTTCATTTTTCAAATAGTAGTATCGTGGATGATTCATTTAGTCCGTATGTCCAAGTCCAACAGTCCAAATTGCAAAGGCAGTAGCACACGATTTAATTCATTTTTATAACGGTTACTCATTTTTATCGGTTTAATATATTTCATTTATAACGAAAACGATTTATACAAAAATTCAATTCTACTAACTATTAAACTTTAGTGACTTAGTGATATTTTCATTTTGATCAAATTTAGTCATTTAAAATGGAATGTCGTGTGATATAGTATATGTTATAATTCTTTTTATTTCTTTAAATTTATTAATTCTAACTTATCAATTAATAATTAAATTATTTTAACAACAAACTAAAAAGTGATAAAAACAAAATTTAATCCCAAAAACATGGAAATGCCGTGAGCAAGTAGGTGGTGTCCTAAATTTTCATTTTTTCGATTTTATCGGTTTTTAGCTTAAAATCTTTATAATTTAATTATTCTAATTATACTAAAACGATATAAACTAAAATGAAATTTTACTAAAAATTTCATTTGATTTAAGAATAGTTTTTTTTTCAACACTTTAATTTTCTAACTTTTTAATCCTAAAGATTTAGCTAGTTTAATTTATATATTTAGTATTATAATTACTAACTAGAAATTTTAAAACAATAAAAACAACAACATAAAAACATTATAAATCAAAGAGATCTATTAAACAAGAACAACATGAACAAACTCAAGAACAAGTCAAGAACACACAAAATAAAATCAAGAACACATATTGCATTTTTAACATTTAAACATTTCTTTTCCTAATCAAATTTTTATAACATAACAACAATCATTTTAACCTAACTTAACATAACATTTTATTTACAAAAATTAAAAGTGAAAATTTATTGAAAAATAGGGTAAAAACCGTGAGCTAGCATAACACACACATAAATTTCATTTTCGATTTTTAATCACTTTAAACTCATTGTTAATATTTAACATAATTTTTATATATGATTACTACATAAATACAACTTAAATAAACATCAAATTCATATGAACAATAATTAAAAATGCTCAAAATTAATTTAACTAAACATTATAACATATTACTACCATTTGTCTATTATCAATATTACTTTTTTATTATCATTTATTATACTTCACATAACATACACACACACATAAATGATGTTTAACATTTTTTTAACATAAAAATCATACTCATAAAACTTATAATAAAAATCAAACTAATTTACAAAGAGGTTAAAATGAGATATAACTAGTCACCTTAAATTGGATGTTAATCGTCGGGGATCTAAAATAAATTTTAGATCGGAAAATTTTTTCATCCAAAACACCCATAATCTTCACTAATTAACTAGGATGCTTAGGAATTATTAGAAATATTATTAAGGTTTTTATTTAAATGGTTTTTGGATAAAAAATGGAAGAAAAAGAAAGAAAATAAATGGGAGAATAAGGAGAGGTGAGCTACGGCATATTGGTGAGCCAAGGTGATGTTTTTGCACTTGTGAAATAATGAAGGAAATGTTAGTAATTAATTAGGTCAAGTAGTGTATTAAATAATATTTGATTTTTAATGAAAATAAAGTTTGAATAAAAGAAATTAGAAGCCATAAATGCCAACTTGAATACTAGAGTCAAAATTACTATTTGTGTAAGTAAATGTTCCCTTGATATTTAAAAATGCTTTTACGAAATAAATCGGGTTTAAAAAGTCGGGCGTCAAAGACGATAAAAGTTAATGTGTGCGCGTTTGACGATTTTTCGAAATATCTCTACTTTTGAATTCTAAGACTAAAATATTTTATTTACTACTCCAGAAAATATTTAAAAGTGACGGAATCGAAAATGGTAATATTAAAGTAGTAGTATCGTATTTGTACGTATTTTTATTAAAGGGTATAAACTTTAAATTTAAATATAAAGAAAATAAAAGTGATGATGATAAATATAAAGGTGTAAGAAAATGTGTAAGAAAATGGAAGAGGATAGACTTAGAAAAGTCTAAGTCAAATGGTTCAAGTAAATTTTTCGGGCTCGATTTTCGTTTTCGAAATTTTCGATTTGCGCGCACGCGAAAAGTCTCGAAATAAAAGATACGATCCTAAAATAGTGTTTTGAAATAAAATCGAATATAAAAATAAAAATAATTTTCGAAAGGTACTAAAAACAAAAATTGAGTTTTAATCCTCGAAATTTTGAATAAAAATTTCCTAGGTCGAAATACTTATTTTTTTCGTTGAATGTTATAGATTTAAAGAATTATATTTAGCCGTCAAAAATTTAATCAATTTTAATTAGGTGTGACTTCAAATTTCGACAATTTAGAAAAAAGCTAGTTTAATAGAAATGAAATAGTAATTAGATTTTAATATAATATGATTTATTAAAAATTAATCAAAATGATTATATTTTTATTAAAAGTTGATGTTAAGTTTGCCTCTTCAAAAATTAAAAAGAAAGTGGAAGAGGATAAGATACTTGACCTTTGATGAGGGTAAAGTCGTGGTCCCCTATCAAAATAAACCTAAGGTCAACTAACTGGGTAGTTAGTGGCAGTAGGGTCGAGATCCACAGAGAGAAGGAGTAGTCAAGGGGATGCTTAGCTATCTAGGTCAGTCTCAAGGGTGTGAAAAGGGGTGTTTTAAAGGTCTAGACTAAGAACGATAGGTAAAAGCTGTGAAAATATGAATAAGAAGGAGATTAGGGCATCAGGGTCATGTGACATTGATTCATAACTCAACTCAGAAGGAAATGCAATCAACTGAAATCACGCAAATGGATTAGGTTTTGGGAAAACGCTCTCTCGAGTCAATTTCAACCTTAAGCAAATTTAGCGGGCTCTCGCTACGTACTAAATTCAACTTATCGATTACGCGTGAGTCTAGTTTCAATTAGGCTTTCGATCTTAAACTGAAACAACCTAAATTCAATTCAAATAAAGGCGTCCCTAAATTCAATTGATAATTAAAACGCGCAGGAAGAAATCAATTGCATAAAGTCAATCAATATGAACGATTAAAACATGTTCTGAATCAATATCACAATCACCTTAAACCCTAATTGAGAATTAGCTATGCATAATCAAAACTAGAACAAAGCAATTGAAATAATAAAGAGAAGACATGATAAAGGAAGAACAATAGATTAAACCTGGAGAAATCAATAATTGCAATGTAAAAGATCGAGTCTTGAAGGATGAATTCAATCTAAACTAAGGTTTTTAGAGAGTTTTTAAAGAGAGAACTAAAACCTAATGCAAGCAGTAAAAACTCGAATAAAAGATAAAAGTAAAACCCTAACTCGACTCATATATATAGGCCACGAGTATCCGGAGAAACAGGGCAGCAGAACCGAGCGGTTCGTGGGTGAACCGATCGGTTCAAGGGTGGAACCGATCGGTTACGGGTAAACCGAGCGGTTCTTAGCTCCAACATGCATTTCCAAAGAACTTCGATCCTTTTGCACGTGAATTCAGAACCTATAGGTTTGCTCTGAACCTATAGGTTTGACATCCCAAATTGTCGTATGACTTCCGAATCGACTCTCGGGCTTCGTCTTGACTTCACGATACTCGATAATGCTCCAATTCACTCAGGTTTTAGCTCAGGACCGCCAAAACCTGCAAAATACACACGAGGAACAACAGTATCGCAATATAAAGCAAATAGCTACTAAAACGATAATGTAATCGAGCGAATGCGAGCTAAATGCGACCATATCGGGGGCATAAAAGCAGTATAAATAACATGTATCAAACTCCCCCAAACCAAACCTTTGCTTGTCCTCAAGCAAACAGCGTCGGAGAAAATCAAAGCATAGCTAGTTAATCACGTTAGCATCTCGAAGTGGACGACCTATGCACATAACCATACAAACCATAGTCTATTTCGCCGAAAATAGAGCACAAGTCTCAACCATTCACAACACATTATAATGCTAGCCTCTAACGCTTTCGCAAAAATTAAACTAACGACAATTGGATTCGAGCAAGGCCAACCGAGCATACCACTCTCCATCATACCATTCTTACCACGTCATACCATTTTTCTCTTTTCTTTTCTTTTCATTTCCCTTTTTTTTTTTTCTTTCGCGCAATGTGGAGCATCCCTCGTATGTAGTACTAGCTTGACGTTCACTCGGTAAAAATCGGGTTCGGGTACACATATTTCCTTAAGGGTTACATTATTGCTCATACTCTCGGTCGCAACCAAATTCATGGCCACTGTGGTTACTCAAATCAATGAGTCCCCTCCGAGAGCATCGAAGCATTGCTCCATCATTAAATGATCGGTCCAAACAAACCACATTCCAACATTCCAAACTTTCCACAAGCCAATTGCCTCGCAAGAATACCAATATCGAAAGTAAAAGGAACGAAAAGCGATAAGATTTAAGCAAATACAAGTGGGCTAGCGTTTGAGACTCACAATCTATGAACAGGAAACAAACATATAGTGCAAGCTACGACGATAGAAAGTCGACTTGGAGATACTAAAGATCAAAACAACACACTAATCAATTCTCCAAACTTGACAATTCAAAGCGAAAAAGGTTTGGAAACGCGAAAATTTTTAAAATAAGCACACAAAGTGGAAAATGCAAATAAATAGGCGCGAAAGAGCTTTCCTCCCCCAAACCAGAATCACACATTGCCCTCAATGTGGAAAACAGCACAACCACAAGCAGCATGAAGGGACAAGATAAGACGGGGGTAGGAAAAGTAAAGCGAGGAAACTAGGGAAAAAGGAGTAAAGAAAGCTCACATTATCAAGTTGGAGCTCCCCCAAACCGAAGTGAAGCGTGGAGTGCGGCTTATGATCCACGAATATGCGTCCAATTCAGTCCAGCTGTAAGATACTTCGGAGTAGCATGCGAGAAAGAGCAAGGCCGAACAGCAGAGGGGCCTATTCTCAAAAATACTAAGGACAAAAGTCCTTGAGTACCTGCATGCTAAAATAGATAATAATCCCTCATCCTCACGCGCTCAATAAAAGTCTAAAACAATGTCATCAAAAGCAAACAAACCAAAGCAAAGTAAAGAGTACAACAAATTACAAAAAGTCAACGGGTTGCCTCCCGGAAAGCGCTGGTTTATAATGGTCCCGCACGACCGTCGTCAAACTCATCATTACGTCAAATTGGGCCAAGGACGTTGGCCACTAGCAGCAGCTTCACTTGGCGAAATAGCATCCGTTCGCCAAAGAACTCGATCTCCACGAGGAAGAGCAGCATAATCCATCACGCAAGGTATGCCGTCACGAAATGGCTCTCCATAACAACTCCGTGCGCCGCGCACCGCAAACCGTGGGTCTCCTCCTACCTCACCCGGATCATAGACATCCGCCCTCGTAGCCTTCCGCTCCCCCAAACCAGGAGTACAGCCACCCTGCGTAAGACCTGCACAAGAAACAGCAGAAGAAACAACCTCCAAAGGGTCTCCAATAGAGTGAGACGGAGGGGCAAGGTCAATAGCAAAAGCAGACTCAGGCTGCATAGGGGCACGAGGGAGACTAGACTTAGTATAGGTAAGCTTCTCACCCCCCACCAAGAACGACAGGGTCTTATTCCCCACATCGATAACTGCACCAGCAGTGTGCAGAAAAGGTCTCCCTAAAATGATCGGGACGTGGGAGTCCTCGGGGATGTCTAGGACAATAAAGTCAACGGGGATGTAAAACTTCCCTACCTTAACCGGGACGTCCTCTAATATACCTAAAGGTCTCTGTGTAGTCCGGTCAGCCATTTGCAGGGTCATAGAGGTGACTCCTAACTTAGTCATATTGAGTTTTTGACAGATGGAGTAAGGAATGACACTCACGCTAGCCCCCAAGTCACACAAGGCGTTTTGCACGACATACTTCCCTATAGAACAAGGGATGGAGAAAGTCCCGGTCACTCGACCAGGAGGCGAGCTACCTGCAAAAGAGCACTACCCTCCCCCACAAAGGACACGGTCTCAGTCTCGTTAATCGACCGCTTCTTTGATATGACCTCTTTAAGAAACTTAGCATATGCAGGAACTTGCTTAACCAAATCAATAAAAGGAAGATTTACCTGCAAAGATTTGATAATCTCAAAGAACCTACCGAAATTTGAGGGTCCACATTGGTGGCGCACGACCGGAAGGAAGCTTGATTTGAATCTCCGGCGCCTTGTCTTTAACAAAGATCATCCACAAGTCATTGCCGCTGCGACCCATGATCACACGGCTGGCCGTGTTATTCTCGCCCATTCTTCTCCTCCTCCTCCGGTTGCCTCGGGCGTCGTAAAGCTGTACCAGCTGCGCAAGGTAATAGCACATCTTTGTGTCGGGAGGAGGTTAGGAGGATTACCTTGTGGTGGCGGGGGTGCCCTGCTGACGCGATGCCAAGCGGCGATTGAGCCACCACTTGGTTCTCGAGCGTTTTAATCGCTGCGTCCTTGGCTTGCTCGCTCTTCTGCATTTGCTGCATCATTATCTCTTGTGACTTGGCCATCTGCATCATCATGGCCTTCAATTCACTCACACTCGAATCAACAACAGGAGGGGGAGCAGGTTGAACTGGTGGTGGGACAAATGGGGGTCTTTGGTAGTTAGGAGGGGACGGTTGGAAATTCTTGTGGGGAGGGATGTAGGGTTGATTTTGTGGTGGCTGGGTGGTTGGGTTTAGGACGTTAATTCTACGGTAAGACAAGAGTGATCGATCGTAGCCAGGTTGGTTTTGGTAGGGCAGGTTTTGGTTGTAAGATTGATATGCATAAACCTGCTCCTGGGGCACAACATACCCCGTAGAATAACCCGTATCATGCCCTGTAACAGCGTTCACATGAGCGCTAGAAGAGCCTCCACCTCATAGCATACCAATCTGCGCAGTTAGCGCAGCAACCTGATCAGTAAGTGCACTAATACTCTCCTTATCACGATCATTATGCGCTGACCGTGAATTTCCCCTCGGCTTCCCAAATTGAGATGAATGCATTGCCATCTCCTCGATCAACCCCCAAGCCTTGTCGTCGTCGACGTTATTAGCGAAACGTCCCTCTGCAGCTGAGTCAAGTATAGCCCGGCTCTCGGCATACAACCCGTTGTAGAATGTCATGATCACCAACCATTCGTTCAACCCGTGGTGAGGACAATCCCTTATGAGCTTCTTGTACCGCTCCCACGCTTCAGCAAGTGACTCATCAAACGTTTGTTTGAAGCCTTGGATTTGGCTTCGCATCTGATTAGTACGCTCGGAAGGGTAAAACTTTGAGTAGAAGGCAAGAGCTAACCCATTCCAATCAGTGATCCCCGCAGTCTCCTTGTCGAGGTCCGTGGTCCACTCACGAGCTCCATCTTTTAGTGAAAAAGGGAACAACATTTCCCTTATCTGGTTTTGGGTGATCCCTACCGCTTAATCGTGAAACGATGGTCGGTAAACACTTGCATATGCCTCTGGGATCCTCGGTTGGGTAACCATCGAATTGATTCCGCTCCACCAAGTTTAGGAAGGCGGGCGGATCTCAAAATTGCCTGCGGCGTAGCGAGCATCGTGAATCCAGTAGGAATGGATTAGGTGTAGTCTAAGTGACTAGAAAGTTTAGGCATAGTCACTGGCGGTGGAGATAATGGAGTAAATGGAGGTGTGTCCTCTTCGTAGGACGATTGCGTAGCACTAGACGACGCTTCCTCGGTATTAAGATCAACGATTTGAATTGCTTGCTTGCGTAGCCTATGTAACGCTCGTTCCGGCTCAGGTTCAAATGGGACAAGAGTCCGGGGTGACCTGTGCATAAACAAAACTACAAGCAAATGATAAGAAACGGTCTCAAGGAACTAGGTTCCTTGAGACAAGAAAGAAAAACCTAACAAAAACTAAGCAAACACTAACTAGCTAACCGTCTCCCCGGCAACGGCGCCAAAATTGATGAGGGTAAAGTCGTGGTCCCCTATCAAAATAAACCTAAGGTCAACTAACTGGGTAGTTAGTGGCAGTAGGGTCGAGATCCACAGAGAGAAGGAGTAGTCAAGGGGATGCTTAGCTATCTAGGTCAGTCTCAAGGGTGTGAAAAGGGGTGTTTTAAAGGTCTAGACTAAGAACGATAGGTAAAAGCTGTGAAAATATGAATAAGAAGGAGATTAGGGCATCAGGGTCATGTGACATTGATTCATAACTCAACTCAGAAGGAAATGCAATCAACTGAAATCACGCAAATGGATTAGGTTTTGGGAAAACGCTCTCTCGAGTCAATTTCAACCTTAAGCAAATTTAGCGGGCTCTCGCTACGTACTAAATTCAACTTATCGATTACGCGTGAGTCTAGTTTCAATTAGGCTTTCGATCTTAAACTGAAACAACCTAAATTCAATTCAATAAAGGCGTCCCTAAATTCAATTGATAATTAAAACGCGCAGGAAGAAATCAATTGCATAAAGTCAATCAATATGAACGATTAAAACATGTTCTGAATCAATATCACAATCACCTTAAACCCTAATTGAGAATTAGCTATGCATAATCAAAACTAGAACAAAGCAATTGAAATAATAAAGAGAAGACATGATAAAGGAAGAACAATAGATTAAACCTGGAGAAATCAATAATTGCAATGTAAAAGATCGAGTCTTGAAGGATGAATTCAATCTAAACTAAGGTTTTTAGAGAGTTTTTAAAGAGAGAACTAAAACCTAATGCAAGCAGTAAAAACTCGAATAAAAGATAAAAGTAAAACCCTAACTCGACTCATATATATAGGCCACGAGTATCCGGAGAAACAGGGCAGCAGAACCGAGCGGTTCGTGGGTGAACCGATCGGTTCAAGGGGTGGAACCGATCGGTTCTGGGTAAAACCGAGCGGTTCTTAGCTCCAACAGATTTCCAGCAACTTCTGATCCTTTTGCACGTAACTAGAACTTATAGGTTTGCTCTGAACCTATAGGTTTGACATCCCAAATTGTCGTATGACTTCCGAATCGACTCTCGGGCTTCGTCTTGACTTCACGATACTCGATAATGCTCCAATTCACTCAGGTTTTAGCTCAGGACCGCCAAAACCTGCAAAATACACACGAGGAACAACAGTATCGCAATATAAAGCAAATAGCTACTAAAACGATAATGTAATCGAGCGAATGCGAGCTAAATGCGACCATATCGGGGGCATAAAAGCAGTATAAATAACATGTATCAACCTTGATTTGCGTGTTTGAAATCGTTGACTTGAATTTCAAAGACGGGATAATTATAAAGGTTCATTTTTATTTTAAAAAGGAAAAATGTTCGAAATTGAATTTTATGAATAAAAGGTTTTACTTTTATTTTTATGAATAGTAAACATAACTTAACATTTTTGAAATTTGAAAGGCGATATTAATTTTGTGTTGATTTTTATAAAATTTTGAAATGTGTTTCTTTTTCAATTCTAAAGATAATACAACAAATTTTATTTTTCAAAATTTTTAAATTTGGACTTAAGAAATTTTAGCATTATTTGGCGAAAAAAATTCAGACGTATTTTTATTATAAGGAAAAAGAATGAATTTAATTTAAGGAATTAAATTCTTTTATGAAATTATGTTAAAATAACACGGGGTGTTACAACAAGTCCACACCTGAAGTAAGCAGATGAATCCGTAAGCATTTCATTCCTAACATGATTGAATGGAAGTTGAACTCTATTTCGAAAACTGAAGCGGGTGCTCAACTTCACACTATGAACTCAAACTTTAAGAGATTTATTAGTGTTATGGAGTATTACTTGAAAAAACTACTAAACTTTAGAAAATTTAGACGGCTTTAAGAACCAAACAAAATTAGTGTTGACCTTTACGCTCCACCTTCCTATTCCGAGCCTTTTCAAATTCACAAATTTACGCCTCCATTCAATTGCCTCGGCTCTTGATGTCATTTTCCTTCTACAACACATATGAGAGCCTTAGCCCATCTATGAGAAGTAAGAAGACAAATCTGTAAGCATTTTTTTTCATTGTGTGATTTAATGCATATTGAACTCTATTTCGGAAACTTACTTCTCGTAGCTTCATAAAACTCTACATGATGCTCGTCGATTCCTTGAAGCGGCTGCTCACGAATTTCCTGCACTGGGTGCTCAAAGGAAACAAAAGATAGCGAGTCGGAGTTCCCATTTTCATGCTGTAAGCTACTAACGTTTCCATTTCCTTGCAACCAGCAAAAATCGAGACTGTATGAGGACAGCTACGAAGGTACGAATTTCTTTTGCTTTTGATACACCCTACGATGAGCTTCCAAAATTTTTAGTCAATAATGAGTGGTGACTATAAGAGGACATGGTGGTTCTCTAATACACAAATTGAAAACACTTTAACCCGGTGTAGCCTTTGATATCCACGTTTGAGACAGTGTACATATTTTTACTAAGCATTTTGGCTTAAAGTTGGTTGGAACAGATGTAAAAAATCAATAGAGTAAATTTTCTTAGGATGATGACTATCGAATTTGGATTACAAACTATTCACGAACCTGTCATTTTGGACTGGAACTTTAAGGACTACTAAAATGAACTAAATAAAGCTAAATTTGAAACCAATGTGTGTTAGCTGGGCACCTGTTCTCACATGTTCTTATTTCTATTATAGAATCAAGGTGAAGAAATATCTCTTCATCTACAGACTGACGACCTCAAGGGCTTTAGAAAGTATGATTGTATTAAGAAAACTTTGCTCCATGAATTAGTAAGGACGTTCATCTTATCTTTGTACCTTAATTTCACTCTACGTGTTCGTAAAATTCACCCTGAAAACCAAACTCTATCTTCGTCTTTTAATAAAGTGCTCACCTTTAGTTAGAAGTGGAACAAAGTTCTCTAGATTTGACGCCCTAATTTACTCAAAATAATTGAAATATTTTGATGAATAAGCTAAGTGATGCTAATTTCTGATATACAAATGAAGTTCATATAACTGGTTTATTTATTTTATCTATAGAAGAAGTACTTCACTTACTCTTCAATAACAACTTCCCATATTTTGTGTATATAGAAAGTTCTTGGTGTGGGATTTTACGTAATGTAATAGAAGCACTGGTATTATTTTGGTGCATTTAGAATTGAATCCACAGCATGTTTGATGCTGCAACATATAGTATTGCATCGTCATACGTTATATGTTTTGACAAAATTAGATTATTTTGTGTTGTAGGAGAGTGGGTTACACTGTAAGGTCGAGTTGGAGGTTATAATCGGGTTTTGGCAGAACTATGAGGGTTGGTTATTCAAAGGAGTGGATTCTTAACTCAAAACAACTTTCAGTGAACAATGCCGTCATTCAATCTCCCGAGGTCAAGAGGAAGCGAGGACGCCGTAAAGGTAACATTGGCATTTTTAATGTTTTGTTTCGTTATGCCCATCATGTAGTGTAATTAGCATGCATCACCATTTCACAGCCGTGTTGATGAATTCACGAAAAGAAACAACCATGTAGCTCCAACGTGCCAGGATCAGAACATGCGAGATCATCTTCTATCACTGAAGGTAAGGCCAAAGCTTTTACCACTATTATTTCCTCTAATTAAGTGGGCACCGATTAGATAGAAATCAAGTAAACAAACTCAAAGCATGAAAATTGGGCATATGTAAGCAAATAGGTTCAGAAATTACACCTAAATTAACAGCGTTGAGAGCTTTGGGACATTAAAAACAATTGAACGTGGACTTTTCATACAATGATCTCCTTATTGTGACTCCGAATTTTCGGCCTAATAGCGTGCTTGGGGAAGGCTGCTTTGATTTTTTTTTTTAAAAAAACGCATATTGATTCCTACAACTACGGAGTACAAACTTCGGTGCTTGAAATTGATTGCAATAATTAAATCAATGGACTAATTTCGGTGTTCCATCTTTCATCTTCCGTCGAGTGCATCCGTCTAATCCCTCAGTGTCTAAGGCACGAATTTTTATTTTTGAGGTTTGACATGCCAAGTTGTGTTTTGAGTTTTGGCTGAGGTGTCATGTTAAGAAAGCTCAGGATTTCGGCCGAGAGTTGCATTTTGAAAGAGAGTTTGACAATTTAAAGTGTTTTTGGTTAAACCCAAGGTCAGACTTGACAGGTACTTCGACCACCTGAAAGAGACGACCCAAGTGAAGAAAAGGCCCTACTGAAGAACACCGTCACGTATTATGTTCTTTTCTATTGGTTTGTTCCACCCGCTATTTAATATTTGTTGTTAACACCACATTCATAATTTACTAACTCTCCAAATAACCGTAACAGACAGCCCGGGAAAAGAAAGGTCATAGTAGAAGAAAACGGTAATGTTATACTCCGTATGTCATTTGCTTCTTCTTTGTTTGGCCACAGTCCAGTTTTGTTCTACAGGTTTCAATGACCAATTCAATTATGGAAGAGCTATTAATGCCTATTAGAGTTACAAAATTTCCGAAAATCAATGGACACATCCACTAAAAATTAAAAGCCACACTTTTTTTTTTTCGCAGATAGTTTGAGGACTTGTAAGAGAGCGCGCTGGGTAAAAGAAAGGTCACTTCATAAGACAATGGTAATGTTTGCTGACCTCCTTATAGCCTTCTACTAATGTGGTGGTTTGATCGCATGCTTAAATTTGGATAACCCATATTCAGGTACGCCCTCCACAAAGAGGAAAAAACAGCAAACCCAAACACGAAATAAAGGTATTGTCTGTAATATTTTTTCAATTTAAAATTGGGTGTGCTATTTAAGGCTATTGTAATTAATAAAAACATTACAGCAATGACACATAATATTAAACGTAGCATATGTCCACATGTATACCCATCTGTGCTAGCGACATTTACGCTGATGAGGGTGAATGTTTACCCTCTAGGCGACTACTTGCTGAAGAAAATGAAGAGGATGAAGGTATTTGTTTCAGTTTTTGAATTTTGTGATTCAATAAAGGAACAAAGTGTAATTGTGTACTGTCATGTGCAGCCCCCA
The DNA here is from genome assembly GCA_023091065.1 of Dianthus caryophyllus. Lineage (NCBI taxonomy): Eukaryota > Viridiplantae > Streptophyta > Magnoliopsida > Caryophyllales > Caryophyllaceae > Dianthus > Dianthus caryophyllus. The sequence goes on from CM041529.1 coordinate 3,211,501, forward strand.
GTGATGACCCTGTCGAGGACGATCCTGTTTTCTAAACATTACACATAGACAACTCTAACATAAGCCGAAAAGACAATTATCTTGGAAGCAAATTAACCGACGCAAAGTTGTATTACAATTTCTATACATATCGTTATGTGAAACAAGCCTCTTCACCAAAAAAAAATATTAACAACATAAACGTGCGGGCAAGAAAAAGACGAAACAAGCGATGACGAAAAGGAGCCACAGAAGAAACGCCAAACAAAGCGTCACATAGGGGACCCAACAAGTACCACGTGAAGGAGCCAAAAAACACAAGGAAATGCAGTTTTAGATAGTAGTTGAGGGTTTGTTTGATTGTTCATCAATTAAAAACCGTAGACACAATAACATCATCTTTAATTGACCTCTGCACGAATACAGCGGTACAGTTTCAAATTAGTTTATTGGGGTAACCACGCACGTCTACATCAGCATGTGTATCGTAGTTTCCACGGTGAAATTAGAAAGCACACCCAACATGAGTAATATAAAATGAATGAAGTTAGTCATACACTACATGACTAGAAAAACGAACAACGGCGAAGCTATTTTATTTAGAATAAAGTCACTAGAACGGAGCAAATAATAAAACAAGGGTATTGATTTTCCGTATACGGATTTTACTCCCGTTATATACTTTTTTCACTTGATTTTCCAATTATACCCTTTTTACTCTCACAATATACAAAAAAAAAAAAAAAAAAAAAACAACTCAACAAGCTACTCCGACCACCATCACCTCCGGCCACCATTGAGTTCGACCACCACCATACCGGTCGCCCACCACGCCGGAGTTCACCGCCGGCTACACATGGCGGTCCCACCCTCGCCGGTGACCGGTCTTACTTAGTTACCCACTAAGCCCACTCACGTCGGTGCCGCCACCTCCGACCACCCTCTCCGCCCGCCGCTACCGCCTCCCGCCACCCTAAGTCGGTGCCTACCGCCGCCCCAAGTTTTTCCTTATGCAAACCCTAATTTTGATTTTAAATTAAATCCATTTAGAATTAATAAAAATTGATAATTTAATGACAATAATTGAAATTGAAAGTGATTATTACTTCATTGAATTTTTTATTGAATTTATTAATTGAATAATTGAACAATTGATTGAATTTGATTAAGAAAAATTTGGGGAAAAAAAAGAGAGAATTTGTATATCATGGGAGTAAAAAAGGGTAAGGTTTGGAAACTAAATGAAAAAAGTATACAACGGGAGTAAAATCCGTATACGGAAAATCAATTACGTAAAACAATATCCCCTCAAAAAAACAAAACACAAGCCGACCCGGTCCGTAGTATGCACGGGTCACACCACTAGTTTTATTTCACTCGATAAAAAAAAGAAAAAAAAAAGAAGGGTTTTTCCCAACTGTACCCCTGTACTATTGGGTTTTCCCAACTGTACCCCTGTACTATTGGGTTTTCCCAACTGTACCCCTGCGTATATCGTATTCCCAACTGTATCCCTGAGTTTCTTAATTACTCCCAACTGTACCCCTGAGTTTCTTTAATTTACCCAAAATCATACCTAAAATCATACCTGAAATTTAACAGAGGAAGGAAGGACTGCAAAAGTTCAACGATGAAGATGTTGCAACGACGATGAACTGCAAAAGTTCAATAGCAAAAGGAAGGAGATAAAGAGAACAGAGGAAGGATGGTAAAAGGGTTTCAAAGGGTTTTAAAAAAATTGAATCAAAAGAAAGAAATGACGGTTAATAAATTGATTCAACTTCTAATTTACAACTAATCCTTCCACGTAGCAAATTAGGCGCTCCACGTAGGCAAATTACGCATCCTAATTGGCATTTAACGGTGATAATTGACGGCTTAAGCATAATCAATCAATATATATAAGTAAAAGAGGCTTTTTTCGTGAGCTCTCCTTAATTCAAGGAGATTTAGACCAATCATAAAATTACATTAAAAAATAAATTAAATTGTGAAAATATAGTAATTTGGAAAGAAATAATTATATGAGAAATAATTCCCTTATTTAATTATAAAACATTAGAAAGTTTTTAGCTAAGTCTTTGATTACTATGTTTCATAAAATGTATTTGTCGAAATAATATAAAAATAACATCATTACTTTCGAAACGAAAAATGCTATCAAATGACTATAAATATCAAAGTATTTCATCCACTAAAAAAATTCATTTGAAAAATAGATTAAATAATTTGCGTTCAATAAAATAAAAAATTGGAAAGATACAATTATATGACACATAATTTATTTGTTTAATTATAATACATAAGATAAAAAAAAAATCATTTGAAAAATAGATTAAATAAATGGCATTCTATAAAATAAAAATTGGAAAGAAACAATTATATGACACATAATTTATTTGTTTAATTATAATACATAAGATATTTTTAGGTAAGTCTTCAAACCTTTTTGTGTGTATATATATATCAAAAGCTGTAGCTTTGTCTTCCAAGGTCTGGGTTAAATAGTTTTAGTTTATTATGTTTTAATTATGATTACGATTTGTGTTTTTTTAATTTTTTTACGTGTATTTGATTTGATATGTGTATTAATTTTGAAAAGGTTTATTTCTTAATTATCATGTTTGTTATTTAACCATTGCTTGATTGAATTCATAATGATCTTTTTTCCCTTTGTATATTGCAGATTTATATTTTTAAGTTCAAGATCTCGAGTACTCATTGACTAAACTTGACTACAAAATCAATCGAATATGTATCGTGAAAGGTAAAAGAGATATACATGATGTACTGATTATCTTATTTTCATATCAAATCATTATTTATTGTTGTATAATAATATTTACTATTCGTCATACTTGATCTTTTAGTTAGTTTCATCGTATTAAGTTTTGATTTGATTGTTCATGTCAATTTTGTATGATAATAGCTGAAAATTAGGTATAAAAAGAATGAACATGGTGTATTAGTTTGATGACAAATTTTCAAATTTTTATTTTTTACTATCCCCTTTTAATGTTTTTCTTTTAATTCTTTTATAATTCGAAATCAAACTATATATTTCATATCTATATATATCTACATAAAAGAGAGTTTTGCTATAGAGTGTCCATACCATAATTTATTAAATTTGTCTATACATTATTATTGATGATTAAAATATTTTTTAATTACTTATTAATAAAAGTGAACTGCATTTATCATGATTATTTGATAATGTAATAAAAAATAACTATTTGATAATTTAATAAATTCAAAACAATTAGTTTTGTATAAAATTAAAAGAAGAACTCTTCTAGAAATAAATTCAATTAAGAGCAATTAACTTTCACCAAAATTTAAAGAACAAAAAAAGTAAGCTAAAAAATACTGAGACCAGCGTTTTTCCTATTGTTATAATACTAACCTTTAGCCTCTTTCCTAATGTTTTTCAAATTATTTTAGTTCTCTATAAAAACTTACTTAAAAATATTAAGACTCACATTAGGAAAAATAGTATTTTATTTTAATTTTCATAAGATACACTTACATTTTCATATAAATTGGAGAGATATTGAGTAACACTTATCATACTTATTTGATTATTTAATAAAAATAATATCTTGATAATCTAACAAAATTTAAAGAAATTAGTTTTCTATAAAATTAAAAGAAAATCTCTCCTAAAAAAGAAATTTAATATAAAGTAATTATCTTTCTATACAACTTAAACAAAAACTTACCTAAAAAAAAATTAAGACTTGGAAATAAAAAAAAAAAAAAAATCAATAATATTAAGACTTACCATTTTTCTAATTTTATAAAACTAAAAAAATAATCTAAAAAATTTCCTTATTTAGTTATCATACATTAGATAATTTTTAGGTGTGTCTTAAATCCTCTTTATACATACAAATAGAATTATGTAAGTCCAACCTATCTTTTTAAATCCTACATCTAAATCTCGATCAACCGTAGGATCTTAAAGATAAAATGATTCAAATCAAATCTCACTAATTAATTTACAATTCATGCTTATTTATATATACAGAAAAAAATTAGTTTGATCTTCTTAAGTATTAGTTTTAGTTTAGTATGTTTTTGTTATGAGTACGATTTGCGTTATTTCTATTTTTTATGGTGTATTTGATTTATATTTTTTAATTACCATGTTTGTTATTTAAACATAGCTTGATTGAATTGGTGATGATCTTTTTTTCCGTTGTATATATTGTAGAATTATATTTTAAATTCAAGATTTTTTGTTCTCATTGAATAAACTTGATTACAAAACCAATAGCAAAACTATATGTAACATGAAAGATAAAATAGATATACAAGATTTATTGATTGTCATATATCAAATAAAGTCATTATTTATCGTTATATGATATTTTTTTACTCCGTATAATTCATAATGTTTGACTTTTTAATTAGTTTCATCGTATTAAGTTTTGATTTAATAGTTAATGTCAGTTTTGTAGAAGAGCATTTGAAAATGACGGAAAAAAATAATAAAAACTAATTTACATGGCGTAGATGAATGTTGATAGTTTTTTCCAAAATAAAAATAATTAAGGCAATACTTTCCATTTTTATAAATAAATGTAGCATAAATAAGGTAGTTTTGGACAAAATACCCAAATTTTACATTCAAAAGTATAAAGCTCAGAATATACAATTATATTATTCGTATAATATATTACCATTAAATTAGGTTATAAATTATTATTGATAATTAAAAATATTTTTAAAATTACTTATTAATCAAAGTGAGCAACTACCATAATTATTTGATAATCTAAGAAAAATAATCATTTGATAATTTCCTTAATTTCATACGACTACCCATTAACATTTTTCCATATATTATTCAAAGTAATCAATTCTCTAAATAATTTGAATAAAAACTTACCCAAAAATATTAAGATTAATATTATGGAAATTAAGTTTATTATATTATTTTCAACAAGATACATTTACTTCTTCATATAAATTGAGCATTTCATGGGTAATCTGCACTATAATTATTTGATAATTTATAAAAATAATATTTTTATAATCTAATAAAATTTAAAGCAATTAATTTTTTTTCTATAAGGTACAAATATTTAAATAAAACTCTTCTAAAAAAAAGTTGAATTCAAAGCTAAGTCTTCTTTGAGACAATCTCAAACTAATTTATCGTGCATCAAAGAGAAGAAATCATAGTTAAAGGGGTATAGGAATATAAAATTAATCAACTAAAGTCACAAACAAGGTTACTAAGAAAATTTAGGTATAATTAGTAATGAAATACAAATACTATGAAAATAATAACGACAACTTAATATCATAATTCATAAATAAGCTAAAAACTGTACAAATTTATATAAACATTTTACATTTATATAATTCTATATTCCTCAATATTTTTTTATATATTACAATGAACATGATATCAATAACCCTTCTTCATATTTATTGATTTTTTTAATATTTGTATCTTGAATCCAAATTAAAAACGATAAATCATGAATAAATTATTAAATACACATTATTGAAACCCGTGCATCGCATGGGCTTTAAAATTGTTACAACTACAGGAGTGAAAATGTGTTGATCTTGGTGATGATAAATAAGGAAACAAAAAAAGGGGGTCGAATAATTTTATTGAAGACATGAAGATGAAGGTTTGGGAAAAGAAAGAAGATGGATTGATTTTAATTTAATTTTATAATTCTAAAAAAAGGTGAGGATGTGGTTTATGCACCACGTGTAACTTTGGCAAAAATTAATTAATTTTTAGGTTAACTTTATGTCTACAAATTGTTTAATCTATTTAAGAAGGGGTAAAATTAATAATATTTATCATATAATTATTAATTGAATAAAAAAGAAAATTTATAAGATTTGATGATAAAAAAACAAAAAGAAGAAATTTAGAAGGGGTAGAAAAAGTAAAAAGATGATTAGGTCGATGATTTATGTCAGAACAATTTGTATTGTAGGATATATATAGGTCAAGATAATTAATACGGAGTATATGATTAAGAATAAAATTGGGTGATGACTTAGTTAGTGTGACTCTTGCATGGGTCTGGTATAAAGTAAAGGATAAATTATAAAAAGCATATAATAATACAAACTAACGACATATTGTGTAAACCGACAAAACATCAAGAACTATCACGGTGTCCATCTTTTTACAATGTAAACTTTTGCCATAACCATAATAAATAAATACTCAGAACATATTTTAAAATGAAACGATCTCTTACAGAAAGCGACAAATAATATTTGACATCATTTAGGTTAATAGTCAAACTAAATCATGTGCTCAAAAATCAATTGAAGAAGAAATATTATGATTTACATTATTTGGATGAAATAATGAATAATAAAAAGAAAAAGAAAAATCCCGAATACGACATAAACCACAAAAAAACACAACCAAAATTGTAAAAAAATCAACAAAATTGTATTGAAAGACACACAACCACCAAAAAAATAAAAATCAATGTTTTAACACCCGTGCATCGCACGGGCCATTCAACTAGTTAGTTATGGTTGGGAGTAAATAAGAAACTCAGGGGTACAGTTGGAAATACGATATACACAGGGTATAGTTGGAAATACCCAATAATACACTGGTACAGTTGGGAAAAACAAAAGGTGACTTGGGTCTCCTTCGACCCATCCTTCTGCTGTCTTCTTCTTTCTTCTTCAAAGCAGTTCTTCATTCATTCATTCATCTACATCATCATCATCATTTTTTTTTTATCATTTCATTACAACATCATCTTCAATGATCATCATCGTCTTCGTCATCATCATCATCATCATCATCATCACACAACGTCCTTCATTCCTCCTCCCTCCTCCCTCCTCCCTCCTCGTCGCGTGTTTGGTCTCCTTTTCTGTCCATTTTCGAACTCGGTGCCTCAGTTCACGTTTCAGCCATAAATTGTCGGTTTTCCTCGAGTTTAGACTTATTATTCGATTAACTAAGGTATACTTCGTATCTAATCGTTTCAATTCAGTTTTCGTATAAACCCTAACCCTAGAATTTGGGGCTTTTCATTTGTTTGTCGAATTTGGTGACTTTAGTAGTCGATTAGGTCGTATTTTAGTAGTAATTAACAGGGGTATCGTTATTTGTAGAGTTTGTGTTGTTTCGGCACGGTTTTCGACCGTGAGCTCGAGTTAGACGGGTTTCCACTCGTATTCAAGCTTTGATTCTGTTTTCCTCTTCATTTTTTGTAAGGCTTATCCTTACTTAGCCTTGTGTGTATGTGTGATTATGTAAGTAATGTTAAATGTATGTATGTGGTGGTTTATTGTTGTGAGGTGTGAATGTGCAAGTCGAATGGATAAATGTGAGTGTGTGTGTGTTATGCCAAGGAGAAGTCGTTATTGTATTTGAATTTTGGTTGCGATTGAAGGATATGTTGGCTGCTAATGATGACCAAAAGTGGGGCTGTTAATGTCGTGTTAGTGCCGTTGTTTTCTTCGTTTGGGGCTGCTGATTTCGATGGCCTACAAATTGCTGTAATTTGATGCTGTGCTGCCGTGTTGTCGTAGTTATTGTGCTGCCGTGTTGTGTAGTTATTGTGGGCTGTTTTGAGCTGTTGTAGGTTGTCGTTTTTGTTGTCGTCGTGGTCATGATAGGTTGTATACGCTGCTATCCCTTGTTGCTGTAATCTGCCCCCTTTAAATGCCGCTGTTTAACGTGTTTTTGCTTCTGATATTGCCTGTTTCGTGGCTTTCCTCTTTTGTTAACTTGGGCTGCTGAAAAATGAGGTTAATGGCTGCTGTGTACTGCCTTGCGGGACTGATGTCTTGGTGGTCGTTGTGGCTGTCGTTTGTGCGAGTGTAGGCTGGTATTTTACACGTCTTTTCTATCGCTTTAAGGGGCTGTACGAAACCGTTTTGCGACTGTGATTGGTTGATGTATGTGCCAAATAGTAGGCTGTTAGTGTGCTCTGTTTTGTGTGTGGGTGCGCACTAAAAGGGCTGCTGTGTAATGTTGTGGGTTGCTGCCATTTTTGACGTTGATACCGTTGCGTTTGAGTGCCATAAATTGTCGAGTTTGGGCTGCTGTTTTTGCGTCGTTGGGAGTGTTTGTACCCGTGATTTGATGCCAATAAGGGGCTGCTGTATGCTGCCCAAAATGGGGCTGCTGTGTAGCAGAGAAAAGGCCATTGTACAGCCGTGAGAAGGCTACTGTATAGCCGTGAGAAGGCTGCCAAAATTGCCGATGTTTTCTATCGTTTCCGCCTATGTTGGACTATTGTTTTCTGTGGTTAACGCTGCCATTTTGAGGGTTGTAGTTGGTTGTATTTCGGTCTTGTGGTGGAGCCGAGACGACGTTGGGATTGTTTGAGTTATGTTGTGTAAGATGAATAATTTAACCTTAAGTGTCGCTAGGACTCATATGAGATCGTGTGTCATGTTAAATTGTTATTATTCTTGTGGCGTGTATAGTTGAGTATGCGTGAATGTGTATGATTATATCTTTTCCTTGCCATGTCGCGAAGTACGGTTACGTGAGTTGATTTATTATGAATACGAGCGATGAAAACATTATTCATGAGTGAATGTTGTACAACTTATGAGTGAACGACTGCTTATTTACGAGTGTATGACTATATGAGTGAATGATGATGATGATTATGAGTGATGATGAAATAGAACGAATTATACGGTAACACGGTAAAGTTGCTGTTCACTTAAAAACACGACGGTGTCAACTATCAAAAACCCGAACAAATTCTGTACCACGTGTTGAAGGAAAAGCTGAAGACCGAGTGGTGCGATATTCGAGAGTTGGTAAAATGGGAGCAACAACGACGCTGGCACCGGGGCTATCCCGGAAACTGAAGAAGGTTTTAGAATCCCGCGTAGATTCGCCGGAGATTCTCACTTCTCTCACCACTCTCTTCTCTTTCTACTCCGACAACTCCGCCCACTCTCGCCGGAATCTCAGATCCACCATCGAAAAGCGATCTCTTCTCATCAACCAGGAGTTCATCCCCTCCTCCGCCGCCGACCAGGTCCCTCATCCGAATTCATATCCTTGAATGCGTTTTGTTGTGGATTCATGCGATTTGATACTGATGAATGAGTGAATGAATGTGTGTTTCTGTTTGATTTTTTTGACGGTTTTTTTAGGCTTTGGATCAAGTTGAAGCTGAGGTCAATGCGCTTGCCGATTGCTGTGACAGGTACTGTTGTTGCTTTGATCGCGTTACTTGATCGTGTATTGTTTAGATTTTAACTATTTGATTTTTGATTTGTCATTGTATGTTGTTGCTGACTGCTGTGATAAGTCAGTTATTTGGCTGCTGTGTTATTATTAAACATTTTGATCTGAATTTCTGTGTTGAAATGTGAATCCTATTAGTTTAGGGTTATGTTTGATTAAGGTAGTCGTTTTTTAATTCTAGGTCATGTCATGATTTTGTCTACGAAATCACATGTTATGCGAGATCCTTTATTGCGATAGCAGATGTTAACACTGCAGCTTTAGTGAATACTTGGGACAATTCAATTTGGCATCAACTAGTTAGTTGTGATGTAATCTACTGTAGTCGATAGTCAATAGGCGATGGGAGATGAGCTTTCTTGCTTTACTCAAGGACTCGTAAGCTGTTTACCAATTTCGAATCTCTGTTATTGGGACAACATGAGAACCTTAGTTGAAAAAAGCGCGCAGCAATTGCCTCGAGGTGTCAGAGCGCATACGTGTGCAAAATGCATATCTAGGCATTTGCCTAAGTCGGAGGCGAGAGGCATATAACTGCAACCTATACCTGATTCCTGCTTCACCTCATCGCGCTTAGCGTCTAAGGTGTGCTTTATTCAATTGTAGTGTGTTCAGACTTATGAAAAGATCCATAGGGTAATACTGTCCATCTCTTGGTCAAATAGTCAAACCTGATAATACAGAAATAAGTTTGAAAGTGTACCTTTAACTTTAAACAATGGCTATGGGCTTAAATAAGATCTTTTTACTTCAAGAACACTTGAAAAATTTTCTTGCGCATAATGATCCGGGGAAGGGTTTATACACTTGTTCTCCAGCCGTTAAAATTTCCAGCTTTTGCAGCTAGTATAAATTTTTGCTATGTGCATTGACAGGATAGCAAAGGCATTAAGCAGTTGTACTTCTACCACGGGTGATATTATTAGCACCACAGAAAGGTTAAAACGGGAACTTGATGTCACTACCCAAAGGCAGGAAATTGTCTCATGCTTTCTCCGTGATTATCAGCTATCTAACGAGGAGGTGTGACTATATATTCTGCTTGTCACTGCCTCTATCCCATACTAGAAAAAATAAGTGATGAACTTTGCTATTAGTTCGGTATCTAATTTGTGATTGTCTTTTAGATTAATGCTCTTAAAGAAGAGGAGTTGAATGAAAACTTCTTCAAGGCACTTTCCCACGTGCAAGAAATCCATGCAAACTGCAAAGTATTGCTTCGGACACATCACCAGGTAACATTCAGATATTTCTGGTCATGTCCTTTGTTCGTTCTTCCTTGTCCAAGTGATAATATGAATTTAAGTGTCTGTTTTCCTAGATTTCAGTAAAACGTCCTCTATACATTTTGTTATCCGTAGTCAACACTCAACAGTTTAATGAGATTTTAGTTTAGAACTTTAGATTATACTCTCTCCATCCCAAAATAAGTGTCCCCTTTCTATTTTGGGAGGATTTAAGGAGTGTTAATGAAAATTGAAAAATATTAGCAATCCTTTGTTAAAACCTACTATAATTAGAAAGGGGACACTTATTTTGGGAAAAATGTTAATGGAAAGGGGACACCATTTTTGGGATGGAGGGAGTAGTTATCAGAGTCAATCAGATGTCATGAGTATTAAGAAGCCTATTTTTCTTCTAAATCCTTCATACGGGATACAAGCATGACTCAGAACAGTGGGTTTGATTAGCATTAAAGTCACCGTATAAAATATCTGTGAGCCCTCAGTGTAGCGTTTGAATTTAGGAGGTGAAGCATTTCATCTCATTTTATAATTGCCGGAATGGTTTCTCGCCTTTCTGCTATCCTGATTGTCCAAAACACTTTATTTCTACATATTCCTTGTATCCTTCTATGCTGATGGCCTCCCGCTTTAAATCATTCGTGAGATTCTATTCTCCCCGCATCGGGAATAACATAGACATCATTATGAGTAATTTCAAATTACAGTTTTTCTTCATAATATCACTTCTGAGGTTCATTGCAGCGTGCAGGGCTGGAGTTGATGGATATGATGGCTATGTACCAGGAGGGAGCCTATGAACGTCTTTGCAGGTGAACCTATTTACATTATTGGGTATTTATGAGGCTCTAATATTGTAGTTGGTGATCTAGTTTGCTGTGTTGGACATTCTTATCTTATATTTTGCAGTTCTTCTGCGGAAATGGCACCAAAAGCTCACACATTAATTGATTTTGGGTTGTAAATATTGAAGTGGGACATATGTTTGACTTATTTAACCTATGGGACCCACATCAAAACCTTTGGTTAGAAATGATGTGGAGCTTAAGTACTAAAAATTAGCTGACATGATGCTTCACACTTGGTAAAGAAAACATTTTCAAAACTTTGATTCCACACCTCGATAGCACTCTGAAGGCAGATGTCATAAGACTGTGCAGTGCTGCTTCTAGTTTTTATCTATTATGTTTATTGAGTTGATTAAAAGGAAAATAATTGGAAGCTTATTATCCTGGAGTAATGATTTATTTTATCATGTGCTTCATAGGTCATCTCTAGTGGGATGCATGTTTGAACTATAAGGCTTATTGCCCACGATGGAGGGAGTATACATAACTATTACTCTGTATTTCTAAAGAATTTACTTAAAGAGTCGATTTTCTTTCTCATGCTCTTTTAGATTTATATCACAAGGATTTTCAGAGGCCTTGCTTTTATCGTATTATTTGGACTTTAAGTTTTTCTGTTTCTGTCTGCACATTGTCATTTTTATATGTGGCACTTTACATTCTATATTTTTCTGTTTAAATATCCAAGTAAAAAGTGTTACGTGTTTCCTTATCTAATGTTTTATTTACTACGGATGCCAGGTGGGTTCAGGCTGAGTGTAGGAGACTCGGCGACACTGATAATCCTGAAGTCGACGAACTTTTAAAGACAGCAGTTCACTGTCTTAAAGAAAGACCTGTTCTATTCAAATACTGCGCTGAGGAGGTAATTTCAGCGCTACATTCCTGACACAAGTTTTGACATCCTAGATAGTGGAGTAATTGGTAATGTAGTTCATCATCATTGTGGTAAGTTACTGTTTATATGCTAATTTTCAGGTGGCAAATATGAGACACAATGCGCTATTTAGAAGATTCATCAGTGCTCTTACTCGTGGAGGACCGGGCGGATTGCCCAGACCTATTGAAGTGCATGCCCATGACCCTTTGCGGTATGTAGGTGATATGTTGGCGTGGTTGCATCAGGTAAGGTCCATTTCCATTACTCGTTATTTGTTTAAAATACTTACTTTGTATTTTTTATTGTTTGTTACGAAATTGGTTATGTAATTTGACTAATTTTGCTTTACATGGCTTGTTTTACAGGCATTGGCTTCTGAGAGAGAACTTGTGCATGCTTTGCTTGATCCTGATAGTGTTGTAGATAACGGATCAAGTGCAAGATTGTTCGTCAAGAACTCTCAGAGCGAACAAGGAAAGATAGAATCAGATTTGACATTTGTTCTTGATCGGATTTTTGAAGGAGTTTGCAGGCCATTTAAAGTTAGAGTGGAGCAAGTTTTACAGTCGCAACCAAGCCTTATAGTTTCGTATAAACTAAGTAATCAGCTGGAGTTCTACAGCTATACTGTAAGTTATTGGAACTGTCTTAATGTCCTTAGTTTGTTGCGGATTGGTACTGAATGATTGCTTCTTGATTTACCTGCAGATATCTGATTTACTAGGCAGAGAAACAGCACTTTGCCAAACAATCTGGACTCTGAAGGATGCTGCTCAGAAAACCTTTTACGACATTTTAAAGAGCCGTGGAGAGAAGCTACTACGGTATCCTCCTCTTGTCACTGTGGATCTTTCACCACCCACTGCTGTAAGAGAGGGAGTTTCTGTTCTGCTTGAAATAGTTGAAACATATGACAGCATCATGCTTCCCCCTTCAAAGAAGCCTGAATTTGATCCTGTGATATCTGCTTTGTTAGATCCTATTATCAAGGTATGTCATTGTAAAATTATGCTCTAGTGGTTTGTTTCAAATTCTTTTGCCCTTATTTGTGCCTTACTCTAAAATAATGTCGTTGATTGATCTTTGGAAAAGGTAAGTTGATTTTATCTATGTAGGTTGAGGGGTTGGTAATACCAAACACAATCCGAAAGCTGAGAAATATTACAATACCTAGCCAGATAATGTTCTCAATGGCGGCATTTGTGCGGAAGATAAGACAAAGCCTTATGCTACTTATCTAGACGAAAATGATAGCGTTTGACTGATCATTCGAAGAAACAAGTAATTTGCTAATATTAGTGCCGAGGGTGGGTGAGAAAAGCAACAGTCAGCCCTACATGAAACAGTATTATTAGTGTCCAGTGAAAGATTTTGCTCCGAAAGCTCCTTGTAAATCTGATGACATGAATTAGGAAGAGAAACAAAGCCAAGCCTCATGCTTTTAATATCAGCTACCACATTCTGACCTCCTTAGTATATGCAGTCTCTAGTATTGCATATTCTGGATTGACCTTACACATCACATTGTATGCATCAGATCCGAGGAGACATACAACCTCTGGACACCTTGTCATTTCTCGTAAAAGCAAATCCAGAAGGTGATATCAGTTCTAGTGACAGTATAGAGAGCCCTAGACTTGAAATCAAAGTGGCAAAATATAGGACAAAGTGTTTAGTCTGTAATCCCGTGGGAAATTTCTGTGGCAGTAAGGTTGTCTCATTGCCAGTTTGGCGTCAATTGTCAGTGCCTCTGCCTATCATTGCATTCGGCTAGCATAATATCTCTTCCATTGGACGTCTCGTTGCTCACCCTTTTTATTTCCCTAATTAGATAGTGTAGACTGCCTACGAATAAAAACAGATTACATGGACCTCACCACATGACCTTTGCAGTCCACAACAATTTACATTTTACAAATTTTTGTAAGGCTCCAATTATATTGTATAAAGCCCCTTTTTTGTCCTTTCTTCATACGGTGGTTCAGGCTGTAATCATATATATTCGAAGAAAACTCAAAAGATTGATTAATGTATCTTTATTTTTCTCATTCCAAGTTACCTAATAGGTGTAGCATTGTTCATACTTGCATGGAATTGCTATTTTCTGCAAATCTGTGTTTGTATGTTTCGTGTCATGGCCTTATGGTTGATGTGGCTCTAAGTGTAGTTGGCTCATTTCTGAAACATGGCTAGTTAAGGATTTTGGTAGTTGACTATTTAAGAATTGTGATTGATGTTACTTTAATATCATCCTTTAGAAGAAGGAATATTCAACTACTGGTGCTTAACAACCTTGAAATCATGTGAATAATTTTGAACATGTCAAACACAGATATGAGGCTTAAATTAATTTGTTCTTTTCCATTTTAGATGTGTGAGAAAGCAGCTGAGGCACACAAATCCAAAGGAACGGGTCACTCATCAAGGAGGAGTAGAATGAGCTCTGATTCAAACCAGCCTAACAAATCATCAGTTGATGCAATATTGACTAACAGCAACCCTGTTTCCGCCTCTCAGGTATATCATATTCTTCCCTTAGTCTTTCTCTGGTCTTTATGGGACACATGCTTTGATTATTTCCAAATTATCCCCATATAATTTATACACTGGAATAAGCTCCTTTTCTGCGGGGATTTGCTGAGAGCAACAAACTGAGTGAGCCATCCAGGCGGTGTATGGTCTTAAGTTATGTGGGTGAAATGGGCGGGACTCACTTAAAAGTTGTTTGCGATAGCTGCAACTAATCAAGTTTTATTTCGTGTTTTTGTAATTATTTTGCTTCAATTCTGCAGTTAGACAGCTCACTACTAGTACATGGTTCATTGCCCTTAGGATCTGTTTAGATTGAGTTGAACAGTGATGAGAATCTCCAATCACATTGTTTGGATGACTTATAAAGTTGGCGTAAATGTTTTTATTTCCGATAAAAAGTTATTTAACCTAATTTTGTTCACAATAGCAATTTCGAAAAATATCTTTTGAATTCAAAAGGAGGTAGGTTATTGTCTTCTTAATTAAATATGGTTCATGATTAGATAATATCTTAAAATAGTATACTAGGAGATATTCTATTAGGTGGGTGAAAACTGAAGGAGAATACGGAATGTTTGATGTCAACACATGTGTTTGAGTATAGGAGGATTGGGGTGATGAAACTAGGTGAAGGTGAAACATTAATGAAAAAACTAATCAACCACCTGGGTGATAGTAGTAAGGGCCTATTCTAAGCCCGAGGCAAGAAGAAAAAGTAACTGTTTTGCTCAACTGGAAATGGATACATGGGAAACAACGATAAAACAGAACGTAAAACCACGGATCATTGCTTACTGAAAAAGGGGGGAAGATATGACTTCCTACAAGTGGGAGACACAATGGTGTCATTTGGGTGCATTATAGTACGGATTATTTATTTATTTATTTATTTATTATTATTATTTTTTTTTTTTTTTTATAGTACGGAGTATATTTTTTTAACCTATGTGTAACTGTGTAAGGATGTCGGATGTCAATGGAAAGGATAAGGGTAGGGTAGGGTAGGGTTTCCTTACCCTTTTAGTTCTTCATCTTTCATATACTACCCTTATCCTTTTAGTTATTTTTTCAGATGCCCTTGTCCTTGACTTGAGGATAAAAAGGGTGTAATAGATTTTGGATAATTTTCATTTAAATTGAAGACAGTGATAAAAGTTTCTTGATAAAGTATACCTAGAAACTAAATATAGAAAAAATAACAATACATTAGTTTGTCCAATATAATAGTTGTACAAATTAGAAACTCTAAAGTAAGTTTCAAACGGCGTAATATTGGAAAAACAAGAGGGAAATTAGGACTGAAATTGCCAATAGTATAGGGCTATGATTATCACTAAATGGGATACAAAAATCATATTAATGGCCGAAGAAAGTGGTCTTAGAACAATTTGTTGTAATGCCGTCTCATACAAGCATTAATATTCTTTGAAAACTTGTTTCGTGCATTCATGTCAATTTGGCTTATTACCAAGACCTCAGTTTTTTTTTGGGCTTGCTAGCGATAATCTATTGGATCACTTGGACTGGCATTCAATCATCGGTTAATGTCAGTATACCATAGTTATTGGATTAGAGTTCACAACATAAAATTCAAACCATGTACCAAACATTTAGCAATTGAGGATTTAGCAAATCCTGTATGTCTGTAACCTAACATCACGCAGCCGAACTTAAACTGTACTTAGTACTTTGCGGTGCTTGATAGGTTTCACTTGTTTATTTAAGGGCTAAAGGGCTAAATGACAGTCATGTAGGTGACTAGAAAAGGTCCTGAATGCCTGATGTAGCAGCGAATTTTAGCGTTTAAGTGATAGGTTATTTTGTTCAAACGGAGACAGGTTAGTGTGCATGACGTTGTGTTCCATTTATCAAACTCAAATATTTATTCAGCATTGTGCGGTTTCTATGTTCCCTTATCCCTACTGTTACATACAAATTCTTTACGTCTTTTATCAATTTTTTTTTTTTTTTTTTTTTTTTTTTTTTTTTTTTTTTTTATTATTATTTTTTTTTTCGGTTCTGGTCTAGATTTACAAACGATAATTGTTATATGAATTGAGTTTGCTCAGCAAGGGGATTGTCTTGAACCATGTGCATCAGTTGCTTCTTTTTGGCCCTAAAAAAGTCTAGTCAAACGAGTAAGGTTTACACACGGCCAAAGGCTAGGGCATACCACAGACCCCATTGAAGGTTTATAATGGTTTGTATGACTGCATAATTTAGTACAATAATCTAATTATGTTTTTCTTGATTACTTTCACAGAGTATCGAAACGCCGTCTAAGATCTTCCTTATCAACTGCTTGTGTGCTATCCAACAACCTTTGCACGAATATGAAGCTGCAGCTAAATATGCAAAGAGTCTTGGTGATATGATAGCAAGTCACATGGGCGTTCTTGTCGTCAAAGAAGTCGAGACCATTCTAAGAAAATGTAATTTGTTGAGCAAGATGCCCTATTTCGGGAAAGCGTTCAACGAGGCAAGTGAATTTGCTCCTTTGGCAGAGACAGAGGAAACGTCTCCATCTTCATTGTCAGAGAGTTTGAAGATTTTCTTCGGCCTCATCTTGGGTACCGAGAATTCTCTTCCAGAGTTTGAGCAACTGCAGGTCCCAAAGCTTCGATCCGAAGCATGTATCAATGTGGCCAAATCTCTAGCGGAAGCTTACGAACTCGTTTATAATGCAGTGATGGATCCTAAGAATTCTTACCCTGATCCGAAGTCACTCGCTCGACATCCACCAGATCAGATTAGGACTATTTTGGGTATATGAAACTATTTTGAGCTTTTTAATAAAGTGTTTTGTAATACAGAGTATGTATTAACGTCCAATGATTTCTCATATGACTCATAATTACAGTGATTTATTCTTTTTAACAGGTGAGTAAATTTTCATACATTTGAGTACATGATTTCTATTTACTTGATCTTACTATTTTATTGTTTTTAATGTTAACAAAAGAACTTGATATTCCGAATAGTCACTTGTATCATATGTGCAATAACGTCAACAAAAAAATGAGAACTGTGAAACGTTCACTGATGTTGTATCTGTGCCAGTTCATTCTTGTTAACCATTCACTGGAACAAAGCAACCATTATGATGGACCATATCGGCGCAATCTCCTTCATTGTCGTGAATACCCCTGCTTTATTACAAGCTACGTGTTGATTGTTATTCTTGCAGATGGTCTGTTTCCTGAGATCATCGGCACGTCAAGAGGAATTATTATTGCAGTCGTATTAATCATTTAACCTTGTTAACTTCACGGTAATGGTGTTACGTTGATATTTAAAATCAGGTGAATTTCAGTTCTTTTGCGTTAGGCCCTTTCAATGGTGCTTACCTTGTTGCGCAAAATGTCACGATATAGCCAGAAACAGAAGAGCAAGTGATGACACTTGTCGGATCGTCAAAAGCATAGCTATATCTTTCTTTGGGCGGTTTCTTGAAACTTGTTGAATAGTTCGTAGCCTGACAAGACATCGGACTTCCGTACATGCCCCTGCAACAATACTGATCAGTATCGAACTTATCACAAGGACTTCTGCAGGCCGTAGTTTTACCGTCATCATTAACAGCAAGTTCTGGTGGGCAGTCATCCCGCAAGTCTCCATCGCAACCTGCAGTGGTGCAGTTCCCTTTCCCGTCCCGTGGAGTTACTGTTATTGGCAGATTGAAACCCCCAACTAGGCTGACATCATAGAAGTCGGGTTGACCTAAAGTGAACTCAGCAATTGTTGCAGGTTGCTGACCAGGTCCTGAGCATTTGAGGGAACTGCCACAGCTACCGGTTTGGCATGTGCCATTTCCGGAGTTGTCGAATGAGCAGCCTGTTCGACCCCACACCCGTCCATGCCATCCAAGTGGGGCAGTAAAAACGGAGGATTGTCCGGGTTGAAGAGTAAAATTGGTGGTGGTAATGTTCTCACTTGGTGTTATTCCTGGCCATACTGTCTCTTTACAATGATTTTGTACTGTGAAATTGGTGCCAACTGATAACCCTGGACCTGCGTATTGTAAAAGTTGTTACGATACTTGGAACTGTGCAGCATGACGTATAGTAGGAGTATAACGAGATATATCTCCAAGTAAATGTTTCTAACAAATTATCTCGAAACAACCTCTCTAATTGTCCGTCATATAAATGACATGATAGACGATAGCCAATGATACGATGACACAAATGTTTTTATTATCGTGTCGAGATTTAGTAGTAGTTGTGGTGGTTGTATGAGAAATTAAAACATGCCTTCGACATGATAAAATATGCAAGAGAGCATACAGTCAATACATACCTGTGCATGAAATTGTAGCTAAAAACAAAGCTAAAGAAAGAGTGAAATGAACTGCCATGTGCTCGCTTTATTGTTTATTCTGACTTGTGAGCATCAAAATCCAAAAATGTCAGTGTGTTTCATGAGTGTTTTATACGGACTA
Source organism: Dianthus caryophyllus (assembly GCA_023091065.1). NCBI lineage: Eukaryota > Viridiplantae > Streptophyta > Magnoliopsida > Caryophyllales > Caryophyllaceae > Dianthus > Dianthus caryophyllus. The sequence continues at coordinate 3,230,651 of CM041529.1, forward strand.
AGTGTTTAGTTTTAATATTTTTTCTTTTATTATTGGTGTAGACAAGGAAGAATACGTGTTTAAGAAGTGTATTGAGTTTCACTACATAGCTTTTCTTGTTTGCATTGCTTAAACGATTCTTTACTTCATTTATGGATTGTGAGTGTTTTTCATTATTTACTTTACGGGCACGTTTGGTTCGCGAACTGATATGGGTTTGGAATGAAGAATCATTTCAACAGGGTTTTAAATATCGGTATCGGTCTCGATCGCGGTCGCGGTCGCGGTGTCTCGGGATCGGCCTTGAATCGCTTGTCTCGGACTCTGACTTGCTCGTCGTGGTTGATTGTTGTTTTAGAAGGTTTTTTAATGATATTTTTATGTACATGTATTTATAATGTCATATTATGTCTAAATATGTATAAAATAATGTTTTTGAGAGTCGGATGAAAATCTCGGTCGGTACAATATATGCGTTTAGGCGTTCAAATGGTGGAAATGACTTAGATTGGAGTAGTTGCCTAGTTGGCCCTTTTATGAAAATGAAAAGAGAAGAGGAGGTGAAATTTGACCCAAATAAATCACTAGTTGTTGGAAAACTATGAAAGCCCAAAAATGGTGAACCTAAACGACAAATGGTACAACGGAAATAGATAAAAGATGAACTTTTACTATTACAATTTATGAAATGACATACAAATTTTAAGCCTCCGTACAATACTACCCTAGAAAGACAAAATAACAATTAATTCAACAATAAAAACAGTGATTTGAGCAGCTGCTACTTGCGGGATAATATCAATAAAAAAAGGATTGACAAGGATTGACGTGGTTGTTCTAGTTCATCATATCCATGATCTTGATTTCCATAAAAAAAAACGAATCAGTATTCAATCCTCTTGATGACTCATTTGGATTCCATTGGTTGTCCCAACCACTACGGGTCGAATTAGTATCTGAACCATAGAAAGATGCATTATGATAATGCGTATTTCCCTCGGAGTTGGTTGTCGAGTCATACCCACTAGGTGGTTCATATCTCGGTGGTTCAAAATTTGGAATATGGAAAATAATTGTTCATGTTTGAACCAACTGACTAATTTGCTACGGCATTTCCAGATAATTCTTGCCAAGAGAAATCATTAGTATTCGAGTCATTGACAACACACTTCCCTTTTCGTTGAAGGTCATACCCTTGATGTGCCATTTGAAGGTGCTCTGTAAAACCTGGAGGATGGTCATCAAAACGTGAAAATTGATTAAGTTGACCCGCGTATGAGTCCATATACCCACTACCGCCACCACCCTCCAGTGTCGTCCCCACCTCCAATGTCATCACCACCTTCATCGTCGTCCTCATCTACATCGGCACTGCTCAGAGGATTCACTGATTTGCTAGAATGTGTACTTTGTTATGATATGTGAATGGTGGACCAATGACTCTACTACTTCCTTCATCGGCCTCCCGATAACCGACATCATTCTCATCATCACTTACATATATCCATGACGTACCTTCACTTTGACTGAGTGGCTCTTCTTCATACCAAGTATTCAATCAATCGGAACAATCATATATATTATCAAGGTTAATTTGATCAAAACTTGCGGCAATCTCTTGTTCGCTTCGCCTCATTTGTTGTTTTCTTTGTAGCCACATATTGAACCGCAAGTACACAATCTGGTGGAGTTTTTTGTACTTCAAACGATTTCTTGTTTTAGTGTGAACCAAACTCCACATACTCCAATTTTTTTTCACAATTAGAAGATGATGTGGTTTGACTTAACACCTTAACAGCTATTACCTGAAGAGTAAGAGCACTATCATCGTACATTGACCACCATGTAGCTGCATTTAAAAAATATTCATAAGAATTAAATTCAAATATAATTTATAGATTATTTCATTTTCAAAACAAAGTAGTACCTGGATCCATTTGCTTTACAGCTCTTTCAGTCACAGTACTTCCAAAACTATCCATCTTTTGCTCATATATGAACAACTATAAAATATTAAACTTCATAAATTAGTGACAAGATTCAGACCATAGGAAACATTCATCATCACTATTTATTATTCTTAATAGAATATTATTGATTAACTAACCTCGGTTGATGCTCTAATTTGACTGTCAATATCCGGCGCCAGTTTTTCAATGACGTTCTTAACCCCTTTCTTTATTTCTTTGTCTGTTGTAATTGTAGTTACTCCATACAAGAATTGGGGATTAAAGTAGCATCCTTCACATAAACATAAATAAACCAGTCAATAATAATTAAAAATCTAAATATCTAATAATAAATACGACATATATTATTACCTACAGCATGTAGATCTTGGTGAAGTTGGGTTGAAACTTCCATCTTTTATCGATCATAGCCCAATATTGCTTATAACAAGAAAAAGTATCCCTAATTGCTAACTTCCATCGTTCCATCGCCTCGTAGGTATACCCCATCGTGGGTTGATGATCTCCATCAACTAACCTTAATACTCGGACAATGGGTGCTTGGATTTTTAAAATTTCATCTAATTTCTCCTAAAATTTAATTAGCTACTTCAGGTGATGGACTTCTAGAGAACAACTCACGGATTCGCATGGCATTGTCATCAATATCATAACATCCAGTATTTAGCCAATATCATAAATGTACTTACCTTTTTAGCTTGTTCAATCACTACATGAATGTTTTTCCTCTTACCCAAATCTTTTAAAAGAAGATCAAGACTATGAGCTACACTAGCTGTCCAATATATGTGTGGATACACTTCAATTAACTTTTTGCCACCTGTTTTAACAGAAGCCCCATTATAAGTAACTATATGAATCACTCTACGCGGACCAATTTCTTTTACTACATCTTTCATAAGCTTAAAGTAGTAGTTTGCATCCTTACGCAAAACATGAGAAGTATCAATAGATTTATGAAAGACGGCGCCACGTATTGAGTACACTAAAAAGTTAATAATGTGCATGTTGGTTGGGTCTGTCCAACCATCACACATTATTGTTACACCTCTTTCATCCTATATTGGAGCAAGGGTCTCAATGTATTTTTTTCATATCATTGTAAGCTTCAGGAAGATATACCTAAGTGAAAAATTAAATTAGATACAAATTCATAGCGTAACACCCCGACTTTTTCTTATACATTAATAATTCATTTCTTGAATATTCATATTCATTTCAAGAGATTTTCTCAAATATTAGCTCGAGAAAGTCGTTTTCGTAGCTTGCGTGTCGGGTTGTAGAGTCGGCGTTGCGTGGTTCGAGGGGATGGTCGAGTGTGTAAGTGCGTGGGCGAGTTTGGGAGTGTTTAGAGGGTCTTGGAGTTGGCAGAGGGTCTTTGGCGAGCTAGGGGCGAGCAGGAAGAAGAAAACATCCGAAAATACATACCAGAACACGCGAGTGAAGGGCGAGAGACGCGCGAGCAGGGCGCGACCAACCAGCCGGCCGGCCGCGCCGGTCTAGACCGGCCTTGGGTCAATTTTTTCCTTTCTTTATTTTTCCGGATTTCTTGTTATTTAATCTTTCCTAAACCTCTTATGATTATTACTTAATCCCATAACCCTAATTACATACATTATCTCCTCCTCACCCTAATTCTCTATTCTCTCTCTTAAATTTCATAAATCTCCTCATTAAATTCTCCATTAAAATCATTAAAGTTCTTCCCTTTTTCATCCTAAATTTGTTTCTATCATTCTCCTTCGGTAATCCTTCGCTACTTTTAATTCGTTTTTAGCATAGTTTTAGTAGTTCTTATATTATTTTATGTGTTTTATATTGTATGCTTATATTGTATGTGGTTTTATGTGTGGTGGTGATCATGGAGGAGGCCAATTTTATGACGAGGATACGATTTTCATCGACAAGGAAGAAGGTTAGATTGGTTTTTATGCTGTAAAAGGTAACTGGGTGTAGCCCTAGTTATATTTTGACCTGTGTGAGACCATAGTTTTTGATTATGGGTGTTTTTTTTTGTTTGTGTGGTTGCAAAAGTATAATCTTTGGGAAGTATGTGATGTAAAGTTATAATCTTAGGATGATTTGGAGTCAGTCTCACACTATTGAGTTTAATAATTTGATTTGGGATGTTTGTATGACTTGAGATTGATTATATTGTTATTAAGTCGATTAAAGATGATAACTTTGGGTATTATGATGGTTTCTTTTGGTTATTATTGAGTTCTCATGATTATTACTTCGTATTTAACATGTTATTACACCGTTGACTATAGTTGATGTTGATAATGGTTATAAAAGGCTTAGTTATGTTAATGATTTTGAGGTGGATGTTGAGCTGATTTTGAGCTAAAGGCTGATTGAATTGATATTGATTATGAGTTGGCTCGAGGTTGAATTGATTTGTTTGTATGCTTGAGTTGAGTGTGCGTAAGGGTACGGTTATGGCTCGTGCGTGAGGAGATACGGCGTCTTTTGTAGGACGTGTGCCGCCTGTCGTGGGTTCTCATCCATTTTGTAGTGGCTATGAGACTATGGTTATTGAAAGTTCTTTTGTAGAGGCGCCACTATTTTGTAGCGGTGGTTATTCGTATGTCGACACTCTTTTGTAGGGGTGTGCTTGGCCAAGTTTAGACATATATGTTGAGGCATTTTGTAGTGCCGCCATAGGGTTTGTAGGTATCACCGGTTAGGGTGAGGTCCAGGGGTGATTCACGGTTATGTGGTTACCCAGTTCTCCGTACTTTCTCTTCGACTGTTGCTGTTGTTGATTGTCACTTTGTTGATGACACTCAGGTTGTTGGTTGTTGATTGTTGATAGTCACTTTGTTGATGACAGGTTGAACTTGTATTATTTAAGTTGAGCTAAATTAATTAAATGAACTTGTTTAACTCATAACTCATATCCGTAAGACCGTAACTAAAATAAATTTTATAATTCAATTCAGATATTTCACAATAAGTCTCATGAGAATCTGTTATTAAAATAACGTCACTCAAGAATGGCACACATATATCAATTTCACAATAAGTTTTACGGTTGATTAAAAAGTTGAAAGAAAGTTAAAAATAAAATAAAAAATTATATATGGTTTAGTATAACCATTATAAGAGAAAATCAATATAACAACCAATAAAATTGTACACTAATAGACCTTAAATTGGTCGCGAAACGAATAATTGATTGCAAAAGGTTTTAAATTGGTCACAATAGGCCCATTTGCTAAATTGGTCGCCTAAACGCTCTTTTGGAAAAATAATTTTAGTACATTAATATAAGTTTAGTACGATGTCATATCATACATTAGTGTTTAACATCTGTCAAAAAAATATTCATCATATTTATACTACTGAAAAAACATTAAAATATTTAAATTTGAATAAAACAAGTAATTTGGAAAGAAATATTTATATGAGATACACTTTTCTTAATTATTTTAGTCATGATGTGTACATCAATTAAAAATAGATTTGTTGACTTTTGAAAAATAAATCCATATCTTATACGTATGTTCCACATTGATTGTTGAACAAAGTAAGTCTATTAAACCCATTATAAATAACATTATTATTATTATTATGATTAATGTAATAGTCATTTCTCTATATGAGTGAGTTCAATATTTACTTAATCAACATTAATAAAGATACATGAGACAATACAATGATGTATATGTCAATTTAGTATATGACTTACACTTAAAAGGTTGGATTAGGTGATGCTTTTGCGTTACATTTTATATTATAGTCATCGATACCTCTATTGGTAATAGCAGTTTCGTTTATTTTCAATGAAACTGCTGTGGTTTACAACTATTTCGTCAATTTTTCTTTTTACAGAAATATAAAAAGTGATAGTGTGAACCTATTGAGCGTAATAAGTTTCAGACCAATCATATCTCCTTAATTATTTCTCGTGTTTTAAAATAAGAATAATCAAATAAAATTATTAAAAAATTAAAAATAAAAAGGGAAATTCTCACCTGTACCCTTAAACTTTTTTGTTTTCTCACAAATACCCCTCTTTTTTTGAAAAAAAAACTTTGACCGGCGATCACTCTTAGTTACGATTTCATAAAAGTGTAATGTTTTTTTTTCTATCGTAAGTCTTGACGAGATCTTTGATTTGTTTAAAAAATTATCGATTTTGGAATTTGTACGTGATAGTTTTAGCCAGTTCAAAGTTTATTTTGTCAAACGACTTTGACCGGTCATAATTCCATAATAAAAATTCCACAAATTCTATTTTTTTTTTCAAATAAAAGATCTCATAAAGATGTACAATGAGAAACAAAAATTTTCCGTTTTTAAAGTGATAAGAAAAGTTGTTGGTCAAAGTTTTTTCTTAGAAAAAGAGAGGTATTTGTGAGAAAACGAAAAAGTTGAGGGGTACAAGTGTAAATTTCCCAAATAAAAATTAGTGGGAGAATGATCTAATTGGACAAATACAAAATAAATACTCCTTGGCCACCAAGTAAAAATAAATACTCCTTGGCAACCTGGAATTGGAATTCAATTCCGGAATTGAGCCAATTCCATTGTTTGGGGAAATCCAAGAATTGGAATTGGGAATTGGCTCAATTCCATCCCAATTCCATGGTAGTTCAAATTTGGTTCATCTCAATTCCTATGGTTTGGGTAGTCATTTGAATTCCTCCTCCTTTTAGTTTTTTCACACTTACTCCGTATGACTTAAAAATGAGTAAAATCTTAAAATATTATTTTAAAAGTCGATACAATAGTCTTAAATTTTGTTTTGTTATAAATTTTTAACAAAATTTTTATATTAAAGTTGTCAATTCCAATTCCATGCGCCGCCAAACATCACTATGAAATTGGATTTGGAATTGAAATGCAACATTTCAAATTTCACATTTGAAATCAAGAATTTCAAATGAATTCCAAGTTACCAAACGCAGCCTTAACCTAATTAGGGAATTTTGTTCTTTAGTATAAATACTCCTTGGCCACCAAGTAAAATAAATACTCCTTAACCTAAATACAAAATAAACACTCTTTAGTATAAATACTCCGTTTAATTTACAATTTCACTTACAATTCTTTCGCATCGTAATTCTCGATCTCCCAAATCAAACTAATCCCCGTAATTAATCTCTCTTAATTATTTTTTCCCATTAATTTTAATCATGTCCCCAAGTTTATTGGGCCCACCCATCACCGTCGAAACTCAGCCGGAGAATAACCAACAAACTCCATCATCGTACATCTCGACAGGAAACCCTTGCTTAGATTTCTTCCACGTGGCACCGGGGACCCCACAAGACGAGCTAATCCAACGGCTACGATTCTCCTACCAAAAAAACCCTCTCAAAACCCTAAAATTGATATGCAATTTACGTGGGGTCCAAGGAAGCGGAAAAAATGATAAGGAAGGGTTTTACAATTGTGCGCTTTGGCTGCACAAAAACCACCCTAAAACCCTAGCGAACAATGTCGGTTCGATTGCGTCTTTCGGGTCGTTGAAGGATTTGCTGGAGGTTTTATTCCGGATTCTCGAGGGTTTCGACGTGCGTCAGAGGTTGAACGATGCATGGGAGAAGGAGAAACCTAACTTCTTCGCCAAGAAATGGCCGTTGACCAAAAAGTCAACGCTGAGTGAGTTGGATGATAAGAAGCGTAAAGCTGCCAAGGCCGAGAAGAAGGCGGGGAAGGCGAAGAAGGCGTTGGATCGGTACACGCACGATCCCGAGTATCGGGATTTATTCGATCGTGTTTGCGACGTCTTTGCGAGTTTGTTGAGGAAAGACGTTGATTCGTTACGATTGGGGGGTGATAATATTAGCTTGGCCGCGAAGTGGTGCCCGTCTTTGGACTCGTCGTACGATGAGTCGTTGTTGATTTGCGAGACGATTGCGAAGAAGGTCTTCCCTAGGGAGGAATACGTTGAGTATAATGGAATTGAGGAAGCGCATTACAGCGTCTGAGTTCGTGACTGACCGAGGAAGGAAGTGTTGGTTCCGTTGAGGAAGGCGCTCGAGTTGCCGGAGGTGTACATGTGCGCGAAACGATGGAGGGATATACCGTACCAAAGAGTGCATTCTTTGGCGATGCATTTGGGGAAGAAGACGTTTTTGAAGCGGGATGTTAATCGTTTCGAGGAGTATTTGGAGGAGGTTTCGGTTGGGGAATCGACGATTTGTGGGTCGGCTTTGCTGCCTCCTGAGATTGTGTGTAAGGTGAGTCAGGGGAGCTTGAAATCGGATCGAGTTTTGGAGTTGCAGTGGAGTAGAATGGTTGAAGATTTGGGGAAACGAGGGAATTTAATTAATTGTATTGCGGTGTCTGATAATGTTGGTAGCGATGTTTGTGTCGCACTTTTAATGTTAGTTTCGGAATTGACAGTTGAGCCATGGAAGGGGAAAGCGGTCTCAACGCGTGATGGAGTTGTCGAGATTATAGGTGCGAATCTCGAGTCTAAGGTGGATTTTGTACAAGGGATGTTTAGGTCTGGTAAGCTCGATTTGCAGGAGGTTTTCGACATGGTTCTGGAGTTTGCTGTCGAGAAGAATTTAGATGATGAGCAGATGATAAGGCGGTTGTTCGTGTTTACTGATACTGAAAATTTAGGACATCACGAGTATTGGGAGAGTGCAGAGTATGACGAAATACAGAGGAAGTTCCTAGAGAAAGGGTACCGAAAAGCACCTGAAATTGTGTTTTGGAATGTGAAAAACGCTGCAGGGGGTTTTACTGTGAGGTGTGACGAGGCTGGTGTAGCTGTCGTGAGCGGTTTTTCTAAGAATTTGCTCGGGTTGTTCGTTGAGGAGCTCGACGAGTTCACCCCTGAGGCTATAATGGATGCTGCTATTTGTGGTCCTGAGTATGACTTGCTTGCAGTTCATGATTAATCCTTGTACAAATTCTATAGGTTATTCAAGTATCCAAAATAATAATAATGATTGGTTTTATAAGAGCCTAATTTTTTTTTTTTTTGGAATTATACTAGATCGAGTGATTCTTTATGAAATTTTGATCTGAGAATCCTAGTTAATCTCAATGACACATACATTTGCCTAATTTTTCAAAGAAGTTGTGTACATAAAGCAAGACATGCATAGGTCGATCAGTATGCTTAAATTTGGGTCAATTCTTAAGCCCCCAATTCGCAAACTGTTGAGCAGCGACTGATTACGCACGAAGCAAAGTGCGTAAGTTGATGTGCAGCATGTTATGTTGCAAATGTGTCTGTGAAGGTAGGATGTAGAATGTTATAAGACATACATACATGTAACATCAGTAGTCAAATACACGGCAGCCACTCAAGTTTCCATGATAGAGAACGTATGGATCGGAGTCAGCACCTGTGTACTTCCCGTTCCTCTCATAGTCCGTCAAAAAGTGAGACGAATCACATACCCTATATTTTCTGTAGGTATCATACTGTCGTAATATACACAAGTGACTAAGATTTTGACAACTAATAACAAACAATTGTCTATGAATATAATGGTTGCGTTATAAGTTATATGGCTTATCTCCGTCTCTACGGAACTTCAAATTCGTCAGATTGCCTAATTAATCAATGGCATAGTTCCCCGTATACAGATCAAAAATGCATATCAACTCCCAAACAAGATCGATCATAATACTTAGCACCATCAATTTGTATGCCCAGCAAGTCGGATGAGCCGTGACCCGTGAGCATATGATATGATGTAACCTGTAATGTAAAGTGTAAACCCAAGTTATTACAGTATTCATCAACTTAAAGGCCAGGAGATAGTCATTTCAATTGTTTAATTCAGGAGGCGCGCTACAACGAAAGGCATCATCATACACTCGTTGAACCTCCGTAGTAGAGGAGACCCAGCGGGCCGGCCCTATTTTAGTGCGCTAAGTCCTGCCCTGCCCACTTAACACTATTGGCCAGTTATGAATCACGGCCCGACAAGTTGAAGTGCGGGCTGCATTTAAGAAACAAAAGAAAATAATCCATGGGTTGTCCCGTGTTAGGCCCGATGGTTGCCTATGGGCTTCGCACGACACGACCTGATGGGCCGCAGGCCATGTGTCAGGCCACGGCAGGAAAACGAAGCATAGTCCAAGCCTAGGCACGGCCCACTAAGGAAACCAAATTCCTATTTTTTTTTTTAAGAAATTATTTTATTAAGAAATTCTCTTATATCTTACGCAATATCTCGTATTAAACACTGAGTAAGATGATAAATAATCTTGATCTAAAAGATACACTCCGTACAAGTTTTGTTTCCATGCTCAACTAATATAGACAAAATAAGTTATTTTTACGTTGATTTAGGTGGATTAATGTCAGCCATCAATTTGTTTTGATCGGACGGCTCTAATTGATAGGACGGACTCAAATTACGGGGGCGGACCTGATTCAATTTGATAATTAAGAATTAATAATTTGATTACCACTCATTAAAGAATCCGAATCCGAATCCGAATAATTAATAATTTGATTACCACTTGTTGGGACCAGAAATCCTGCTGGCCTAGAACCTACAGCCAGGACAGAAACCCAAGCCAGGGGAGGAAAGACCAAAATGGGCCAAGCCCAGCCGTGAAGGGAAACAGCCCAAGTAAAGAACGAAGGACGAACAAAACCTAGAAAATCAAGGAGAAGACTGAGTCAAGCATCAAAACCAACCCCCGGGAATAAGAGCGGCTGATCGTTGAGCGAATATAGGAGGAAGTTCCAAAAAATGTGCAAAAGTGACGTTGGAAGGTGGGAGACTATAAAAGAAGAAAGAACTCAGAAGAGAAGGGGATGATCATTCATAGATAAAAAACACTCAATAGCATTCAACATTCTCTAAAAAAACTTACTTTTACTCTCAATTGTATTCGATAATTCCTGTCCAGATTCTGTAACTTCTGTCCCAGAACTAGTACAAATCCTCTCCTGGCTTAGTGCCCGTGATTTTTCTCTTAACTTTTTAGGGGTTTTTCCCACGTAAACAAATCACGTGTCTCATTTTATTTGCATTATTTTCACTACGCTTTCCATTGCTTTACGAATAATTACAAATACACACAAATACATATAAAAAGGATAGTACTAATAAACCCACCGTATAAATACGGATAGAGTGAGAAAATCACCCCGAACAGATTGGCGCCGTCTGTGGGGACATTAGTTTATTGATCCATCAAACTTTTCCAATCCACAAGAAAATCAAGCAACGCGAACGCAGACGATGGATGACCAGAATTGTAACACCCTGTGTTAATTTAAGCTAATCATAATTAGGAAATCAATAATTAGACAATCTCGCTCAAATATTTCCTAGAACAATACATTACAATTTTTCTCGCAACTAAACTAAAACTATTTTTATATACTTCGAATTCAAACTTTATTTTTACATATTTGAACTCGATAAATAGAATGACGAATCGACGACAAATTTTTCAACGACAAATTTTTCAACGACAAATTTCGGCGCGCAAAACGTGGTCAAAATTGACCAAGTAGCCGAGTCACTTAGAGGTGACTAAGTCACCTAATTTTCTTCAAAATTTACTTATACAAAATACTTAAGATCAAACTAGTTAGTTAAATAATAATCATTTTGATTTGTAAATTCTAATTTCTTACGGAGTAATATCTAATTACTATTTCGATTTGATTTAACTAACACTTTCGCAAAATGTCGAAATATTAAGTCATACCTAATCTAAACTGATCAAATTTTTGACGGTTGATTATAATTATTTAATTCGTTAACATTCAATGAAAAAAATAAGTATTTCGACCTCATAAATTTTTATTCAAAGTTTTGAGGGTTTTAACCCAATTTTTGTTTTAGTCACCCTTCGATGTTTATTTTCATTTTTATTTTCGATCTTATTTCGAATCATTATTTTAAGATCATATTTTTTATTTCGAGACTTTTCGCGTGCGCGCAACTCGAAAATTTCAAAAAACGAAAATCGGGCCACTTGTTTTGGTGATGGCCGACTTCCCTACCTCACCTTTACAAGTCATCCTCTTCCATTTTGCTTTACTAACATGTCTAATCCCTTACACTCCTATATGTTTCATCATCACCCTAATTAACTTATTTACATTTTAAGTTTATACTTTTGCAATACACAAATACAATAATACATACTACATACACTACAATACTTACAACTTACTACTACACATTTCATTTTCCACACAAACATCAAATTTTCCTAAGTCTTTTTCTCTCTAATAAAAACTACTCTAAAAATTAGTAAGACAATCTTCATCTTCAACCTCAAGCTTCTTTATGATCTTCATCTTCCCCATTTTATTTTCTTCGTTAAATCATTTATTTTTCTTGTCTTAAATTTTCTTAAGAATTTAAATTAATTCTCCACCATTTTAGTTAGTAATCACTTCCTCTTTTAACTAGCAAATATTTATGAACACAAATCAAAATAAATAAAATTTATACATCACCTAAACATAAAAATATTACTACACTTTAAAATTTTTGATTAGTTAGTTTAGTTAAAATAAATTACTAACTTACTTATTGTTCATTTGTATGTACTAATTTTATCCAAAGACGAGGAGCAAGGTGGAGGCATCGACTTGAGCATATTTGACAATATTGTGGATCCCGACAACTGCTAGACTTCTCATTTCCTACTAATTAAGGTGCTCTCGCACACTATAATTGCTAGCACTAAACCTAATTGATTTTATGTTATTTTCCCAATTGATGTTTTGAGTATATGCATGAGTTTTTATGTCACCTAAGTATTGCATGATAACTTAGAAGATAAAAATCGAAAAATAAAATTTGTGTAACCCTTGAAAAACCCACGGCATTCACCCTCCTTTTTGTTTAATTTTTCGTTTTAATTTTTGTTAATCATATGTTTAAAAGACTATGTTAAATGAGTACTAAAAATGTTGTTCATATGTTGATGTTAAATTCCTTATATTTTATTTTGTTATTAAGTGATATGTATTTGAAATGATTTACTTTTGTTTATTAATGTTTTGTTATGAATTTCACTTATGTTAAATATACATATAATATAAAGGATAATAGTTATTGAATTAGAAGTATAAAAATCAAAAATAAAAATTGTGTGTATATATATATATGTGCCACGGTTTTCATGCTCTTTTTGGACCAATTTTTAGTTTTAATTTTTGAAAATAATATGTTAGGTTAGTTTAGGTTAATTAGACTTGTTAGTAAAATTTGAGAAATTTATATGATACTATGAAAATTTGAGTATTTGATGTTCATATGAAATACATAAGTGTTCTTCTTTTCTTCATGTGTTCTTGATAAGTTAGCTCATTTTGATTTATAATATTTGTTATGAGTGTTGTTATTTATTGTTTTGTTTAACTAATAAGTAATTATAAAACCAAATATATAAGTTAAATAAGCTAAATCTTTAAAATATAAAAGATAGAAATTTAAAATAAGTGAAAACACTATTCATAATAAATTATTTAGTGAAATTTCAATTTAGTTTAAATCACTTTTGGATAAATTAAATAATTAGTATATAAAAACTTTAAGTCAGAAACCGATAAATTAGAAAACGAAAATAAAATACATAAGTGTAAGCTAGGCCACGGTTTCTAGGGTTTATTTGGACCTAAAATAAATTTTGTCACTTTTTAGTTTTATCACTTAAATAATTTAATTAGTTAAAGTAATGAATTGTAATAAAAACAAAAAAAAAGAAATAAAGGGGTAAAAATAAATAGGGGCTACGGCATTTCCCATTATTTAGGGTCAATTTTGATCAAAATGAATTTGTCTCTTAGTCACTAAATTTGATTAGTAATTAGGATTATATTAGATTGTATAATGAATCGTTAATAAAAAGAATCGACGAAACCGATAAAAATAAATGTTAAATATGTTGAAATGAACAAATTCGAGTGCTACTACCTTTGCTTAAATTTGGATTTGGACATACGGACTATTTAAACGAACTACGACAACCTCGCTAAAAATGAAAACCGTTAACAATTTAGTTAAGTATATGACTAAACTTAACCGAGTTTTACTTTTAAAATATTATTTCAAATCACTAAGTACAAAACGAACTTAACGACTTTGAAACTAAAATTTTGTACTTAGAAAATAAAAGTTAGGTTTCGTACCTAAGTAGAATATCTTAAGTATAAAAATACTTATAAAGTATAAAAAAAAATATGTACAAGTATAAAAATACATACAAGTATGAAAATACGTACAAGTATAAAAATACACAGGAATACGACGTATAAGAATACGTATAGGTATAAAAATACGTAGGAATACGAAATACAAAAATACGAATACGTATAAAAATACGTAGAAATACGAAATACGAAAATACGAATACGTATAAAAATACGAAATACGAAAATACGAATACGTATAAAAATACGATGAATAGTAAATACGATGAATAGTAAAATGATGAATAGTAACCGTGATGAATAGTAAAATAATGAATAGCGAAAATATTTAAAATTTACGAACGGACTCAAAATAAATATTTAAGTCTTACTATGTGTTCTGCTTACCTGAAGAACTGCTAGAACTAAAATTTCATTATACAAAGTTCGACGATATTATTAAGATTTAGAATTGCCACTTGTTACAATTGAACGAGGAAATAAGAATTTGAGAAAATGAACTACTTGATAAAATACTTGGATTGTTCGCCATGTTGCGACTCTTGAAATCGAAGTTAGCGAGGTAACTGTCTATGGGGACTTTACCTCCCTCCCTGTGTTGCTAAAGGCGCTCTAACAATTTCTAAAATTGTTATTTCGGTGCGGGATATACAACCTCAGGGATGAGGCATCATTGATATCTCCGTGAGCCCACACTACGGTAATTGGAAAATACCAGCCCCATCAGGAAGTACCCGTCTCTGGTGGTAGTCGAATTATTAGGTGAGTGCTTACTTGAATAGTGAGTATGCTACGATGCTATCTATAGTGGTGTATGCATACATTAGACAAGGGATATGGCCGTCGTTACCTACCTTAGATATCTCTAGCATTTCAGTCACGTCCAAGTTATGTTGGCCCTGATTGCTATTGCGCGTATTATGTCTGCATGATTCCGCCTTACTAACGAATATTCTTTAGTTAACATATGATAGATGTATTTTCCTTGTTATGTTTGGTATTTGCATGAAGGACCTTTGATCCTGGATATTGAGAATTGCCATGTTAAGAATGATTATGGATGCATGTTTTACGATTATATGATTTGATTTATGCTTGTGTTTGAAATCATCATGTATCCTTATATGTTTTTGTTTGCCTACCTGCAATGTGCTTTATTTATTTATTTACTATGTTGCACATGTTTAGAATTGCATGTATTGAAAGAGTGATGCGAGAAAATGATAAATTGCAGGTACGCCGAGGACTGACGTTATTGACTGCTGGGGATGGTTTTACTTTATTTTGTACTCCTTGAGAGATTGTAATTCAAATACTCTGTTATCTTTAACTCATATTATGTATATGGAGTTTGTAAGACGATGACAGCTGATTTTGTAATATATAGACTTACTTAATCTTTCCGCCTTAGTTTAATTAGAGTCATGAAAAACCATGTTGTTACAGTTGGTATCAAAGCTGTCTTGCGACGTGAGTAACTTAAAGTTATCTCATATAGCGAGACGACACCTGGGCCAGACATATACATACTATATGTTTAGCACAGTCTTATAGGATCAAATAATATATTAGAAATCTCTAGATCGCTAAAAATAATAACTTAGACCGCTTCAACAAGTGAGAAAGGGTAGAATCTTAAGGACCGACCTTATAATAAAGTATTAGTTAGATGAGCGATAGAATCTTGTCTTGTTATAATCCTTTTTCTTGCTATCTGCTCTATGGCTAACTCTAGTCTGACAAAGGCCCTTAGGATGACGTCCTCCAGTTCTTTCCGTTACTCCCGTGAAAACTTACCACGACGTCCACCGATGATGCCACTAGGAGTATATACGTCGCCAGTCCCTCATCATAGAGAAATACGTGGAAGCCAATGGGATCACGACGAACAGACTCTATCACACGAAGGGCATTGGCATGAGTTTGACTCTGATTGAGAGCTTTCACCCATACGACGAGTTTTGGTCACCACTATGTTGGCGACTCCTCTTGGATTATGAACTGTACCTGGATCACATGTATCACCCAGACCCACTTCTGAGGGAGATGCAACCACCGGAGTGGATGGAGTACGATGTACTACTCCCGAACTTGTCAGATCAAGAATGGGAACGCGACTTTCCTACACTGCCAGACGTCATACTTCCAATCTGGGAGAGGGATCTTCTATCTGGGAGAGGGATCTCCTATCTGGGAGACTCTTCAGGGTCTCAAATCATATTTAGGGTCTTTCGACTCCAAATTGTAATAAATATGTAATCGACTTTTAACTATCTTAAGAACGACCTTAATGTCGTCATCTTTTTCCCTAACGGCTATGGATGTTTTATTCTGATGTGACGTTGTATGGACTTATGTATTATATTTCCGTGAATGTAATATTTTACCCATATATATATATATATATATATATAGAAACAAGTTCAAACGAGACACCTAAATATTGCGAGACACTTTTGAGGCAGAGCATTTTAGCCTTTTTTGTGAAACTTTAACATAGTTTCATGAAACTTCAAAATTGAGAAATTTTAATGTCTTAAAGTTTCACAAGTTTGTTAAAGTTTCATAATTTTTGAAGTTTCATGAAATTATGTTAAAGTTTCACAAAAAAGGCTAAAATGCTCTGCCTCAAAAGTGTCTCGCAATATTTGCTGCCTTGATATAACTTTACTCTATATATATATATATATATATAGAGTCAAGTTCAATTAAGTTGACAAATATTGGTACGCTGGCTACAGTGGTGAAACTGTTATTAATGTTTTGTGAAACTGTTGTTCTTTATAAATGAAACTGTAAATTTAATAAATTTAATACCAGACTAATAAAGAGAGAAATACAGTTTCATTTACAAAGAACAACAGTTTCACAAAATATTAATAACAGTTTCACCACCGTAGCCAGCGTACCAATATTTGTCAACTTAATTGATCTTATTTATATATATATATATATATATATATATATATATATATATATATATATATATATATATATATATATATATATATATATATATATAGACTTAGGATCCGGTGAGACCCCTCAACTCAGTGAGATCTCGTGAGACCCCTTCTTAAAAATGTTTTTATTTCGAAAATTCGGCATAATTGTCTTTATTATCTAATTTATGGTCTAAGGAACATATTTGGGGTTCATAACTACCTTATCATATCACGTTATATTGTCGTTAAATGTATTTTATAACTTTGGTGTACCTACGACATTTATTTGTGTATCTAATCTTTTTTGGTGTATCTACTACGTCATTTAATGTATCTGCAGTATCAATTTTGTGTATCTAGTATATTATTTACCCGAGACATAAATATTTTATTCAAGTTTTTAATATGTAATTTATATTTTTAACCCAACTAATGGTGAAAACATATTAAAATAATGGATAGTGACGAGCCTATGCTTTCGGTTTAATCATACTATGTGATTTTCATGGGGTCTCACGAGGTCTCACCGAGTTAGGGGGTCTCACCGGATCCCACCCCTATATATATATATATATATATATATATATATATATATATATAGAATTAGGTTCAATTAAGTTGACTCTAAAATGCTAAGTTGGTAAGTTTCAATCTACACCATTAGATTAAAACAAATCAATGGTTAAGATTAAAAACAAATGAAGGGTTGAGATTAAAACTGAAACCCACCCTCCCCTTCTCATTCTCATTCACTCTCTAAAAAAAACATATTCTCTCTCTAAATTACTCTCTCCCTTTCTAACCCTAAATCTCCATCACCACCAGTCCACCACCGTACCACCCTCCACCATCCTCCTCTATCGTCCACCATTAGCACACCACCTACCCCACCTCATCACCTACACTACCACACCATAGCCTCACGACGCCGCCTTCACCGCCACCACGACATGCTGCCGCTGCCTTGGTCGGGTTTTTTTTTCTTTGTTTTTTTTTTTTTTTTTTTTTTTTTAATTTTGTACTTTTTTTTTATTTAGATCTAGTTTTTTCATATTTATTTGGTGTGGTGGTGGTGGTGGGGTGGCGGCGCCGGCGGCGGGTATACTAGGTTAGGATTTTTTTTCGTTTTTTTTTTTTTTTTTTTTTTTTTTTTAATTTGTACATTTTTATTTAGATCTAGTTTTTTCAGATCTGAAAAATGGTGGTGGTGGTGGTGGTGGGGCGGCGGCGAGGTAGGTTAGGATTTTTTTTTCGTTTATTTTTATTTTTTTTTTAATTTGTACATTTTTATTTAGATCTAGTTTTTTCAGATCTGAAAAATGGTGGTGGGGGTGGTGGTGGTGGTGGTGGGGCGGCGGCGAGGGTACACTAGGTTAGGGTTTTTTTTTCCTTCAAATATGGTGGTCTCGAAATTTTTTATTGCGGTGGCGGTGGCGGTGGCGGTGGCGGTGACGGTTTCAATCTAGACCCTAATTCTATGTTTCGGTGGTGGTGGCGTGGTGGTGACGGCGGCGGCATCAATGCTATGTTTCGGTGGACTGAAATTTCAACTTACGAGTATTAAAGTTTCACCAGTAAAGAACAACAGTTTCACACGTAATATACAACAGTTACAATTCTTATTATACAGCAGTTACAATTCAGTTTCGCTTGTAAAAAACTAGAGTTTCACGCGTAATGTACAATAGTTACAATTCTGATTATACAACAGTTACAATTCTTATTATACAGCAGTTACAATTCAGTTTCGCTTGTAAAAAACTAGAGTTTCGCTTGTAAAAAACTAGAGTTTCACGCGTAATCATTTAAATTTAATAAATTCAAAGTGAAATATGTCAAAATTATATGCATTAAAATTTTGAAAATTTTATAAATTGGTTAAAATTGCAAAAATAATTGTCAAAATAACATTTTATTATTATTTTATACTCATAGATGACTATATCTTAAGAGTTACACTTACAAATAATTAAAGTTTCATTTTTAAAATGAGTGGCTGAAAATAAAACTTACCAACTTAAAATATATACTCAACTTAGTTGAACTTGTCTCTCTCTCTCTATATATATATATATATATATATATATATATATAGTCAAGTTCAATTAAGTTGACAAATATTAATCTGCTATTCTGTTGTGTGTTATTAATATTTTGTGAAACTGTTGTTCTTTGTAAATGAAACTGTAAATTTAATACCAGACTAATAAAGAGGCAAATACAGTTTCATTTACAAAGAACAACAGTTTCACAAAATATTAATAACAGTTTCGCTGGCGTAGTGAGCGTACCAATATTTGTCAACTTAATTGATCTTGTTTATATATATATATATATATATATATATATATATATATATATATATATATATATATATATATATATATATATATATAAGTTATATCAAGTCAGTGGCTAAGGGAAAGTCATCAAGTCAGAATCCAGTTTTTGGATTTTAACCAAAAAAAATTGGATTTTAACCAAAAAATTTTGCATTTCAAAAAAATTGGATTTCAACAAAAATTTTGCATTCTAACCCGTTTGTTAAAATGCAAAATTTTGTTAAAATCCAATTTTTTTGAAATGAAAAAATTTTTGGTTAAAATCCAATTTTTTTTGGTTAAAATCCAAAAACTGGAATCCTGACTTGATGACTCAAAATATTTACCTGACTTGCTTGAACCTCATTCTATATATATATATATATATATATATATAGATCTGGGATCTAGTACGAACTATTGTTTCATTACGAACTGTACGAACTTAATTCCAACCGTCAGATTTAAGGTGAGATCAACAACTAATATTAAAACCCCCAACATTTCTCTCTCCATTCCATCATTCTTTCTAATTACTGATTGTAATTCAAAACCCTACCCTAACTACACCACCACCACCACCACCACCCACCTACCCCCAACGTCGGCGACTAACCTGACGCCGGTCGACTCGTCACCGCTTGCAGATTTCGTTGACCCACCGTCGCACCATAATTGAAAACCCCAAACACTTTATTTTTCTCAAGTCCCGATGAAATTGGTAAATTTTTAACACCACCAGTCCACCACAGCCTCACGCGCCGCCGTCGTACTCACCGTGATGCTTTTTTTAGCTCTACTCGTCGACCTCCTTTATCTCCATTTTAGGTCTACAGCCACCATGGTCATCGTGGTGTGTTTCGAGTAGTTGTCGTCGACTGTAGGGTTATCAGCACAACCTAAGACCTCCATTGATGGTTAGAGAAGGACCAACGTCGGCGCCAACGTTACCGGAGAAAGAAGTTTTCGGTCTGGTGTCCCATCACTGTTGGTCAACACCACCTCACGTGTTAAGCTCCTGTTCACGATGGTGATGTGTCGATGAAGAAGGTTACATGTTGGGTCTACAATGTTTTTGTTTATGACGTCGAAGTGGATCTTAGCCATCAACGAGGACTACTGTTGCTTTGAAGGTAAGTGGGCGGCGATGAACCTCTAATATTTAGATGTATCCATTCGTTGTATTTATGTATATGGCACGCGTGTTAGTGTATCTAGCATGATTATTTTGTGTATCTCGATTTTTGAGTACTGTTGTGACTTGCGAGTCTCATGTTATTAGTACATCAGCCTGAGAACTTTTGTCGGGTTAACTGATAAGTGGTTGTCATAGAGGTCGGTGATCGTCATTGGAAGTTTGTATCCATCGGTTCTTTTTGCGTGTCTAGTTGTCATTTTTATGTATCCGGAGATGTGATTCGTGTATCTGATAATGTATGAAGGTATGCATCTAGTTCTTTGCACATGAAAATTGTTCTTTTGCACCTTAATAACGAAGGCTATTAGCTCAACGGTAGAGCAATATGCAATGCATAGGGGTATGGGTTCAAATCCCATATAGCCTACAAATTTTGACATTTTTTTATTATCACCATTGAGCAAGTAAACGTATCGAGAATCCTACTCTAAACATGTGTTTAGAACCTCTTGCCAATTGATCTTCATCGTGCTTTGAGATTGGGTTTTTTTTTCCTTTGAGACTTGATTTAATCTAGTGTTTGTTAGATTAAACATCATTGTATGTCCAACAATCTTGTCTTAAACTGATCATTCGACATGTTTTTGTAATTTAGATTTGGTTTTCACTATCTCCACTCACTCAAAATCTTTAATCTTTCTCATGTTTTTGTAGTCTATTTGAATTAAATTCTAACCACCCTGTAAGTATTTAATTTCGATGTCCTTCACACAGAGTTTGACAATATAGGTAGACTGTAGATTAGTTTTGCAGGTAAAACTCCCGATGAAATAATAGTGCGTAAAATGGATAGATCGTTGGGTAGACGGTCGAAACTTGAACTGGAAGTTATTGAAAATGGGGTTGATAACAACGAGCTAGGGTCTGCCACACGGTCCTCATTGAAATCACGATGTTGAAAAGCAGCATAGTGATGCCACCTACTGATTTTACAACTAAACTTTTCGTGGTCCTGTAGCTGACAACACCCTAACAGTTGACGATCATGTCTATCGCTTTTTCCTGATAAGGACCTGTTGGCGCAGAATTAAAAGCCTTTGCGACTAGCTATTTCCATATACACAATCAGTAGGTTTCTTATCTTTCTTGTAGTACTTGAATTGATCAAAGCATCTTTCAATGTTTCACCATTGCTATGAATAACTCGACTGAGGAAGTTTCAGTCAAGAGTGCTTGCAACGGTAGTGTTCACCAAGGGCGTAACATTACCAACAATTGAAGGGGTTTGACCGACATTTCCCATAGTGAATGACACGAATACCTCTATTCTACCGTAGCGAATGCTGCTATAAGAACTTGTACTGGTAATATGAGATAAAGTCTTCGACGTGGGATATCAACAAAATGTACACCCAATTAGCTAACGACTGGTTGATGGCTACAATGACATTTGCGTTAGTGGAGCCTTTTCCCAACAGGCCCGGTACGTTGTGATTTTGGACCCGTAATTCAAAATGGGTTCGACTCCCATATCGATTATTCGCTAAAATAAAATCATTCATAGGCTATGTGGGATTTGAACCCACATCAATGTGCAATAATTCACATCGCTTTTCAATTAAGCTAATAGCCTTTATCATATTTCTAATCACTTTTTTCTGGTGACGTTAAGGGAACTCTAAATAAGATGCGCAGGTTGATAATTACACACATTGCTTTTTTGAGTATGTTGTTGGACTAAAATAAGAGGATTTGGTACCACGGAGCTGTTGAAGCACGAGTAACCCGACGGTACTATGAGATTAGGGCATAAGACAACACGACGAGATCCATTTAAAGAACGAAAACATAGATGTGGTAAAACCACTCTATCATCAAAGAGAACCAATATCGTCTTCTACTTAATTCAAAATACCACAATCTTTAATTCAATACCTAATATTGTGTATTTACACAACGCTATATTGCAAAGAAACAAGACTATGTTCTAGATACACAAACAAATTTTTGTATCTGCTATACAAGTTCATGTATCTAGTGTCATGTTCGACGTATCTACGACCAAACCAACCAACGAACCAGCCCAACAACAGCAATAACGCCACCATAGGCCCAACAACAGCAACCCGCTCGTCCATGTTTGCTTTATCAGTTGGCTCTGCAATGTCTGTTCACTGTCTCAACAATCCTTCTTTCTTCCCCAACCCTCGTTTTCATGTGATGTTTATGAGATACGATCGCACAACTTCAAACATCACAGCACAACTCCCAAAGCAGAAAATGAAAATTGACGATGTGCAGAACATCTAATATACTAGGGAAAATATACAATTTAAATGTCTTTGAATTGAACTTACAACCCGGTTTAGTTCCTCTGTGTTAGAGCATACCACGACTGATTTTTACTAGCCCATGACTTCGCAAGTCACCCTAAGCATCCTCCAACGGTTTCACGTACCGATGTATTTGAGTTTCAAAGAAACGTATCTAATGGTATTTTTATTGTACCTACTATCGTATTTCACGTACCGATGTATTTGAGTTGAAACTTAAAACAGTTCGACAAAACTAGTTAAGCGTTGAAGCAATACCTTTGCCAATTTTGTAACATAAGCAGCTGACAGCACCGTAACTAACAATCCCAGCCCTAAAGTGAGCAGTTGACCATTTCCGCCAGGCAGTCCGACGTCAGATTCTTCTTGCTGTGGAGTAATAGTAAAAGGTTGTCAAAACTCCACTTGATTGTAAAACTACACAATAAGCAAAAACAATGTAACCGAGTTTTTTAATCCATTCAAAAAGAAAATAAATAGAAGCAGGCAAGCTTATTTCATGTAACTAGAACAAAATAAAGTGTAACTAGGAAATGTGATGCTTATTTCAACATACTACAAAATAACTAGAAAGTGTAACTAGAACAAAATAACCGAAACTAGAGGGGAAATTACTGTAACTAGAGGGCAAATTCATGTAACTAGAGGGAAAACTTATGTAACTAGAGGGGAAATTCATATAACTAGAGGGGAAATTCATATAACTAGAGGGGAAATTCATGTAACTAGAGTGGAAATTCATGTAACTAGAACAAAATAAAGTGTAACTAGAAAATGTGATGCTTATTTCATATAACTAGAAAATGTGATGCTTATTTCATATTACTGTAAATAGAAGGGAAATTCATGTAACTAGAGGGGAAATTCATGTTACTCGAGGGGAAATTATCAGAACTAGAACAAAATAACCGTAACTAGAGGGGAAATTATCAGAACTAGAGGGCAAATTCATGTAACTAGAGGAAAACTTATGTAACTAGAGGGAAATTCATATAACTAGAGGAAATTATCAGAACTAGAGGGGAAATTCATGTAACTAGAGTGGAAATTCATGTAACTAGAACAAAATAAAGTGTAACTAGAAAATGTGATGCTTATTTCAACATACTACAAAATAAGTAGAAAGTGTAACTAGAACAAAATAACCGTAACTAGAGGGGAAATTTGTAACACCCCGTGTTAAAATTAAGCTTATTATAATTAGTAAATCAATGATTAGACCATCTTGCTCATTTAAATCCTTAAACAATACGCTACAAGTTTTCCTCACACCTAAATTAAAACCATTTTGATATACTTCGAATTTGAACTTTATTTTTACATATTCAAACTCGATAAATCAAATGATGAATCGACGACAAATTTCTCAACTACAAATTTCGGCACGCAAATCGAGGTCAATCTTGACCAAAGTGGCCGAGCCACTTAAGGTGATTAAATCACCTAATCCTTTTCAATCATACTTACCCATAATCCAAATTTAACAAAACCAGTTAAGACTTAATCATTTTGGATTAATACTAACAAAACATATTATAATAATATCACATTACTATTCCTTTTTGTTTTAACTAGCACTTTCGCTAAAACTCGAAATAATGAGTCACACTAAGTCCAAACCGATAAACTTTTTGACGTTTGATTCTAATTATTTAAAACATTAACTTTCATCCAAAAAAAGATATATTTCGGACTAGTAAACTTTTAATCAAAATTCGAGGAGCCAAAACCCAATTTTATTTTAATCACACTTCGAGTTTTATTTTCATTTTTATTTTCAATCTTACTTCAAAACATTATTTTAGAATCATATATTTCATTTCAAGACTTTTCGCGTACGCGTAAATCGAAAATTCCGAAAACGAAAAATCGAGCCCAAGTGACCCATGTAGGCCGGCCACTCTAGCTCACACTTGAGCAACTTTAGCCTCCTCTACTTCTCTTACACAAGCAAGCATGCTTGCATGCTCTTACACACACCTTACACATCCATCATCACTTCCTATTTTAGTTTTAATAAAACATTACTTATTAATTTAGCCAAAACTTACACAATACCCTTCTAAATTCATTATACTTGTTTTCATTATTTCACAATTGCAAAACAACCTTCCTTGCTCTCCTCTTGAAACCGAAATACTCCCTCCATTTCCTCTCTTTATTTTTCCTTCATTTCCTCTTAAAAACTCACAAATTAAAACCCTAAATATTACCTTAATACATTACTAGTATTATTTAACATTAGTGGGTATTTGGAGCTTACTAATTCGGGTATATTTTTGAAGGTGAAGACGGTACTTGGGTGAAGACCTAGATTTAGATAACATAATCGATCCGGACAACCAATAACCAAACCGAGGTGACTAACTATGTCTTGTATTATTCTTTTAGTAAATTAATTTGTTTTGTTATTCTAATTTTATAATTATGATTTTTATGTTAAATATGTTAAACATCATGTTTATATGCTTGTATGTTTATGTGTTGAATAAATAATGATAATAACTAAATATATAGTTTACTAGTAATGTTAAAGTAAAATGATATCATGTTTAGCTAAATTAATTTTGAGCATTTTTAATTATGTTTCATATGATTTTTATGTTTAGTTATGTTTTATTTAAGTAGTAATCATATATAAAAATTATGTGAAATATTAACAATGAGTTTAAAGTGATAAAAATCGAAAATGAAAACTTGTTTGTGTGTAGTCTTGCTCACGGCATTTTGCCCTATTTTTAATATATTTTCACTTTTAATTTTTGTAAATAATATGTAGTATTAAGTTGTATTAAAATGGATGTTATCATGTAAAAAGAATTAAATTAGAAGAATAAATTATAAGTTAAAAAAATGCATTTGTGTGCTTAAATGTGTTCTTGATGTTCTTGAGTATTATTTAATGTTCATGTGTGTTCTTATTATCTTCATGTGTGTTCTTCATTTTTACTCTCTTTGATTTTGTTTTAGTTTATGTTTGTTATTATTTTGTGTTTATGTTTAGTTATTGTTTTATATATCACTTAGTATTATACTATAAATCAACTAAAACATTATAAATCATTTAGATTAAAAAGTTAGAAATTTAAAGTGTTGAAAAACACTATTCATAATTATAAATAAAAAGTTTAGTAAATTTCATTTTAGTTTAAACCGTTTTAGTATAATTAGAATAATTAAAATATAAAGACTTTAAGCTAAAAACCGATAAAATCGAAAAATGAAAGTTTGGTCACCACCATGAATTTGCCACGGCATTAGGCCTCATTTAGGGTCAAATTTTACTTTTATCACTTTTGAGTTTAATTGTTAAAATAATTTAATTAGTAGTTAATAAATTGAATTAAGTAATTAAAAGAAATAAATCATTTTAGACATATATAAATACTACACGGCTTCACTATATAAAATGGACTAAATTTGACTAAAATGAAATTATCACTAAGTCACTAAAGTTAAATAGTAATTAGAATTGAATTTTTGTATAAATCGATTTAGTTATAAACAAAATATTATAAACCGATAAAAATATGTAACCGTTATAAAAATGAATTTAATCGTGTGGTACTACCTTTGCTATTGGATTATTGAATTTGGG
The DNA here is from genome assembly GCA_023091065.1 of Dianthus caryophyllus. NCBI lineage: Eukaryota > Viridiplantae > Streptophyta > Magnoliopsida > Caryophyllales > Caryophyllaceae > Dianthus > Dianthus caryophyllus. The sequence goes on from CM041529.1 coordinate 3,257,050, forward strand.
ACATACGGACTATAAATGAATCATCCACTATACTATCACTAACTTAAATAAATAGACGACTAAATTTAACTGAGTCTTATTTTAAAATGAATATCATTATCACTTTTTACAAATTGAACTTAACATTTTTAAAACTAATATTTTAAAATGAAAATCATTATCACTTTATACAAAATGAACTTAACATTTTTGAAACTATGATTTTTAGATATTTTCATAAATGACTAAATACAAACCGAACTTAACGTTTTTAAAACTAGACTTTAGAATATTTTCAAAAATCGCCTAAGTACAAAACGAACCTAACGACTTTAAAACTAGAAATCTATACTTAGGAAATAAAAACAAGTTTAGTATTATACTTAAAATATCTTAAGTATAAAAATACGTATAAGTATAAGAATACGTACAAGTATAGGAATACGTATAAGTATAAAAATACGTATAGAATACGAAGTATAAAAATACGAATACGTATAAAAAAAAATACGTATAAAATACGTTGAATAGTGAAAAGTGAATAGTGAAAAGTGAATAGTGAAATACTGAAAATAATTGAAAATTTTACTAAGTATAGAAAATTTAAATTAAAGAAGTAAATAACCTAAGTGTTTGAAAAACACATAAATAAAATTGAACATACTAATAAACACTTCAATTTAGAAACTTGAAAACGTTAATAATTAACAACACTTCAAATAATAAGCGAACGTGTTATGTGATCATATGAAACCTACAAATTCTTAAACGTTTGTGATGAGACTAGGAGAGTCTAGAAACATGTGATATGTAATATCAAATAAATAATAAATCATGAGTATGTTTAAATAAAAGGTCAAGCTTGGGCCTCAGATAAGGGAACGTCAATCGTGAGTGAAGTGGGGTTAAGATAGTCTTGTGGCGGTCGCCATTCTTGGGACAAGATAATGAATATGCCAAGGCTTTTGTCTCAGGCTTTAGGAAATAGTCGTTTATCCTGAGTTAAGGTGCTCTATGATTAGCATAGCCCATTCTTAAATTGGATACTAGTGTACATGTACTAGACTAGGGTTTTATTCCCTATTTCGCTAAAGTTACCAGGGCACCGTGGCGATTAATGCCGATTATAGCGGTTCAAGTCTCCTTGCCGTGTTTCGTTCTTAGTGGGCGCGACACTAGCATTCGTTCTTGCCACATGTACGGATCACTTGACGAGATTGTATCTCAAGTTCGAATCATTTCGAACACTAGAGGATGAGATGCAAGTATTATAGTATTCGGCGTGGTTTACGAGTCGAGTAAGCCTCTGCACTATGGAAGTGAGATGCAATCGATCAGTACAAAGGCCTACTCGGTGGTCGCTCGTAGCGGTATGTGTTGTTTGTTGTCCGATTAAATGAGAGCAGTGTGTACCATCTTGAAAATTAAAGACCACAACTTTACGAAATGAATCGAGTGCATATGATGATTATGATACATTATATATGTTTGTATGCGATCTGATATCGCTTTGTAATCCTGTGGTATATTGTGACACTATTGCTATGCTATTATCTGTTATTTGCCTTCCTAATTGAATATCATGCTTATATGATTTATCGCTTTAAACCGCATGCTTATTATGACTTATATGTCTTTATATGCTATTTGAATAAGCATGTTTATGTTTTATCATAATGTTATAGTTATAAAGCGATAGTAATAAACCAAAGTAATTGAAATCGAGGGTAAGTATGAGCATAGCTAGTCACTGTCCGCTCAGCGGGCATCCCCCCATCAGTTTATTGTGCAGGATGATCGTGGACCGGGAGCTGGTTTTTGGACGGGGCCACGAGACGTTTTTACGCTTTACTTTTGTTGCTTTTGAGAGATATGTAATATATTTAACGCTACTCTTTTAAAGTACCGTATTTAGAGTTGTTTCATTCAACTCTTGAACGATGGTTGTAATATTTGGGTTTATGTATAATTAATAACGCTGGTTTAAGACTTAATTAATTTCCGCCTTAGTAATTAAAGTCGACTAAAAACCAGGTTGTTACAAAATTACTGTAACTAGAGGGCAAATTCATGTAACTAGAGGGAAAACTTATGTAACTAGAGGGGAAATTCATATAACTAGTGGGGAAATTCATGTAACTAGAGTGGAAATTTATTGTAACTAGAACAAAATAAAGTGTAACTAGAAAATGTGATGCTTATTTCATATAACTAGAAAATGTGATGCTTATTTCATATTACTATAAATAGAAGGGAAATTCATGTAACTAGAGGGGAAATTCATGTTACTCGAGGGGAAATTACTGTAACTAGAACAAAATAACCGTAACTAGAGGGGAAATTATCAGAACTAGAGGGCAAATTCATGTAACTAGAGGGAAAACTTATGTAACTAGAGGGGAAATTCATATAACTAGAGGGGAAATTCATATAACTAGAGGGGAAATTCATGTAACTAGAGTGGAAATTCATGTAACTAGAACAAAAATAAAGTGTAACTAGAAAATGTGATGCTTATTTCAACATACTACAAAATAAGTAGAAAGTGTAACTAGAACAAAATAAATCAGTAACTAGAGGGAAATTACTCAGAACTAGAGGGCAAATTCATGTAACTAGAGGGAAAACTTATGTAACTAGAGGGAAATTCATATAACTAGAGGAAATTCATATAACTAGAGGAAATTCATGTACTTAAAGCTTACCTCATTTTGTACAAGTAGTGAATCCAAATATATAAATGGAGTATTTGGATGAAAAACAAATACCTGTATGGCCTTGTAAAGTAGCTCAAGTTCGTGAGCCACGAACACTTGGATCCCATATCTTAACCTGGATTGTTTGAGAAGAATAAAACAGCAACATGAGTTCTACACATTTCCAAGTTCACTAATACAATTCAAGTACGAAAGATGTTGCTGGATTTGAAAATGTACAACTTCAAATGGACCAACAAGAAATTGTTCTCACTATATGTAAGTGATTAACACGTATCATTACTTACACAACATCCTAATAGCAGGCAACTTTGCCCCCCTTCACTGCAACATCAATTGCAAATTTGTACCATGTTTCATCGTCATACAAGGCTTCGGAATAAGGACGAATATAAACAACTCTAATGCACAATGACATGATCTAAAAAAAAAATCATTACAGTTCAATATGAACGTCCACGGCAACAAAAGTTGCATGATGTTCGAACAAGATTACAGAAGTATAATAAAGTCATCTATAGAAGATTACTACAAGAGTACAAGCTACCCCCTGCACTCGAACCCAACGAGATTTTCTCTCAGAGGTTGTACAAGCCCAAACAGAATCAAGAGGTCGAGTTTCCAGAAAAATACTAGAATTCCTCTCAGAGCTAAAAACACCAACGGAAAGCCATTCGCACTTTCACGCCTTGGCTTTTATAAGCTTCTATAAATGATACAATTTTTTCTCCTAAAAATCCCGCCAAATCTAAGCACGTAAATACAAAGAGGTTGAAAAAGAAAGAGAGATGAATAACTAATTAGACTTACTGCATAACTGTGCTTCCACTAATGAAGAAACCAGCATCGTCACAATCACCAACAAGATCCCACACCTCTTTTCTTGTGACACAATGCAAAGCAGTAACTGCCCCATTGTGGCCCCTAAGAACGCGTACATTTGTTTGAAGTTTCTTCTGACTTGCCTGATCTTGTTTACTTCAAATCGTCTTAAAGTGTGAGGATGGGTAGAAACCTTAAGGACTGACCATAGACTAAGGACTTTTAAATATGACAACTACTTCCCTCAAAATAAAATACACTAACTCGCGTATGCTTGCTACATGCTGAAGTGACTGATTTAAACTAACAACTATCCTCGGATATAAAATCAAAGTAATAATTCAACTCCCGAGGATTGAAGCATCGAAAGAAGTACCAGGCGACGCGGGTGAAGACATCTGTTAAATTCATGAACAATTCCACAAAAAATACACTCTCTACTTTCAACCCTTCTTCTATTTTCTTCAGAAAATGTACCAGAGACATCTCAATGGAATAAAATACCTAACTTCTGTGCTTACTTGCATAACTGCCGTTATTGCATTTACTTTCAAGTAAAAGCTATCAATGATAAGCATGTCTTCTAACCCCTCGCAATACTAATAAATTCCTTCACGTCTTAATTCTTTCGTAATGGCCGCACCTCCAATGACAGACGAGGAAAGACACCTCTGGCAGAAGAATCTTTGATCCGCTTGGCGTAAATAGCCACTGACAACGCGAACCGCCAACATCATCCAAGCGCGTTTGATCGTATTTCCGCCATCGCCCACAAGAGTACTCGGGTTCTCACGACCCTATCGATCTCACGAATCGGTGGAGGAAATGAAGAAACTCATGGACCTGACAAGGACGCCTCCAGAAGATAGGGTCAACATAGCCGCCTTTTACCTGAAGGCCGAGGCAAATGACTGGTGGAACGTGGTCAGGACCAATGAGCCTGACGCCACGTTCACATGGTACGAGTTCACAGCAAAAATCAAGGAGAAGTACTTTGGGTATGAGCTCAGGTGTCAGAAAGAGGAGGAGTTCATAAGTCTCAGAATGGAAGACATGACACTCCAGGAATACACTGAGAAATTCCAACGGCTGGCAAAATTCGGGGCTGCGATCGCTCCCAACGATAGGGCCATGACTCAGAGGTACCTGCGCAATATGTCTAATGATCTGCGTAAGCACATGAGCAGCAACACCTACGCTACTTTTGCCGCGACCTCACGAGTGTCGCGTCAGGTATGGGCTTCCTTAGAGTTGGAAAAAGCCGAGGAGAAAAAGAAGAAGAAGGTGTTTGTGCCTTCAGATCACGGTCGAGCTTCATCCGTGCCGAACTACCAGTCCTATTCGTGAGGCCAAACTTCCAGAGGCCTGCTTTCCAAAACAGGCTTCCTGCTGGGAATAATCAGAGGGCAATGGTTGCAGGAAGGGCTCCTCAACCAAGGGCCTTACCGGGGAATTGTCATATGTGTGGCAAGGCGAAACATGAGGGGAAACAGTGTAATGGCCAACCAATTACCTGCTATCGTTGTAAGCAGATAGGGCATAAAGCAAATGTATGCCCCAACAACCTAAACGCGGCACCTGTTGCGGGAGTACCCTGATCGGTTGTGGTACAAGGTCGAGTATATGTCCTCACGCGGAGCGGAAGGAGTCACCTGAGGCTGACGTCATTACTGGTATTTTTCTTATAAACTCAGTGAACGCAGTCGTTTTGTTTGACACCGGGGCATCATTGTCCTTTATATCTTCTAAGTTTGTTTCAAAGGCTAATCTCACAAAATCCGAATCAATCAACGCAAATATTTCTTTACCAAACGGAAAAATTTTCAAATGCTCCAAAATTTTCAAAGATACTCCAATCACAATCCATAAAACAACCTTTCCTTCCGACCTTATCCTTTTTGACATGCCGGAGTTCGACGTCATTCTGGGGATCGATTGGTTGACTAAGTATCATGCCTTGTTCGAGTGCCGAGATCGGAAAATTCGCTTGAAACACCCTACAGGGACTAGAGTTACGTATCAGAAGACATCGCCAATTAAGGGGGCGAAAATCATCTCTGTGCTACAACTACAACGGTTAGAAAGAAAAGGGCATCAAGTGTACCTATGTAGCGTCAACGAAGTAAAGGAAAGCGTGAACATTGAAGATATCCACGTAGTACGGGAGTTCCCTGATGTTTTCCCAGATGAGTTGCCAGGCTTGCCTCCTGCACGTGATGTTGAATTCTCTATCGACCTTGCGCCAGGCACGGCACCTATCTCAAAGGCACCTTACAGGATGGCACCAGTAGAACTGCAAGAGCTGAAGAAACAACTGGAAGAAATGATCGAAAAGGGTTTCATAAGACCAAGTGTCTCACCTTGGGGAGCACCGGTCCTCTTTGTGAAAAAGAAGGACGGCAGTATGAGACTCTGCATAGACTACAGGGAGTTAAACAAGGTGACCATTAAGAACCGCTACCCTTTGCCAAGAATTGACGACCTCTTTGATCAACTAAAAGGAGCGGGGGTGTTTTCTAAGATCGATCTAAGGTCAGGTTACCACCAAATTGCGGTAAGGGAACAGGATATCCAGAAGACTGCTTTCAGAAGCAGATATGGTCACTATGAATTTAAAGTCATGCCTTTTGGTCTGACAAATGCACCAGCAGTGTTCATGGATCAAATGAACAGAACCTTCCATGAGTACCTGGACATATGTGTGGTTGTGTTCATTGACGACATCCTCATTTATTCAAAGACCGGGGCAGAACACGAGGAACACCTCCGTATTATTCTTGGGATACTACAACGTTATAAATGGTATGCTAAACTGTCCAAATGCGAGTTTTGGCTTGAGAAGGTGGCATTCCTGGGTCACGTCATCTCGAAGGACGGAGTGATGGTAGATCCTACAAAGATCGACGCAGTAAAAGAATGGAAGGCTCCCACAAATATAACCGAGATACGCAGCTTCCTTGGATTGGCAGGATACTACAGGAGGTTTGTTCCAGATTTCTCTAAGGTTGCACGACCCATGACGAAGTTGCTACAGAAGGAATCTAAGTTCATATGGAGTGAGGAATGCGAGAATGCTTTCCAAGAACTCAAGACAAGGCTTACCACAGCGCCCGTCTTAGCTCTCCCTACAGATGGAGACGAGTATGAAGTCTACAGTGACGCCTCACTGAATGGCCTGGGTTGCGTACTGATGCAACAAGGGAAAGTCATTGCTTACGCATCAAGGCAGTTGAAGGTTCACGAGCGAAACTACCCAACTCATGACCTGGAATTAGCAGCTGTGGTGTTTGCTTTGAAGATCTGGCGTCATTATCTCTACGGAGTATGTATCAAGTTCTACACAGACCACAAGAGCCTGAAATATATCTTCACACAGAAGGAGCTCAACATGAGGCAACGCCGATGGCTAGAACTGATCAAAGACTACAAGATTGAACTGCTGTACCATGAGGGTAAGGCGAACGTCGTTGCTGATGCTCTGAGTAGAAAGACTACGCATACCCTTAGCAACATTTGGGAAATTCCGGCTGGTATTGTCAGAGACTTCAAGAGAATGAACTTTGAGTTGGTTCGGTCGACGATCTTGATTTGAACGCAATGATCGCAGAGCCGGAGTTATATCACGAGATTAGAGCTCTACAATGGGAGGATGAAGAACTCGTGAAAATCAGAAGGGAAATTCCTTCAGGAAACCGAGAAGGGTTTGAGATTAAACCTGACGGGAGTTTGAGATTCAAAGAAAGGTGGTGTGTGCCCGACGTACCAGTGTTAAAGAGAAAGATCCTTGACGAGGCACATAGTACACGATACTCCATACATCCGGGATCCGATAAAATGTACCAAGACTTAAAGCTGAAGTTTTGGTGGGTTCGAATGAAAGCTGAGATTGCCGAGTATGTGGCAAAGTGTCTAATCTGTCAGAAGGTGAAGTTTGAACATCAACGACCCGGAGGACTACTACAACCGTTGGACATTCCATTGGGGAAATGGGACTCTATTTCTATGGATTTCATAACGGGACTACCAAGAACTCACCGAGGAAATAATGCGATCTGGGTGATAGTGGACCGCTTGACAAAATCGGGCCATTTAAATGCCGATCAAAGACACTTGAGTCCTGGAAGAGCTAGCTAAAGCTTATGAGAAGGAGGTGATCCGATTACGGCGTCTGCATTGGACATTATTTCGGATAGAGATCAGAGATTCACCTCTCATTTCGGGAGAGACTTGGCAAAGATTGGGAAGCCAACTGAAGATGAGCACCGCTTTCCATCCTGCGACCGATGGGCAAACTGAGCGAACCATCCAAACACTCGAGGACATGCTCAGAGCATGTACTTTAGAATTCAATGAGAATTGGCAGAAAAGTCTACCTTTGATTGAATTCTCCTACAACAATAGCTTCCATACAAGTTTGGGCTGTGCCCCATTCGAGGCACTTTACGGAAGAAAGTGTCGTAGCCCAGTCTGTTGGGACGATGCTAGTGATAATGTGGGGACTGGACCCCAAGTCATTCGAGACCAGATCGAGCACATCAAAGTCATTCGTGAACGCCTACAAGCAGCGCAAGACCGTCAAAAGATGTATGCCAACAAACATCGTCGACCAATCGAGTTTGAGGTTGGTGATCATGTGTTCTTGAAAGTATCACCCATGAAGGGGGTTCGACGTTTCGGATTGAAAGGAAAACTGAGTCCTAAGTACGTTGGACCTTATGAAGTACTTGAAAGGATTGGCGAGGTAGCCTATCGCCTAGCGCTACCCCCCAACTTATCCAAAGTTCACAACGTGTTCCACGTTTCTCAACTGTGGAGATACAGGAGTGACCCAAGTCACATCATTACTCCTGACGTAATTGCGGTTGAGCCTAACCTGCTTTACTCCGAGAGACCAGTGAAGATTCTAGCTCGAGAAACCAAGGTATTGAGACGGAAGACGGTTCCCTTAGTGAAGGTACTATGGAGAGGTCAATTGACCGAGCAAGCAACTTGGGAGACCGAGGCCTCAATGAAAGAGAAATACCCCGAACTTTTTAACTCAGGTGAAAATTCTTTCCTACATTCAAGTTTCGGGACGAAACTTTTTCTAAGGGGGGAGGTTTGTAACACCCCGTGTTAAAATTAAGCTTATTATAATTAGTAAATCAATGATTAGACCATCTTGCTCATTTAAATCCTTAAACAATACGCTACAAGTTTTCCTCACACCTAAATTAAAACCATTTTGATATACTTCGAATTTGAACTTTATTTTTACATATTCAAACTCGATAAATCAAATGATGAATCGACGACAAATTTCTCAACTACAAATTTCGGCACGCAAATCGAGGTCAATCTTGACCAAAGTGGCCGAGCCACTTAAGGTGATTAAATCACCTAATCCTTTTCAATCATACTTACCCATAATCCAAATTTAACAAAACCAGTTAAGACTTAATCATTTTGGATTAATACTAACAAAACATATTATAATAATATCACATTACTATTCCTTTTTGTTTTAACTAGCACTTTCGCTAAAACTCGAAATAATGAGTCACACTAAGTCCAAAGCGATAAACTTTTTGACGTTTGATTCTAATTATTTAAAACATTAACTTTCATCCAAAAAAGATATATTTGACTAGTAAACTTTTAATCAAAATTCGAGGAGCCAAAACCCAATTTTATTTTAATCACACTTGAGTTTTTTTTTCATTTGTGTCTTCACTCTTACTTCAAAACATTATTTTAGTATCATATATTTCATTTCAAGACTTTTCACAGACGCCAGAATCGAAAAATTCAAAACGAAAAATCGAGCCCAAGTGACCCATGTAGGTCAGCCACTCTAGCTCACACTTGAGCAACTTTAGCCTCCTCTACTTCTCTTACACAAGCAAGCATGCTTGCATGCTCTTACACACACCTTACACATCCATCATCACTTCCTATTTTAGTTTTAATAAAACATTACTTATTAATTTAGCCAAAACTTACACAATACCCTTCTAAATTCATTATACTTGTTTTCATTATTTCACAATTGCAAAACAACCTTCCTTGCTCTCCTCTTGAAACCGAAATACTCCCTCCATTTCCTCTCTTTATTTTTCTTTCATTTCCTCTTAAAAACTCACAAATTAAAACCCTAAATATTACCTTAATACATTACTAGTATTATTTAACATTAGTGGGTATTTGGAGCTTACTAATTCGGGTATATTTTTGAAGGTGAAGACGGTACTTGGGTGAAGACCTAGATTTAGATAACATAATCGATCCGGACAACCAATAACCAAACCGAGGTGACTAACTATGTCTTGTATTATTCTTTTAGTAAATTAATTTGTTTTGTTATTCTAATTTTATAATTATGATTTTTATGTTAAATATGTTAAACATCATGTTTATATGCTTGTATGTTTATGTGTTGAATAAATAATGATAATAACTAAATATATAGTTTACTAGTAATGTTAAAGTAAAATGATATCATGTTTAGCTAAATTAATTTTGAGCATTTTTAATTATGTTTCATATGATTTTTATGTTTAGTTATGTTTTATTTAAGTAGTAATCATATATAAAAATTATGTGAAATATTAACAATGAGTTTAAAGTGATAAAAATCGAAAATGAAAACTTGTTTGTGTGTAGTCTTGCTCACGGCATTTTGCCCTATTTTTAATATATTTTCACTTTTAATTTTTGTAAATAATATGTAGTATTAAGTTGTATTAAAATGGATGTTATCATGTAAAAAGAATTAAATTAGAAGAATAAATTATAAGTTAAAAATGCATTTGTGTGCTTAAATGTGTTCTTGATGTTCTTGAGTATTATTTAATGTTCATGTGTGTTCTTATTATCTTCATGTGTGTTCTTCATTTTTACTCTCTTTGATTTTGTTTTAGTTTATGTTTGTTATTATTTTGTGTTTATGTTTAGTTATTGTTTTATATATCACTTAGTATTATACTATAAATCAACTAAAACATTATAAATCATTTAGATTAAAAAGTTAGAAATTTAAAGTGTTGAAAAACACTATTCATAATTATAAATAAAAAGTTTAGTAAATTTCATTTTAGTTTAAACCGCTTTAGTATAATTAGTATAATTAAAATATAAAGACTGTAAGCTTAAAGGCGAAAAAATCGAAAAATGAAAGTTTGGTCACCACCATGAATTTGCCACGGCATTAGGCCTCATTTAGGGTCAAATTTTACTTTTATCACTTTTTAGTTTAATTGTTAAAATAATTTAATTAGTAGTTAATAAATTGAATTAAGTAATTAAAAGAAATAAATCATTTTAGACATATATAAATACTACACGGCTTCACTATATAAAATGGACTAAATTTGACTAAAATGAAATTATCACTAAGTCACTAAAGTTAAATAGTAATTAGAATTGAATTTTTGTATAAATCGATTTAGTTATAAACAAAATATTATAAACCGATAAAAATATGTAACCGTTATAAAAATGAATTTAATCGTGTGGTACTACCTTTGCTATTGGATTATTGAATTTGGGACATACGGACTATAAATGAATCATCCACTATACTATCACTAACTTAAATAAATAGACGACTAAATTTAACTGAGTCTTATTTTAAAATGAATATCATTATCACTTTTTACAAATTGAACTTAACATTTTTAAAACTAATATTTTAAAATGAAAATCATTATCACTTTATACAAAATGAACTTAACATTTTTGAAACTATGATTTTTAGATATTTTCATAAATGACTAAATACAAACCGAACTTAACGTTTTTAAAACTAGACTTTAGAATATTTTCAAAAATCGCCTAAGTACAAAACGAACCTAACGACTTTAAAACTAGAAATCTATACTTAGGAAATAAAAACAAGTTTAGTATTATACTTAAAATATCTTAAGTATAAAAATACGTATAAGTATAAGAATACGTACAAGTATAGGAATACGTATAAGTATAAAAATACGTATAGAATACGAAGTATAAAAATACGAATACGTATAAAAAAAAATACGTATAAAATACGGTGAATAGTGAAAAGTGAATAGTGAAAAGTGAATAGTGAAATACTGAAAATAATTGAAAATTTTACTAAGTATAGAAAATTTAAATTAAAGAAGTAAATAACCTAAGTGTTTGAAAAACACATAAATAAAATTGAACATACTAATAAACACTTCAATTTAGAAACTTGAAAACGTTAATAATTAACAACACTTCAAATAATAAACGAACGTGTTATGTGATCATATGAAACCTACAAATACTTAAACGTTTGACGATGAGACTAGGAGAGTCTAGAAACATGTGATATGTAATATCAAATAAATAATAAATCATGAGTATGTTTAAATAAAAGGTCAAGCTTGGGCCTCAGATAAGGGAACGTCAATCGTGAGTGAAGTGGGGTTAAGATAGTCTTGTGGCGATACGCCATTCTTAGGACAAGATAATGAATATTACAAGGCTTTTGTCTCAGGCGTTAGGAAATAGTCGTATTATCCGGAGTTAAGGTGCTCTATGATTAGCATAGCCCATTCTTAAATTGGATACTAGTGTACATGTACTAGACTAGGGTTTTATTCCCCTATTTCGCTAAAGTTACCAGGGCACCGTGGCGATTAATGCCGATTATAGCGGTTCAAGTCTCCTTGCCGTGTTTCGTTCTTAGTGGCCGCGACACTAGCATTCGTACTTGCCACTTGTACACATCACTTGTCGAGATTGTATCGAAGTTCAATCATTTCAACACTAGAGGATGAGATGCAAGTATTATAGTATTCGGCGTGGTTTACGAGTCGAGTAAGCCTCTGCACTATGGAAGTGAGATGCAATCGATCAGAGTACAAAGGCCTACTCAGTGGTCAGGCTCGTAAGCAGTATGTGTTGTTTGTTGTCTGATTAAATGAGAACGAGTGTGTACCATCTTCGAAAATTAAAGACCACAACTTTCTGAAATGAATCGAGTCTGATGATGATTATGATACATTATATATGTTTGTATGCGATCTGATATCGCTTTGTAATCCTGTGGTATATTGTGACACTATTGCTATGCTATTATCTGTTATTTGCCTTCCTAATTGAATATCATGCTTATATGATTTATCGCTTTAAACCGCATGCTTATTATGACTTATATGTCTTTATATGCTATTTGAATAAGCATGTTTATGTTTTATCATAATGTTATAGTTATAAAGCGATAGTAATAAACCAAAGTAATTGAAATCGAGGGTAAGTATGAGCATAGCTAGTCACTGTCCGCTCAGCGGGCATCCCCCCATCAGTTTATTGTGCAGGATGATCGTGGACCTGAGCCGGTTTTTGACTGGCCGCGAGACGTTTTTACGCTTTACTTTTGTTGCTTTTGAGAGATATGTAATATATTTAACGCTACTCTTTTAAAGTACCGTATTTAGAGTTGTTTCATTCAACTCTTGAACGATGGTTGTAATATTTGGGTTTATGTATAATTAATAACGCTGGTTTAAGACTTAATTAATTTCCGCCTTAGTAATTAAAGTCGACTAAAAACCAGGTTGTTACAAAATTACTGTAACTAGAGGGCAAATTCATGTAACTAGAGGGAAAACTTATGTAACTAGAGGGGAAATTCATATAACTAGTGGGGAAATTCATGTAACTAGAGTGGAAATTTATTGTAACTAGAACAAAATAAAGTGTAACTAGAAAATGTGATGCTTATTTCATATAACTAGAAAATGTGATGCTTATTTCATATTACTATAAATAGAAGGGAAATTCATGTAACTAGAGGGGAAATTCATGTTACTCGAGGGGAAATTACTGTAACTAGAACAAAATAACCGTAACTAGAGGGGAAATTACTGTAACTAGAGGGCAAATTCATGTAACTAGAGGGAAAACTTATGTAACTAGAGGGGAAATTCATATAACTAGAGGGGAAATTCATATAACTAGAGGGGAAATTCATGTAACTAGAGTGGAAATTCATGTAACTAGAACAAAAATAAAGTGTAACTAGAAAATGTGATGCTTATTTCAACATACTACAAAATAAGTAGAAAGTGTAACTAGAACAAAATAACCGTAACTAGAGGGGAAATTACTGTAACTAGAGGGCAAATTCATGTAACTAGAGGGAAAACTTATGTAACTAGAGGGGAAATTCATATAACTAGAGGGGAAATTCATATAACTAGAGGGGAAATTCATGTACTTAAAGCTTACCTCATTTTGTACAAGTAGTGAATCCAAATATATAAATGGAGTATTTGGATGAAAAACAAATACCCGGTATGGCCTTGTAAAGTAGCTCGAAGTTCAGAGCCACGAACACTTGGATCCCATATCTTAACCTGGATTGTTTGAGAAGAATAAAACAGCAACATGAGTTCTACACATTTCCAAGTTCACTAATACAATTCAAGTACGAAAGATGTTGCTGGATTTGAAAATGTACAACTTCAAATGGACCAACAAGAAATTGTTCTCACTATATGTAAGTGATTAACACGTATCATTACTTACACAACATCCTAATAGCAGGCAACTTTGCCCCCCTTCACTGCAACATCAATTGCAAATTTGTACCATGTTTCATCGTCATACAAGGCTTCGGAATAAGGACGAATATAAACAACTCTAATGCACAATGACATGATCTAAAAAAAAAATCATTACAGTTCAATATGAACGTCCACGGCAACAAAAGTTGCATGATGTTCAGACAAGATTACAGGAAGTATAATAAAGTCATCTATAGAAGATTACTACAAGAGTACAAGCTACCCCTGCACCCTGAACCCAACGAGATTTTCTGTAGGTTGTACAAGCCCAAACAGAATCAAGAGGTCAGGAGTTTCCAGAAAAATACTAGAATTCCTCTGTAGCTAAAAACACCAACGGAAAGCCATTCTGCACTTTCCTGCCTTGGCTTTTATAAGCTTCTCGCAAATGATACAATTTTTTCTCCTAAAAAATCCCGCCAAATCTAAGCACGTAAATACAAAGAGGTTGAAAAAGAAAGAGAGATGAATAACTAATTAGACTTACTGCATAACTGTGCTTCCACTAATGAAGAAACCAAAGATCGCCACAATCACCAACAAGATCCCACACCTCTTTTCTTGTGACACAATGCAAAGCAAGAATCGCCCCATTGTGGCCCCTAAGAACGCTGCATTTGTTTGAAGTTTCTTCTGACTTGCCTGATCTTGTTTACTAAGATTTCCATTCTCATTTGCAGCTGATTATAATAAGAGGGGTCAGACGATACACAAAAAAACAACAATAATGATGATGATTATCACTGTCATTATAATAAGAATAACAACATTAATATAAATTATATACATCTATAGCATTTTAGGTGTACCTAATACTCCGCTACGAACACGAGTGAATGAGTGAGCTCTTAATGATGAATCCGGTGAACATACTGACCCAGCTCCTACCAACACTAGTCAGCCTCAGAGGTTGTTGGATGTCAGATGCACCATCTAGTGGGAGTGGAGACTGTAATCCATAAGATGCCAAGGATTGAGCTTTTGAAGCAGCCATTCCCCAGTATGAAAAGTGTAGTTGGTGGATATGTGACAAATACCCTCTTAATTGAATCTAAATACAAACAAAACCAAATCAGTTCATATGCAACATTATTAATAAAAAAGGAAAGGCACAACTATGCAGACTTTTACACCAAACTGTAAATAAAATGCTGTAACATGGATCTTTAATATGAGTGGCCACTAAAGATAACCCCACAAAAGAGAAGGAAATTCATGTAACTAGAGTGGAAATTCATGTAACTAGAACAAAATAAAGTGTAACTAGAAAATGTGATGCTTATTTCATATAACTAGAAAATGTGATGCTTATTTCATATTACTGTAAATAGAAGGGAAATTCATGTAACTAGAGGGGAAATTCATGTTACTCGAGGGGAAATTACTGTAACTAGAACAAAATAACCGTAACTAGAGGGGAAATTACTGTAACTATAGGGCAAATTCATGTAACTAGAGGGAAAACTTATGTAACTAGAGGGGAAATTCATATAACTAGAGGGGAAATTACTGTAACTAGAGGGGAAATTCATATAACTAGAGGGGAAATTCATGTAACTAGAACAAAATAAAGTGTAACTAGAAAATGTGATGCTTATTGATGTCTGACAACACCGACATATTTATCATTCGATGAAATCTAATAAAAGTGAGTAAGAGTAAAAGAAAGGATTTGGAGAGAGACAAAGCGAGAGCAATAAAATAGGCATCAGACTGAAAAAAAGAAGAGGTAATGAGGCTTATTGACTATCGACGAATGCCCCGCCTGTGTTAATTTGCGCTCTGGGTACACAAATTAGTGCAGCAGATGCACAAACTGTTGCTCTAGATACACGACGTAATACTCACAGAAGTCAATTGACGTATCCAGATTTTATACCTGAATTCGTATTCAATACATCCCTAGTGCCACCACAACAAACCATCAACACCACCACAACTGCCTAGTAACATCGTGCAACCGCTAAGCACCACATACCAACCATAGATTTACTAGATTTAGGCAGACATCAGAATCACTAGATTTAGGCAAACATTACAGCACGCGACTGCACAAAAGTTGAGTAAAATAATCGACGAAAATTTACCTGGTGCCATATATCCATAAGAACCAGCAAGGTGAGGTCTCGGGCTTGATTTAGGACAATCGCTACTTGAACTAGGGCTAACAAGTGACGCCAAACCGAAATCTGCGAGGTAAGGCTCAAACCTCAGACCCAACAAAACATTCATGGCTTTGACATCGCCGTGAATGATCGCAGGGACACAATCATAGTGCAAATACGCAAGCGCGTGAGCGACTCCAAGCACGACTTCATATTGAGTTGCCCATTCTGCCCCCTCACCTTTAACAGCGCCGTGAAGAAGTGAACTCAAGCTACCATTCGGGAGATAGTCGTAAAACAGCAACTTCAAATTTCGGTTAGACCCCCATCCCAAAAGACGAACTATGTTCTTGTGTCGAATTGAACCCAACGTCTGAATCTCGGACCTAAACGCCCATGTCTCGTCTGTTGACCACATCTTCACAGCCAACGTGTCTCCACTCAGCATCATCACTCTGTACACGACTCCCGAGCTGCCAGTCCCTATGACATTTCCCGACGTTAAGTTCTCGATCACGTTATCAATCGAGAATTCCATCTTTTAGTAAAGAGTCAGCTCCCATCTGACGTGTTTTTGGTCTAGAAAACGAGAACGAATTTGTATATAGATGGCTAATACTTACTAAAATCGACATAGCCAACTTAATCCAATCCAATTTAATCCTATTAGAGCAAATTTTAGAAATCAAACTCACAACTCAAATTTAATCCAATCCAATTCAATTGAACAAGGCCAAAAATAAAAAAACCCTAGAACTAAGAAACCTGAGCTTTATCAGTCAGTTGAACGAGGCGGCCGATAGGAAGAGGAGAATCATAAGTAAACCCATAATTAATACACTCATTGCTCATTTACTGCGACAAAACTCTGTGAGTCCGGTGATAACGGCGGCGCAATGTGGAGGTGAGATAGACTTTTCGTGGTGGTTGCCGAGCAAGGGAGGTGCGGAGGACGTGGTAGGAGGACATAAGGGCGGTTAATGTTGTTTGGTGGTGGCGGTGGTGGCGGTGTCGACGTCGGTGGTGGTGGTGGCTGATAAGAGAAAGGGGAGATGATTAGGCGTAGATTAGAATATTAGATGGGGAAGGTTTCTCTCAGCCGTAGATTAGAATATTAGATTAGATGAGCGGTTCATATTTAGTTCGTTAGTTCGTAGTGAATAGGAGTTCGCACCAGATCCCACCTCTATATATATATATATATATATATATATATATATATATATATATATATATATATATATATATATATATAAAAATAGGTTATATTAAGTCCACAAATAAATTTGAGTCCGTGAGTCCACGTAACTCTTAGTAGCGTTTTGTGAAACTGTAATGCTTTGTAAATGTAACTATATGTAATTGTAACCTTAATACTTTGTAAATGTAACTGTATGTGTTAAAATTACAGTTACATTTACAAAGCATTATAGTTTCAAAAAACGTTATTAAGAGTTATAGTGGACTCACGGACTCAAAAAAGATAAGGGACTCATTATAACTTGACTCTATATATATATATATATATATATATATATATATATATATATGGAGACGTTATGTTACTACCGAGTCGTGTGCTTTTCATAGCTCATCATTTTAAATTTTGTGTACATATCTGTAAATTCCAAATCTCATTTAAGTTACTTCCCCCACTTATTTCAGATATGACTACCGCACGATAGGGAGTACGCGAGGTAGACCTAGACAAGAAAGCTCGTAAGAGGGCTATCGCGGCATACGCGCGACGTCAGAAAATGAGAACGTGGAAGAAATTGCAAGACTCGAAGAATTCGAGAATCGACTGGAAGACCAGGGCACTCAAGACTCCGTACACGGAATATCGAGTTCCTGACCACCTCCGCCGATCCTCAGAGAAGACCGACGTGATCGAGGCATTCATGCAGAGTTATCCCGATACCTTCGAGGGAGTCAGTGGGACACTCTACCCTTGGGTCAGGAGCATGAATGCGAAGTTCCTGGAACACTCCGTTAGAGAGGAATGGAAAACCTCCCTAGCAGCTGCCTGCCTTGATGAAGAGGCCAAAGCTTGGTGGATACGACTATGATCCCCAGCTATTCGCAAGGGTGACTACTACCTGAGTTGGGAGGATTTCAAGCTTGGCTTGAGCGACATGACTTATGCTGTTAAGTATAAGTACAGTTTCGCAGAAGAGGAGACTCGTTATTCGTACTTTGCATAGTACCAAAGGCTAACTTTTTGACATTCTCGATCCAATTTCATACCCCTTGAGAATGTATCTAAACTCCTATGTTATTTTGTTGAACTTTGTATCTAAGTTTTCATCTTAGTTCATTTCATAGAGAATGTATTAGGAAGCTTTGTAACTCTTTGATGTAATCCCTTCCACATTATCAATGAAATGACTTTTACCTTGTACCATATAATGTGTTTCTTTTGGAACTACTCAAAACTCATACAGTTTAATATTTTTCAGAATGGCTGCAAACTTTATTCCCAACAATGATCTCGACCAACAATTTATCGAGGATGAGGCAAGGAGAAAAGGCTTCGAGGACGCAATCATGAAGATTGCTCAAACTACGCACCAATATCGGGGTAGCGGTAACGACCAACCTGCGTTTGAGAAGTTTTCAAAACATCGACCTCAAACGTACTCTGTCTCAGTCAACCCTACCGTGTTGACTGAATGGGTGGAAGAAATGGAAAAGCTGTTCGAACTCAGTAACACACCCCCTGCTGAAATGGTGAATGTACTAGCTTACTACTTGAAGGGAGAGGCCAACAGTTGGTAGCGTTTGATCAGATCCACTTTCCCCCTGAGGATTTATAATTGGAGCGAATTCAAATTACTGTTAGAGAACAAGTACTTCGGGGAAGAATTAAGGTGGGAAAAGGAGGAAGAATTCAGGAACTTAACCCAGGGTGATATGTCTCTGCAAGCATACACCGAGAAGTACCAGGAGCTATCCAAGTTTGCTCCCAAGGTAATAACTGATGAAGAGGAACTCGCAACCCGGTATGTAAGGGGTATGACTTACAGTCTGAGGTTAGTCATAAGCGGTTTTAATTGTCGAAACTTTGCTGAGGCCTATGAGAAGGCGACGGGTATTTGGGCGTCCATCCAGAAAGGGGAAGCTGAAGAGAAAAATAAAAAGAGAACTCTTACGCCTCCTGTGGCAAGTTCGAGCTTCATCTACAAACCACTCTTTGGTCGCCCGGGTTTTCAGAATCAAGACAATCGTAACAGAAACCAAAACAGGTCCCAGTACTACAACCGCAACCCCACCGCGTACGTCGCAAGGATTAATCAATAACTCCCCGGACCTCCACCATTCCAAGCGAATCAGTAACGTTTCTGCCGACAGCCAATCCACCCGGGGAAACGTTGTAACGGGGAACCAGTAGTGTGTTTCCTGTGTAAGGTAGTAGGGCACAAGTCGAATGAATGCCCAAAGAGGGGTACTGGTAGTAAGGCAAATGCGGGACCACCGCCAGCCGTAAAGGTTCAAGGACGTGTATACGTCCTAACCGAATCTGAGGAAGGCATTGAAGATTGTGTTGATATCGACGTCATCACCGGTAAATTTCTAGTTAATTCTGTACCAGCATTTATTTTGTTCGATACAGGAGCTTCTTTATCTTTTATTTCCTCAAAATTCATCAAACAATCCAAACTCGCAAACCCCGAACAAATCAAAACTAATATATCTCTACCAAATGGTAAAAACATTCCTTGTTCTTTGAAGTACAATAATGTAAAAATATCAATTCACGACACAGACTTTCTGTCCGATCTAGTGTTGTTTGATCTGCCCGAGTTCGATGTAATTCTGGGAATGAATTGGCTAGCTCGTCATCATGCAACATTCAAATGCCACGATCAGAAGATTACACTGAAACCTAACCAAGGGAAGGAAGTGTCTTACCAGAGTATAAAGAGGAAAGGGGGAGTGAAATTAGTGTCGGTACTGAAACTGCAGAGGATGGAGAGAAAGGGACACCAGGTGTATTTTTGCAGCATAAACAAAGTCGAAGATGTCCTACAAATCGAGGATATCCCGATCGTAAACGAATACCCTGATGTTTTTCCAGATGTATTACCGGGTATGCCTCCTGCACGAGATGTCGAATTCTCTATCGACCTCATACCAGGCACGTCACCTATATCAAAGGCGCCATACAGGATGGCACCTGCCGAACTCCAAGAACTCAAGAAACAGTTGGAGGTAATGATTGAGTTAGGATTTATAAGACCGAGTGTTTCACCTTCGGGTGCACCGGTACTCTTCGTAAAGAAGAAGGATGAGAGTATGAGACTCTGCATTGATTACAGGGAACTGAACAAGGTGACGATCAAGAATCGTTATCCTCTGCCTAGGATAGACGATCTCTTGACCAGCTCAAGGGAGCATGAGTTTTCTCCAAGATCGGCCTGAGGTCAGGATACCATCAGATCACGGTCCGCAAAGAAGATATACAAAAGACTGCTTTCAGATCTAGGTACGGACATTATTACGAGTTCAAAGTAATGCCGTTCGGCCTTACTAATGCGCCAGCAGTATTCATGGACCAAATGAACAGGACTTTTCACGAGTATCTCGACATCTGCGTCGTCGTGTTCATCGACGACATCCTGATCTACTCCAAGAATAAGGAGGAACACGCAGAACACCTGCATATTATTCTGAGTATTTTAAGGGATCATAAATGGTATGCTAAATTTTCAAAGTGTGAATTTTGGCTAGACCAAGTGGCATTTTTAGGCCACGTAATCTCTAAGCAAGGAGTAATGGTGGATCCAGCAAAGATTGAAGCTGTCAAAGAATGGGTAGCACCGAAGACTGTCACGGAAGTCAGGAGCTTCCTAGGATTGGCTGGCTATTATAGGAGATTTGTACCGGACTTCTCAAAAGTAGCCCGCCCGATGACCAAACTGCTACAAAAGGAATCAAAGTTCTTATGGAGCGATGATTGTGAGAAAGCATTCTAAGAACTTAAGACAAGGCTTACTACGGCACCAATTTTAACCTTGCCAACCGATAGACCTGGCAAAATAAAACCGAACCCGAAAAACCGACTGAAATTGTTGGAATCGACATCTAATCGAACATCTGAAAAGTTTAACTTGAACGTAATCGGTAACCTGATATGACTTGAACTGATGAAATTGAAACTGAATGAAATTCAACACATTTCTGAAAAGACTCATAGTCGAATAAACTCGAACTGTTTCGAATCCGAATTTATTTCACCCGAACCCGAAGACAACTGAACTGAAAAATAATTGATTAGACCAAACCAAACGAATATTTAACCATATATAAATATAAGTATATATATTATTGGCTATGCTAGTTTATATGACCAGAGTCATGTATACTAGTTTAAAATCAACTTGTTAACTCTTTAACTAAATGTTTAAGAGTATTAATTGATTTGATAATTGAATATAATGAAGATAATTACTACTTATAACCATAATATCTCTTAATGTCTAGCTATTCTATCGATGTGGGATATTGGAACTCTTTATACCAACAAAATTCACCACATTTACATTAATTTTTCGATGTGGGACAAGCAATAAAGCAAGAGTAATTCAAGTTAAAGTCGCATTTTAAGAGCAATAGGAGACGGATAAAATCATCAAAAACGAAATCTTTAAAATAATATAATATGTAAGACTTTTAAATTTTTGTCCTGTATTTCGTTATATATTTATTACATCCCATAATTTCATATGCGAAAAATTTAGAGGCACACAAGTGAATTCAAAATTAAATGAAAATCAAAATTGAGGATACAACTCTTTCATATCTTATCCGAACATGACCCGATTCGAATAATATCTGATTTGAACATAACTCGACTCGATTATCAACTGATCTGACATTAGCCCGACTTGAACCCGAATTGGTCCAAAATTATCTATAACCGATTGAGACTCGTAATCGAAACAAAACCGAATTGAACTGAATTGAAATCGACAACACAGATAAACCAAATGAAATCGATCCGAAACAAACTGATTCGAAACCGATCGAAATGACCCGTTTGCCACCTCTACCAACCGATGGTGACGAGTACGAAGTGTACAGTGATGCATCACTGAATGGTTTGGGTTGCGTGCTGATGCAACAAGGGAAAGGGATAGCATACGCATCCAGGCAACTTAAAGTGCATGAAAGAAATTACCCAACTCACGACCTAGAGCTTGCTGCGGTCGTGTTTGCACTAAAGATTTGGCGTCATTATCTCTACGGGGTCAGCATCAAATTCTACACAGATCACAAGAGCTTGAAATATATATTCACCCATAGGGAGTTGAACATGAGACAGCGAAGATGGTAAGAACTAATCAAGGATTACAAGATCGAATTATTGTACCACTTGGGAAAGGCTAATGTGGTAGCCGACGCGCTGAGTCGTAAGACATCACACACCCTGAACAGTATTTGGGAGATTCCTTCAGACATAGTGCAAGATCTGAAAAGACTGAGCTTAGACTTGGTACAATCAGATGACACTGATCTGAACGCTATGGTGGTAGAACCAGAAATATTTCATGACATCCGGGCACTACAGTAGGAGGACCCGGCCTTGTTAGAGATCAGGGAAAGGATTCCGTCAGAGGAAACAGAAGGGTTTGAAATTTACACTGACGGGAGTCTACGCTTCAATGGAAGATGGTGCATACCTCACAATGAAGCCTTGAAACGCAAAATTCTTGACGAAGCACATAGTACCCGCTATTCGGTACATCCTGGCTCAGATAAAATGTACAAAGACCTTAAATTACGTTTCTGGTGGATAAGGATGAAGGCAGAGATCGCCGAGTACGTGGCTAGATGTATGATTTGCCAGAAAGTAAATTTGAGCACCAAAGGCCAGGATGACTGCTCCAACCGTTGGAAATTCCCCAAGGAAAGTGGGATTCCATATCAATGGATTTTATCATGGGGTTACCGAGGACGTCAAGCGGCAAGGATGCAATATGGGTTATTGTGGATCGCCTAACTAAAGCGGCTCACTTTGTTCCGATCAAGGAGACATGAGGATTAGAAGAACTAGCCAAGGCTTACGAGAAGGAAGTAATACGACTTCATGGCGTCCCTCTTGACATCATATCAGACAGAGATGCAAGATTTACATCGCATTTCTGGAAGAAACTACAAGAGGCTTTGGAAAGTAAGTTGAAGATGAGTACGGCTTTTCACCCAGCGACTGACGGTCAGACTGAACGAACTATACAAACGCTGGAGGATATGTTGAGAGCTTGTACGATGGAATTCAATGTGAACTGGGAAAAGAGTTTACCCCTCGTTGAATTCTCATACAACAATAGTCATCACGCCAGTCTGGGGTGTGCTCCTTGTGAAGCACTATACGGGAGAAAATGTCACAGTCCTGTCTGTTGGAACGACGCTAGTGACAACGTGGGTATTGGACCCCAGGCTATACAAGACCAGATTGAACACATAAAGATTATTCGAGAACGACTACAAGCAGCTCAAGATCGACAGAAGAAGTATGCGAACGAGCACCGTCGACGTATTGAGTTCGATAGTGGAGATAAGGTCTTCTTGAAAGTATCACCCATGAAAGGGGTAAGACGTTTCGGGCTAAAGGGAAAGCTTAGCCCAAAGTACATCGAACCCTACGAAATACTTGAACGAATTGGCGAAGTGGCTTACCGACTCGCCTTACCGCCAAACCTGTCCAAAGTACACGATGTATTTCACGTGTTGCAACTCAGAAGATATAGAAGCGACCCTAGTCACATTGTTACGCCTGATGTGATCGCCATCGAGCCTAACATGCTCTACTCCGAGAAACCGGTTGAAATTCTCGCCAGGGAGACCAAATTCTTACGACGCAAATCGATACCTTTAGTCAAGGTCCTTTGGAGACGACAGAAGACTGAACATGCAACATGGGAGACCGGGGCGTCAATGAAGGAGAAATTTAAATAAATGAAGAATACAATTTGAGTTTGTTTTAGTACCTTCTTGTTGATGGCATATTGGATAATCAATCTTTGATTTCGGTGCATTCCCCAATACTCCTGTCTGTTTCTCATCTTCAACTCTTTTCGACAGTAGGTCATCATTCCAGTGTTTGATGAGGGGTAGAGTGTGAGGCATAGCCTTGCCTCTGAAGTCGAATCTATGGAAGTATGCAAGCATAAGAACTAGAATGCAGCCGCTCACAGTTGACTTTTTATCTTGTTTGCACAATTTAATACTCTTAGCCATCTCTTCAAACACATAGCTACACCAGTCAAAGGTTCTAATGTTGTTGACATTCTCAACAGCCTTTACCAGTCTCAAATCAAGAGTTTTATTTGAAGTTGGTGCCAGAAATTTAGACATGCAGTACATGACAAACATTTTCTTGAACTCATCCCCAACGTCATTAGTGCCCTTCAACTTGTTGTGCACTTCTGAAAGTAGTATTGGGTCTGATGTACCACTCACACCGAACATCAACCTACACGCATTTTTCAATTGGTTGTCAGTTTCATTGTCAGTAGTGTATCTTGTTTTCGCAAGGGGTACAGCTACACCATCTCTGGGAAGTTTGAAGATGTCGTGAACATCGTGTTTTGTCAATAGGAAATCCGCCTTTTTTGTTTGAAACATATGGCTGGTGTAATCAAATGCATCTATTATCAATTCCATAATACCATGTGGTATCTTAGTCAATTTGAGCTCTAACAGACCACCGAACCCAATATTTCTCACAGCATCCTTTTGTTCATCATTCAACACTTTAATCAGCTCAACCACTTGCTTTGGCCTACACTTGGTTGTCTGATATTTCCCAGCAACCTTTGACTTCTTTTTAGTCGGTTGTTTAGTGTCATCATTAGTAGCTTGATTCCTCTTCTTCAAATTTTCTTTTAAACCTATTGTCTTTGGCATTTTTATCTTCTTTATATCTGTAACATTATACACATTGTCACGACAATTGGCAAAGCAATATAAACAATACCAGCAACCAGAGAAGTTAATAGTAGTCGATATCGTGTCAATATCGAAAAACTACCAGTCCAATAACAATATCAGAGCAAACAAATGGCAGGTACGCAGACTTAATAGAGCAGAAACAATAAACTCCTCAAATACAATCTCAAACAAAATGAAATCTACAATGTGATACGATTATTTCACAAAAGTTAGGTATTGACGATTTGAAGACTGTCAACGTATAATTTTCGTCAATTAAACAGTTATAGATATGAAACCGTAAATTTATGCAATTGAATCTTCAAATTTCCGATGAACAACTATGACACAAGACTAATCGGTCGATTTTTTGCTAATAAATCTCAAAAAAAAAATTGAAACCATCTATTATTAACAACTTTAAAACATTAAAACAAGAACATCAAAATACCACATATCAATAATCCAATTTTTCGATATTTTTCAAAAAATCGTGTAATATTGTTCTAATTGAACATGCATTCATTAATTGCGAACGAAATTAACATGAATTCAGTGTAGCAGTAAAATACCACATATCAAACAACATGAATATTAAATCGATTTCAAAAAATTACTGAGATTGAATTCAATATGAAAAAGAGTTTACCTGTTGATTTAAGGGTGAAATACAACGAGATTGTCGTATTTTAGTAATTGAATTCTACTTTAAAGTTGAAAATAGAGTTGATTTTGACGAATTTATTGAGATTTTTCTCTAGAATTTACGGATTTTCTAGAGAGAATTTAGAGCGTTTTTGTGCGTGATTTTAGAGAGAGAAAGAGTATAGTGTGTTTTGGTGAAGCGTCGAACGTTTTAGGTCGGTTTGGAAACTTGCGTCCGTGTAACCCTTTACACGCAACTCAGGTTCTTCTCCAAACACAAGAAACGAATCCTTAGTTCTTCTCAAGTACTTAAGGATGTTATTCACGGCCGTCCAATGACTCTCACCGGGATTGGCTTGATACCGACTCGTCATGCTCAAGGCGAAAGCGACATCGGGACGAGTGCACATCATAGCATACATGATTGATCCTACAGCGGAAGCATAAGGGATCATCTTCATGCGTTCAATCTCCTCAGAAGTCGTAGGACATTGAGATTCCCTCAACGTTATTCCTACACTCATTGGAAGAAATCCTCTCTTGGAATCTTTCATATTGAACCTATCAAGAATCTTATTGATATAAGCTTCTTGACTTAATGCTAGTATCCTTTTGGATCTATCTCTATAGATCCAGATACCCAAGATGCGTTATGCCTCTCCCAAGTCCTTCATTTGGAAATGGTTTCCCAATTTCTCCTTTACCGAGTTCAAACTTGGAAAATCATTTCCAATTAGTAGCATGTCATTCACATACAAAACAAGAAAGGTTATTTTGCTCCCACTAAACTTCATGTATAAACAAGATTCCTCGGCACTTCGAGCGAAACCATTCTGTTTAATAACATGATCGAATCTATGACTCCAACTCCTTGATGCTTGCTTAAGACCATAGATGGATCTCTTAAGCTTGCATAATTTCTTAGGGTTGGATGTATCCACAAAACTCTCGGGTTGTGTCATGTATACTTCCTCTTCTAGAATCTCATTCAAGAAGGCGGTTTTTACATCAATTTGCTATATTTCATAGTCATGAAATGCGGCAACCGCTAAGATTATCCTTATGGATCGAAGTATTGAAACCGGTGCAAAGGTTTCATCATAATGAATACCTTGGACTTGTGTAAAGCCCTTTGCCACCAATCTAGCTTTGTAAACATCTATATGTTTATCTATGCTGAGTTTGATTTTAAAGATCCATTTACACTGAAAGGGTCTCATTTCTTCAGGTAAATCCACCAAGTCCCATACTTGGTTCTCGTACATAGAATCCATTTCGGATTTCATGGCCTCAAGCCATTGTTCGGAGTTGGGACTACTAATAACCGCCTTGTAGGTTGGGGGTTCGTTGCTTTCGAATAACAACAAATTACCCTCCTCCTCAATGGTAGACAGCATCACGAGCCACAAACACTTTGTTCTCGTGAGGGTGGTAGAAGTAATAACCACATGTTTCCTTAGGATAACCTACAAAAAGACATTTGTCAGACCTTGGTGCGAGTTTATCGTCAGACTTACTCTTTACAAATGCCTCACAACCCCAAATTCTCATGAATGACAAATAGGGAACCTTTCCCGTCCATATCTCATATGAAGTCTTATTGGCCGCTTTAGTCGGACTTCGATTTAGTAAGAATACTGCAGACAGTAGTGCAAAGCCCCAAAATGATCCAGGAAGCTCTCTCTGACTCATCATAGACCGAACCATATCCAGTAAAGTTCGGTTTCTACTTTCTGCAACACCATTCATCTGTGGTGTGCCCGGAGGAGTCCATTGTGATACTATACCACAATTCTTAAGACGTGAATTAAACTCATTACTTAGATATTTGCCACCACGATCCGATCGTAGTGCTTTTATCTTCTTATCCAATTGGTTTTCTACTTCATTTTGAAATTCTTTAAATTTCTCAAAAGCATCACTTTTATGCCTCATTAAGTAGACATAGCCATATTTACTCAAGTCATCGGTAAAAGTAATAAAGTAATGATATCCTCCTCTAGCGGTGATGTTTAATGGACTACACACATCGGTATGTATGAGTCCCAAAACCTCACTAGCTCGTGTCCCTTTACCACTAAAGGGTGCACGAGTCATCTTGCCTAAGAGGCAAGACTCGCATGTACCATATGATTCAAAGTCAAATGGTTTGAGAACCTTGGTCTTAACAAGTCTCTTTATGCGTCTATCGTTTATGTGACCTAAACGACAATGCCAAAGGTAGGATTCGTTTGATTCATTTGTTTTGAGCTTCTTGTTCTCTACGTGATAAACATCATTGACATCATTTAAAACATAAATACCTCCGATTGAAATGGCTTCACCATAAACCATATCATTAAATGAAAAAGTACACCGATTGTCCTTAATCATAAAACAAAAGCCTTCCGCATCTAATACGGAAACGGAGATAATGTTCTTGGTTAAAGTTGGTACAAAATAACAGTTATTCAAATACAACTCTAAACTACTAGCTAGAGTGAGTACATAAGTTCCCACGGAAACGGCCGCTACTCTAGCACCATTGCCCATGCGGAGATCTACATCACCCTTAGCTAGTGCTCGCACGTTTCTCATCCCCTGTAAATGATTACAAAGGTGAGATCCACATCCAGTATCTAATACCCATGTAGAAATGCAAGCATGATTGATGTCTATCATATAGAGATTAGAAGGAACAATACCCTTGGATGTCGCACATCCATTTTCCTTCTTATACTTGGGACAATTGCGCTTCCAATGACCCACCTCGCCACAAAAGTTGCAAGTGTCATTTAGTGGTTTACCTTTGTTAACCTTGGGTTTAGGCTTATTTGGAATATTTTCCACAATAGCCTTCCCCTTGCCTTTCTTGGAATGAGCCTTCTTGGCTATCTTCCCTTTCTTAACCCCAAGACTCATGTTCTTCATCTTCATGGAAAGAACATCTCTCCTCTCTATCTCATTCACTTCCATATCTCTCTCGGCTTGTACCAAGAGAGCATGAAGTTCATGGTAACTCTTATCCATGTTGTTCATGTTGTAGTTCACTCGAAAATGAGTGTAGAGTCCAAGGGCCCAACAATACTCTAGAGGGGGGGGGGGGGGGGTGAATAGAGGATTGTACCTCTTAAAATTTTTGCAATGAAATAGTAAATGCGGAAACGTAAATGCAGAAAATAAATAACACGAGGATTTAACGTGGTTCGGCCCAATTGAAAAGCCTACATCCAGCCCTTCTTCTTATTAATTATTTATCAAGAGCACCTACTCCGGCCTAGCTTACAATAAATAATTAACAAACACTAGAGATCTACTCCGACCTTAGTGTGAAGCTATTCTTCTTTAACTCGAGAAATTAATCTCTAACAAGTTGATTATTTTTCTCGTTACAAGTCTCTCAAATAAAAGAAAATACAATTCAATTGTCTAGAGAGACTTATCGTAACCATGCACTTTTAAAGATAAGATTTAAAAACAAAAGTACACGTTAAAAAGCTTTCAAAATAAATAAGTATTTTGCAAAATAAATGAAAAACACGACTTAGACACACGGTCAAAAATGTTTTGCAAAAATGTAAAATTCAAAACTTTTGAAAGACTTAGTTTTTATTAGAAATGTATGTGATTAGCTTGGGTGATCATTTATCAAAATGAAACACAAGTACTTAAAGTACTTCGTGTAAAATGATATCACACACACCACAATATTATTTTTATTATTACTTGCAAATCAAGAAGAAAATAATATTGTATCATAAAATATTCCAAGCTTCCTAATTAAAAGATTAAGTTAGATAGCAAATATAATTAGGAAGATCTTCTAGGATTACTTGTTCTCCAAGAACGAACCTAGACATATGAGTCTAGTTAGGAGATACAAGATATTATACCACAATATTAGAAAATAATTCTTTTAAAAATATAATAGAAAATCCGAAAATATGGATTTGTATCATACAATATTTTCGGCCAAATTAGTAAAAGAATAAGAGTGATTTTTCCAAATAAAAATATTGTGTAGAATAAGTTTTGAGGAAGAAGATTATCACAAAAGATGTTTTGCAAGATCACTAGATATAAGAAATAGTTTCCACATCTTTTACAATTAGATTTTCATATATTTTCCTAAATAAAATATACTCAAATCTAATTCTAAGATGAGTAAAGATATTCTCACATATATGATCGCAAAAATATAAACACTCTTAAGTAAAGGATAATTCTTTAGAAAATATTGAAAAAGATATCTAAAATATATTTAGAGAAAACTTATTATAGTACTAATGTTACTACAACATGAAACCATGTTATGATAACATTACTACTAGGATTTGTAGTGCATAGCTTCGTTAAGTCACTTTACAGATTTTAGTCCTAAAGTCTTGACTTGATACGAAGCTCGTCTTTCTCACTTTCGTCTTCCTCTCTTGAACTTGGAATCCTATGCATCATGAACTCAAAGCAAACGACCAAGTGATATACGATATAGAAATAAATAACTTGACAAAATCAAAACTAAACGTGGAGTCAACAAATTCCCCCTTTTTGATGATGTCAAGTCCTCTAAGATTTATTTCTATGGTCGTTCCCCCTCAATCGAATATCGTCTCCAAAGATGATGAATCACAAGTGAAGGACATATTTTACTCATCTTGTTCCAACCAAAAGACCATTAGTGATACATAGAACAAAACTCTCGAGAGAGAAACAAAACGGAAAGCAACGATAATGAAATGAAGCAAAGATTATGCAACCAAATCTTAGGTGTTTTTCCCCCTCTTGACTTCATCGAAAAGGTTAAGGACTAGAATAATACCAAACTGCAAGTACACATACGCAATAGGTAATTAAGCACACACTAGATTTATTATTAATTAAGCAACAACATTATCCATACTTAGTCCATAACGCGAGCTGAGAAAATAGAAATAGTTATGAGGCTACACACATAATAGCCGAAAGAAAACGAAACAAGGAAGAGAAAAGCAAATTGTTTGAGCAAAAGATGCATCCTAGGATAACTAAAATAAGATGGCTGATGAATGGTTAGGTTAAGATCAAATGACAGCCCAAAAAAATAGCTAACACTCCGAACAAACTTCCATAGCAACTCAAACATGATGGTTGAGCTCGAGCAGGTACACGGTGCGATTCACTTGATCTGTTATGGCGCGTAGGCGATCGACAATTTCAGCAAGTCTTTGTGAAGGGGGATTTGCATGAGCTCGAAAAAGATCCACGAGCTGACCCACATTGGTGCTAAGTGTCGCTCCACGAGTATTGATGCGATTAACATCCTCCTCAATATTCGTAACGCGATCCCTGACCTTCCCAAGCTTGTAATCCACACTCCACACAGACTTCATGATATCATCCTTAAACTTCTCAAGTTCAGTCGCAAACCCACTCAATTTTTCTTCAACGCTCATAGCTCCATCCTGTGTCCCCTCTACTTTCACTTTAGGGTCTGTTTTCGCACCCTCCTCCTTTACCTTGGCATACCCATTTTCAACCTTTGTTTCAAGAGCTTCTAACTTACCCACCATACGAGTCTCCAAAGCCTCAAGACGTGAAATCATCAAAGCCTGCAATTCACTGATGAGCTCCTCGGTTCTCCCAACATCCACTCGTACTCCCCCACTATTTTCACTCGGCTCACCCACTTTTTCTTTTCCTGGTCGCTGCCTCGGTGTATTTGTCACATTCACACCTTCTAAATTCATACGGCGAAGCAACACTGTGTTCATCATATCTGTTGGTGTACGAGTAAGAGTATTTTTACTTACCACTCCCTTATTTTTCAACAACTTAGAGAGCCACATTCCATACGGAACCACAAGGGTAGGAGAAGTACGAGAGGTGGTCAACTTTTCAAGAGCTGCACTGATATGTGTAGATACCCGTATCTGTCGATATGGAAATTTATAGAAAACCCGACAAATACCCTGTGATGATAGGACAACGTGTTTTCATGACATTTATTTGAGTTCGTATTACGATGTAAGTCGGGCGCTGTCGACGTAATGTTTATTAATTCAAAGAATATTTGATTTATTTGGCTCTGTCAAATTTTATTTGTCGCAAGTATGTTTTATTGAAAATAAAATGTTTTGATTTGAAAAATCATTTTAAGTGTTTCGATTTGAAAAATCACTTTTACAAATTCAATCTTTTGACTTGAAAAGTCGTTTCTCGTGCTTTTAAAACAGTTTATTAAATCGTATTCGACGAATTCGTTTTTATGACAGCAAGTTTTAAAGCTCGTTTTAAGCCCAATTTCAGGAGCGATTTTGAGCCCGTTTCAACACGAATTTCAAAGCCTATTCTACCCATCCTCCCCCTCGAATACCCGGACCAAAACCAAGCCAAAAAGAGTCGAAATATAGCAGCCCAACACCCTCCACCGTGCTCTGTTTTCAGGCAGCCCAACGTTGGGCTAAAACCCGACCTTGTCTGGCCACCATACCCATACCCATACCCCAAACCCGAATCCTGACTATCCTACTCATTTACCTTGCCTTAACCCTCAAGAAAGCTCCCTCCAAAACCCTAAACCGAGCCTAGAACAGCAGCTCTCAAAAGAGAGGAAGGAGCTGCTCTTCTCCTCTAAAAACCCTACTTATCAACACTATATATACATACCATCCCCAAGCATTCAAGGGATACGAATTATACAGCTAACACACATAACCTCAAGTCACAAAAAGCCTCAAGAAAGCCCCCAGAGAAGACGAGATAGACACACGGAAAACAGAGCATCCTTTTCTGATTTTCGTGCAGCTATCCCTGTTCTCCCTCGTTTTTCGTGTCATAAAATTCTCAATCTCTCTGATTTGTTTACCTCATCCTAAATTTCACTTTACCACGATTCTAAAACATCTTTCGGTTCGAAATTTCGTTGAGAAACGAAGAAGTTACAAGCTTTTGAAAATCGCTGTCAGTTTTGGTTTTAAGCTACGGATTTATTATTGGTTTTCGTCGACGACGGCCCCTCGGGATAAAATCTTACAATCGATTACGACTCGGATATTTGGTCAACGATACATGTAAGTAAAGGGGGCAAAGTACTCTTTTTACTTTGTTATATTATCGTTTTTTTATTGTTTTATAGCCCTCTGTCGTTTTTTTTGTTAACTTCTGTCGCTCTGTTGTTTATCATCTTAGTTATTGTTTTTTTATTGTTCGTTTTAGACTTATGTTTTTAATATGATCATGATGTGTGTATATGAATGTTTCGTGCCCCTCATTCACCTAGTATGCGTGTTAAATTTCCTTATGTAATATGACCTACGTGGTATGGCTTGCTGTTGCTAGTTTGATTTGGTTTTACTCGATAGCCTATATGTGATTAGGTCTCGTCCAGTTTTGCTATGTTAACTGTCAGAATTTGGTCTCTCATGCTCTTTTCCAGATTTGCCGCTCATGTCTTTCACGTTGGGTTAGTAGTCGATAATTTTACTCTATCGTTTAATACTAGTTTCGTAATCCATCTCGTTATTCATGTGAGAGTCGTAAACTTGCTGTTTTTTTTTTCTATTAAGTTCGCCTGTTTAATCCTTAATTGTATAATTCTTTGACTTGTGAATTTGTATAGCTTAGAATTTCATGTATCGTGCTTATTTAGTTATGTTGCGCGTTTATGCTTGTCGCTTTGAATTATTTTTAGGCCCTCTTGTAATCGTTTGCTTTCGTATGTTATGAATGCACGTTTGTTTGCTGGACCACCTGCTAGTCGTGTTCGCTTGCTGATGATTCCGTTTTGTCCATGAACCTTAAGTTGCACAGTAGTTGGTTTTCATGTGGTATATCTGAACTTTCGCGAGGTCTGCTTGTGTTCACTTATATTGCTTGCTGCGCTTTGTTTAGCACTTGTTTGTACGTGTCTTTGTTGGTTTTTCTTCTGGTTGTGTCAGTATCATTTGAGTATGTTAGTATGTCTAGTAGGTATATTTAATTATGGGTTTATACGTTGTTCGTTTGTTTGCTCATATTTGTTTGATTCGCGTAGGTCTGCACGTCCATTTAATTATACTTGTTTATTAATTTATACGTTCGGTCGTGTTTGTCTGTCACTTCTTTATATTCGCATGGAATGCTTGTTCATGTTGGTTGTTTATTCTCGTTCATATATTAGCCATGTCATATGCCCATATTTGTGTGCTTATTCGTTGCAGTTGATTATTGTAGGCCCTTGAGTGTTTGCTTGCGTTTGTGTGTATGTTTGTTATTTTCTTATTCGTGAGCAGTGTTTGATTATTCATGCTAGTCATTCATGTGTAATTCGGTTGAGTCAATTGTTTTTATTTATCTGCCGCTAACGTTGTTGATCTATCTTATGCTGTCGGTGAGTATTTCTGCTTCTTTTCTTTGTTTGCTAGAATAGTAAATGAACCTCTGTTAAATAACTCCGACAAAATTATATGTGCATTAAAACGACCTAGACTGGATATATTTTGTTTAGGATTAAAACGTTGTTTGCATATCCGCATGTGTACTCATAATAGCCATGGTTTTACTTAGTAGAGACCGTTTCTGTAACGGGCGGGGTTAGGCGTTAAAATTAATGAAATTCTTTTAAACTTCCTAACACGTAAACTCACACGAACTCATTTTCTCTAAATTTGGTTTCTAAATTCCACCTAAAAATTTAGTGGCGACTCTTTTCAAATTAAAAATGTTTTTTGAAATAAAACATCGCGTGGATCAAAATCCCTTGTCCACAATTTGGCGACTCCGCTGGGGACAGTGAAACTTGAAAAGTAAAACGATGGCTATTTAGAGTACCCTTTCTTTTTTATGTTATTTATGCATCATACTGTTAGGATTCGAACCATTTCTCCCTTTGGGTCGATCTCAAAGTAGGGAAATGACGTTCACTGTGTCTGATTTAAATATCAAGGTGGTTCCACCGAGGTTAGCAACCCCCATCTCCCCATTTCGTCCCTGACTTATGGCGGATGCGTGAGTTCCCTAACGACGTGGAATCATTGGCACGGACCCTTTTGAGACTTAGAATAGTCTAGTTCATGCATTGCATCCTTGAACTGCGTGTGACTAATTGCTCTGTGACTTCCAAAGCCATGTTTTCAATCCTTTTTAATCAAAACTATCATCTTTTCACTCGAATATTTTCCAAAAACCCTTTTCCTAGCTGAAATGCTGTCTTTTTAAGATTAGAATAATTTTAAATATCTCTTTTGAAACATTTTTGACTTAAGCTGAAATGCTTTTCTTTTTAGCTGAAATGCTACTCGTTTAGGGTTAGAATAAGCTTAAAAGGTTTTCGATACTAGCTCTTTTGAAAAAAGACCCTTTCCTAGCAGAAATGCTATTCTTTTAGGATTAGAATAATCTTAATTTATTTCCGGTTTTTTTAGTTCTTTTGAAAAAAAAATCTCTTCCTAGCTGAAACGCTATCCGTTTTTTCAAAAAAGTTTAGTCATCCTCGATTTCAAATTTCAAATCACACTCCGAGTCTAACCCAAGTCTAGAGTAGGGAGTTCGAGTCAATCCACTTTAGAGTCTGTGACTAGGCTAGACGAGTAAGAATGAGTCGAGCTAGTTCTCTTTTATCGAGTTTATGTACAAGGCTGGGTCTCGTTAGGGTGTTTCACGTGTGTGTCAGTCGAGTCATAAGTGTGCAAAGGGTTTATAGGTTGGTGACTGAATTCTGTTCGGGGTTTTATTGTAGAAAGGCCGGTCGAAACAAGAAACATGACTACCGCGGAACAGTTAAGCAAACTCAATGATACTCTAGCTGCAATGATGAGTCGTTTGGAGTCCGTAGAAAAGAAGCTGTCAGTAGAAACTCCACCGCCCCCACCACCAACTGAACTTGAGAAGCGCTTCAAACTAATAGAGGAGCAACTGAAATTGTCTCATGGGGAGAGCATTCACTTCGAGAATGCTCGTGGGTATACGCCGGTTTAAGATAAGTTGCCAACTAATTTTGTGCTTACCGACATCCCTAAGTTTAAGGGAACTGAAGACCCGCTGCAACATATTCGATCCTACAAAGAATATCTCGCCTTGAAAGGGGTACCCGCTGAAATGTTGTCTCATGTTTTTGCTCAATCTTTGGGGGAACATCCAAGGAAATGGTTTTATGGTCTCGAGCTAAAAAATTTTCCGACATTTGAAGATATCACAGTGGAATTCTGTAAGCATTTTGCTGATAATGCTGAAATTCAGACTACTATGAGAACGTTGGATGTAATGACGCAAAAAGAAAAGGAGGGATTCACGGAATTCCTTAATCGATGGCGCGCAGAAAGCGTGAAATTGCCAAAAAGGCCCGAAGAGGTTGAAATGGTAGATAAGTTCGTTAAGAATCTTCGTCCTGTCTACCGAGATGCTATCAAATACCAAAATTTCAGCTCATTCAAAGATCTTAGCCGAGTAGGGAGGAAAATAGAGGACGATGTCCGAACTGCAGAGGCCGAAAAACCTAAGGGGTATCAAGGGCCCTCTTCCTCTAAATCGAGGGCATCCAATTCGGCTAATCATGTGCAAGCAATCAGTTTTGGGGGCCCTCGAGAGCAACAACGTCGAGCTCCAAGGGCGTTCACTGATATTGGGTGTACATATGCCTCTGCTCTTCAAAGGCTCTCGGCCCAAGGAAAATTGAGCCCAATTGGTCCAACTCCGGACCCACCTGTCGACCGACAAGGTAAATGGTACAAGCCAAACGCGTATTGTGCATTCCATCAAGGGAGAGGACACGATACTGAAAATTGCTTTCGCCTTAAGCACGAGATCCAAGACATGATCGAAAATGGATCTTTGCCAATCCCTACGGTCAAGCCGAATAATGTGACTAACCCTTTCGGTAACCACTCCAACGCGGTTTTCATTGGAGACAATGACGATATGTCTCACTTAATCCGACCCGTTAATTATCTCACCGGGTTTTTCGTGGGAAAAGTTTACATAGATTGTGCTGATCTTTTTCCCAAAGCAAGAAATGATATTCGCATTGGGGATTTCAACATTGATTGTACACCATACCTTGCTCACAGCGGAAATGAAATTAATGGGGTTTGGGCAGATGATGAGGATGATATTTATCTCACCGAAGGTGCAGTCATCCCACGTACCCAAGCTGAAATCATGCAGTTATGAAAAGATGTCCTCGAATCTGATCATCTAACACGGTTCGGACGTCCTTATCGAGTAGAAAAATCGAGAAGCACATCTATTTTTGGGGACACCCAAAACGCAACGCAAGCAAGTACGCCTACTGTAACAAAGGCACTCGAAGAAGTGTCAACCACACAGGATCCTCTTATCAAGCAACTACAGAAAACTAAGGCGGATGTCTCTATATGGGAGCTTATTCTAAGCTCGTTCGAACATCGTCAAGCTCTACTACAATCTTTGATGAACATGACTGTGTCTCCCACCACCACGCCCAATGATATGATCTCGTTGGTTTCATCAAATCAACCACGGCTTACAAATGTCGTGACCTTCTCGGATGAGGACTTGCCTTCTTTTGGACCTCAACATTGCTTAGCCATGTACATCACGGTAGAATGCCGTCACAAGAGGCTTCCAATGACGCTAGTGGATGATGGGTCCGCTGTTAATGTGCTCCCATTAAAGACCGCGTATATTCTGGGCCTAGAAAAGAATGATCTAATTCCAACGACGCAAACGGTCC
Source organism: Dianthus caryophyllus (assembly GCA_023091065.1). NCBI lineage: Eukaryota > Viridiplantae > Streptophyta > Magnoliopsida > Caryophyllales > Caryophyllaceae > Dianthus > Dianthus caryophyllus. Next base: position 3,294,452 of record CM041529.1, read on the forward strand.
GAGCTTTCGATGGCACAATACGTCGTGTGGCTGGGCTCGTCACCTTGAGCGTGAATACTGGTGCAGTAGAAAAGACGGTCAATTTCCAGGTTATAGACCTTGTTTCGTCTTTTAATATGTTGCTTGGAAGACCTTGGATCCACGCCGCAAGAGCTGTGTCTTCAACCCTTCACCGAAAGATTAAAATTCCATTCAATGGAGGAGTGGTAACCATTAACGCTACTCCAATGGTCGTAACGGGTGGAGATGTGACTTTCGAGGTACAAAATGAGGTCACCATTGAGACGGGTGGCTTTGAGGTCGTCAATGCGATCGAATCCCAAGTCAACGAGTCAAACATGGAGTTATACACCGGAAGCCGTGCGTGTGAAACAGTGCTAAGGACCGGAAAGTACTTTGGCTTGTCTTTATATCCTAGGAAGGGGAGTACCTTCACTCCCCCTCCAACGATCCCGAAAGGAATCACGTTTGGCCTTGGGTACGATCCAACAAAGGATGAAGATTGTCTAAGCAAGGGTAAGGGTCAAGATGCGAAGCTGAAACCGTACCCACTAACACTCAATGGACAATTTGTGAGAGCTGGAGAAGACACGCCATGTTTGGACTTTCCCGAACCTATCTATAACCATAAGGCAAATCGTTGGGTCCCCGGAATTGAGATATTCCAAGACTGCTACTATATTCCAGATGATATTATGGCCACAATTACGACAAAGAAGGAATGCAGCCCAGTCGAAGACGGGAAAGCTATGGGCCTTGTTTTTGGAGAAGAGAGGAAAACAGAAGCATCGAGCGAAGCTTTGGTGAGTATGATCCTCAAAAGTGACTGATTCGATCCATCCACCCTCATTACAGATGTTAATCCACAAGGGGCTACGTCCGGATGGAGGAAGACCGTCAAATGGACTGACAACAAGGGACTGCTATTCAAGATGACCGTAGGAGAAGGAGAAATGTCCGAGCCAGAAGAAAATTCCGAGTCTGATTCCGAGTCTGAACCTGATGATGAGAGTCTTAGTGCTAAGTCTAAGGAGTTAGGTGTCAAAGATACCCCCTCCCCAGTCTTTCCTTTTCATGTACCTTCGTCTAGTTCTGGTATTCCGAGGCCTGTCTTGGATGCCACATCTATCCGACCATCGACCCACGATCGGTTGGCCCAAATGTTAACCTGATTCGCACAATTTCAAACCAATAATAATAAAATGAACCAGTTTGCTTACGACTTGTCTCTTTTACATTGCAATTCAATTTTTGAAAATGATTGTTTTAATAATGACATTGAGAATGAGGACCAAGGTGAACAGGTAGAAATTGAGGAGATAGAACCATCTCCTCAGTTGCTAAAAGGGATACAGGAATATGACGAGAAAAACTTCGATGAGTCGAAGATCTTTGAAACAATTAACGTGGGAACCACTCTCGAGCCACAAGAGCTGAAAATAGGGACAACTCTCGACCCTGCTGAAAAACAAGGGTTTATCAATCTGCTAAATGAATTCAAAGACGTTTTTGCATGGTCTTACAAAGACATGCCAGGAATTGACAGGGAAATTGCAGAACACAGAATCCCAATCAAGCCAGGGTTCAAACCAATAAAACAGAAACTTCGCCGAATGCGACCCGAATGGTCTCTAAAAGTCAAAGAAGAAATTGACAAGCAATTCAAAGCCGGGTTTATCAAAGTCTCAGAATACTCAGATTGGGTAGCTAACGTAGTCCCCGTACCAAAGAAAGATGGGAAGGTGCGTGTCTGCGTTGATTTTCGTGATCTAAATAGAGCAAGTCCGAAGGACGATTTTCCATTACCTCACATCGATATCTTGGTTGACAACACCGCCAACCACGCATTATTGTCCTTCATGGGCCGATTCTGGCGGGTTACAATCAGATAAAAATGGCCGAGGAAGATATGCACAAAACCGCGTTCACAACGCAGTGGGGAACTTATTGTTACACAGTGATGCCGTTTGGATTGATTAATGCTGGGGCCACATATCAACGAACCGCAACGACGTTGCTACATGATATGATGCATAGAGAGGTAGAGGTTTATGTCGATGACATGATTGTGAAATCCAAAGAGCGCAGGGGTCATTTAAGTGCATTAAAGAAATTCTTCGAGAGATTAAGAAAGTACAACATGAGGCTAAATCCGCAGAAATGTGCATTCGGAGTCACTTCGGGTAAGTTACTCGGCCACATCGTTAGTCATCGTGGCATTGAAGTCGATCCCTCAAAGATCAAAGCCATATTAGAAATGCCTCACCCGAAGACCGAGAAAGAAATTCGAGGTTTTTTGGGTCGAGTACAATATATTAGCCGTTTCGTCGCTAAGCTAACCATGATCTGCGAACCCATATTTAAAAAGCTCAAAGTAGGAGAGCATGTTACATGGGATCAACAATGTCAAGCTGCGTTCGACAAAATAAAAGAGGTGTTGTCTTCTCCACCTGTTTTAAGCCCACCAGTGGCTGGGTTGCCATTATCATTATACCTAACAGTGACGAATACCGCGATGGGTGCAATGTTAGCTCAAACTGTCGACAAAGAAGAAAGGGCGATTTACTATATTAGTAAGAAATTCTTGGAGTACGAGGTAAAGTACACAGTGCTAGAAAAGACGTGCCTCGCTCTAGTTTGGGCCACAAAGAAGTTAAGACACTACATGCTTAGCTACAGTGTAAGCATCTACTCCAAAATGGACCCGATCAAGTACTTGTTTGAAAAACCGGTGCTAAATGGCAGAATGTCAAGATGGACTCTCATGCTAGCAGAATTTGATCTTAAGTATAAGCCGCTGAAAGTAATAAAAGGAAGAGCTGTCGCCGATTTCCTTGCCGATGATCCAATCGACGAAACTGAAATCACGGATACAAGGTCATTTCCAGATGAAAATGTCGCGAACGTCGAAGACGATACGTGGGATTTGTACTTTGATGGAGCATCGAATTACATGGGTTACGGGATTGGTATCCTCCTTATTTCACCAAAAGGAGAACATATACCCGTATCCATTAAATTGGACTTTGCTGTTACTAACAACGCGGAGTCTGAAGCATGCACGATTAGTGCACGCAGTCTTTGTCAATTTAGGCGTAAAAAGGCTACTAGTGCACGGTGATTCATCCTTAGTAATAAATCAAGTGAGTGGAGCATGGAAAATTAAGAGTAGCAGTTTGGCACCCTACCAAACCAAGATAGAAGAACTTGAAAAGTTGTTCGACGAGATACGATACGTCTACCTCCCGAGGGAGGAAAACCAGTTTGTTGATGCTCTGTCAAAATTAGCAGCCCTAATTAACATTCCCGACAGCATAGATAGTATGCCGTTATGTGTTCAACGCAGATCATCACCCGCATACATTAATGTGATTGACAATGCTGAGGAAAACGAGACAGAACCCTGGTACGCATCAATCTTAAGGTACAAAAACGCAGGAGAATACCCCACAGACCTGGACACACGTGGGAAGCGGGCATTACGGCTGCTGTCAGCCCAATTTGTTACAACTAACGATGGGCAATTATACAAAAAAACGGCACAAGGAGTGCTTCTGCGGTGTATTGACAAGGCCACGGCAGAAAAAGTCATGGAAGAAGTCCATGACGGAGAATGTGGGCCACACATGAATGCTCACATGCTAGTCCGTAAAATCATGAGGCTTGGTTATTATTGGACGAAAATGGAGATGGATTGTTGAAGATATGTCCGTCACTGTCACAACTGTCAAATATTCGCAAACGTCCAACACGTTCCACCCTCTATGCTATACACAATGACATCGCCTTGGCCTTTCTCAACGTGGGGCATCGATATCATTGGGAAAGTTAACCCCTCAGGAACTGGAGGGCACTGTTTCATTTTGGTGGCAATCGACTACTTCACGAAGTGGGTAGAAGCCAAGTCTTACAAAGTGCTAAATGCGAAGCAAGTAGCAAAATTCATTCAAAATGACATCATCTGTCGATATGGAGTGCCTCATGAAATGATCAGTGACCACGGCACCCACTTCCAAGCCGAGACAGCGCAGCTACTCGAAAAGTATAAAATAAAGCTTCACAAGTCGTCACCCTATCGTCCTCAGACAAATGGCGCAGTAGAGGCGGCTAATAAAAGCGATTCTGATCATTCTTAAGAAACTGACAGACACCGTCCGTGAGTGGCCCGATAAGATACCCTTCACGTTATGGGGTGCAGGCGTCGATCGAGCTGCGGCCGAGCAACACCATATTACTTAACTTACGGGATGGAGGCGGTCAACCCGTTGAATTAAATACCGTCTCTGCGAATCCTGCTGAAAGCAAAGTCCCGAAGCGGGTGGGTCCAGGCTAGGTATGACTCACTTGTGATGCTCGATGAACGACGTTTGAATGCACTATACAATGTGCAGCTCTATCAGAAAAGGATAGAGCGCTCTTTTAATAAAAAGGTGAAGCCTCGAGGAATTATGGAGGGTGATCTCGTGTTAAAATCGGTACGCGCACTACTACCGGTAGACCCGAGAGGAAAATTTAAGCCAAATTGGGCGGGTCCTTACTTGGTAAAGAAAATCTTGACAGGAGGTGCAGTTAGACTAACTGATCTAGACGGCAATGATTTCTCGAATCCGACGAACTTGGATCAACTGAAGCGATATTATCCTTAGTCCTCATTCTCAAATGTTATGAAATAATATTTGAATTGCGATGTATTAGAGTAAGTTTAAAGCTTGGCATTTGCCACCACACGAAATGTTTAACATACGAACTACGGATTCGATTTGATTCTGTGTAAAAAGCAGATACGTAGGCAACTCTTTACAAGAGTACAATCGAAATGACGTTAACTTAATGAATGTGGAAACGGGAATTTTTTTTTATAAATAGTAACTTGCTTATTTATTTCTTTTATTCATTGCGGGCGAAGCCCATCACGCACAACTCGAAGAGGAAAGCACACATAATAATAATTCTAACTAATACGTAGTCGTAAATACTAATAAATCCTAGTACGGAGTTGGTAATAATAAATAATACATTCTTGTAATAATCCTAATAATACGCAGCACCCTATAATAATAAATAATAGATTATTGTAATAGTCCTAATAGCCCATAATAATTAGCTTCCAAATAACACGCAGCACCCTAATTTTTCGAGTGTATGTCTTACACGACCTAACCCTGCTCCTTAGGTGCACCACGAGACTCACGATGACGAGACAACGTCTGTTCCATAATCATTCTGGCCCGCTTTTTAGGAGGAACTTGACTTTCTTCTCGCAGCCCTAAGCGGTCCTTCACATTTAGGCGTGGGCCCAATCGATCAGCAACACTTGGACGCGTCTCTCCGCTTGTATTTAACCTTTGCCACACGTTTGACCGTTTTGCACTAGCTCCCTGCGTCACTTCAGGCCTGTTCAGCTTTGTATAAAACTTCCGGTTCCTTAGTGCTTCGCCACGCGCTTTCCAATCTGCTGCGTCAGCTTCAAGTAATTTCTGTCGCGCCTCGACAGAAGGTTCCGTAGTCCATTTCAAATACGACGGGGATACCCATGTTGACGCACACGGCTCGAGGAGATGCCAAACCGTCCTACAGTTCCAAACATGATGCCAAGACTGACATACGGCTCGAGTAATGTCAAACTCGGGTCCTTGGGTCGCTTCAGTCGCGGGCACGGTTTGCTGTAAACCAAATTGACGACGCACACGATCCGGATAAATATATACGGGACGTTCTAAACCCAAGAGCATTATGTATCTAGAACGATAAACCATCTGATAGCCCGGTAAACGAGGATAAATGTAACCACGGCAGGAACCAACGGATATGGGAACCGGCTCCCGTAGTCAACACACGATGCCAATAACTCGACCCTTTTCTCAGGCTATATCGAGGCATTCGACTGCCAAAGTTCCTCGGCCTATAGTCATGTGCGTTCTTTGGCGGATCCACTAGTCCAAGCCTCTCCATAAGCCACACCTAAAAGACAAGCAGACAAACCGGGTCACAAAAGAAGAGTTCACGAAAATCAGAAAAAACCGAGCTCTAAAACGAGCTCTAAAAACAGAAAAGAGTTTACGAAAATCAACGAGCTCTAAAATCAGGAAAAAACGAGTGAAAAGCCAGGAGAAAAGCCGAGTTTCTCAACAGAAAACCGAGTGAAGGACAACAAAGATCAGGAAAAAACGAGGAATCAGAAAAGAAGCAAAAAAAAAAACAGAGCCCCAGAAGAAGGGACCTGTACGAAAAAATCAAAAAAAAAGAGAGACGAGTCGGGTCACCTGTAGAATGCGGGTTGAGCCTCGGAAGGGACCATCCGGGTTGGCTTTGAATACATCCAAACCACGAATGGTCTCAGCTAAGATAATTGAAGCCGGATTACGATTCCCCGAGCTTTGCTTGACCATAGCAAGACGGTGTCTCCATGTACCCTTCGAAGCAATAAAGGTGTAACATGATCAGACCAAACACGCGCCGACGATAAACAGTGGCCCTAGTAGGGTCGTGCGCACAACGAAAGAGGTGCGCCAAGCCACATAAGTCTACCTTTTCCCCTTCGATTATGTTGTGAGCCTCTTCATCTGATAAACCCAGGAAATCACGGTATTTGTCGACCCATCCGTAACTGAAGTCTGGAATTACGGGTTGTTGCGTTAACTTCCAGCCGCCAAGTGCAGAAAACTCTTCAGGCCAAGGACATATTTCTCCCTCGGGAAGGCGCACACGTGATGCACAGGGTCCCAAAACTTCACGCACTCGGTCAGAAAACCCCTTTGGGGAATGACTTGCACAAAAGGAAGCACCTGCTGCAGACCCGCGTCGGTCAGGTTTTGCGTTTCTCGGCCCCGAAAATCCTTGGACCACGACTTCATAGCTCCTACTAGACCGTTCATGGCTTTGAGATGGTGTTTCAACTATGACGAAGAGCAGGTTGAAGAGTACGTTATAAGCCATAGGAGACTCCAACTTCTTTATATAGGGAGACCCAAAGCAATGATAGGAAATCTGCCAAAGTGGGATTAAGGAAAACGCAATTTTCTCAAGATATTTGTTTAGCTCGGATTAAGGAAACTACAGGTTTCTAGGGAAATTTGCTAACTTGGAGTTATGGAAACGTGGCTCTCCCCATGAAAACTTGCTGCACTATGGAAAGAGTATATGACGTAGCCTTGAACGAGCCATTTGGGGCTGGGTTTTGCTTTTGAACGAGCTCTTTGGAACGCATATACGGAAATTTGGACTCACCCTTGCACACTTATGAGTTGTCTTTCTTTTTTATGTTATGGGTATTGGGGGCTTATAGCTAGGAGTCATACGCTTTTTCTTTAGGAGTCACACGTCTGTTTTGGTTTTTTGGTTTATATAGGACTCCCACGTTTTCATTTGATTTAAAACTTGCTACAGTCACACGTTTCCCTTTCTTTGTCCTTCCTTTTCTTTTGTTTTTATTCTTATTTGTTGTCTTTTTATTACTATGACACATGTCTAGATAACACGTGTCCAAACAAGAGCCAAACACGTGTGTCCGAAAGTACGGGTCGATGATCTGTCATTTCAAAACACGAGTCAAGTACCCACCACTCTCGAATCCAAAATAAGTCGCGAACAAAAAACTTCTTTTATTTGATTTGAATAAGCCGAGGTCACAAAAATTTTGAAATACGAATCGAGGACGCAAATATTGATTTTAGCTCGTGGTCGATAGAATTTTCAGTTCGGATCGATGATCCATCATTTGATTAAAAAGCAGGACGAAGACCCATTTTCAAATTAAAATTTTTATTAAAAAGCAGGGCGAAGGCCCATTTTCAAATTAAAATTTTGATTAAAAAGCAGGGCGAGGACCCATTTTCAAATTAGTATTCTCAGTTCAGATCGATGATCCATCCCCTTTAAAAGCAGGTCGATGACCCATTTCAAAATTAAATTCGCAGCTCGGATCGACGATCCATTCTTTTTATTTCAAAAGGCGCAGGTTTCACTACGTGAGTTGTGTGCAATGATTTGTTTGGTCGTATACCATGTTTTGTGTAAGTTTGAACAGGAACGCTCAAGCAGGGGGCTCTAAAGTCATCCACCTTAGACCCCGACGACAGGATGACATCCTCAAGATGAAGAAATATTGGCAGAAGCTAAACGAAGTGACACTTCCTAAAAGAATACAGATTTTGGTTTTACTTAATCAAGTAAACAAATATTATTTTGTGTTGGGCGAGCGTGAAGGCTGCCAGGCCGAGCTCGAACTACGATACGGGTTTGATTCTGTCACAACAGATACGTAGGCGCCTCAGAATAAGGCTCAACCCACGCCCTGACGAAAATAAAGGCATCCATAATCGAGTTTCAGGTATGATTTCTTCTTATGGCTGGTGAGCTTATATACACAGGTCTAAGGGACCATAAACGACCCGTAAGGCTCTCAAGTTGTGATCTACGATCGACTCGAGAGTCTACTTTGACTTTCGCCTGTCCAAGCCTTAGTCAAAGTGGGGGCTCTGTAGATACCCGTATCTATCGATATGGAAATTTATAGAAAACCCGACAAATACCCTGTGATGATAGGACAACGTGTTTTCATGACATTTATTTGAGTTCGTATTACGATGTAAGTCGGGCGCTGTCGACGTAATGTTTATTAATTCAAAGAATATTTGATTTATTTGGCTCTGTCAAATTTTATTTGTCGCAAGTATGTTTTATTGAAAATAAAATGTTTTGATTTGAAAAATCATTTTAAGTGTTTCGATTTGAAAAATCACTTTTACAAATTCAATCTTTTGACTTGAAAAGTCGTTTCTCGTGCTTTTAAAACAGTTTATTAAATCGTATTCGACGAATTCGTTTTTATGACAGCAAGTTTTAAAGCTCGTTTTAAGCCCAATTTCAGGAGCGATTTTGAGCCCGTTTCAACACGAATTTCAAAGCCTATTCTACCCATCCTCCCCCTCGAATACCCGGACCAAAACCAAGCCAAAAAGAGTCGAAATATAGCAGCCCAACACCCTCCACCGTGCTCTGTTTTCAGGCAGCCCAACGTTGGGCTAAAACCCGACCTTGTCTGGCCACCATACCCATACCCATACCCCAAACCCGACTCCTGACTATCCTACTCATTTACCTTGCCTTAACCCTCAAGAAAGCTCCCTCCAAAACCCTAAACCGAGCCTAGAACAGCAGCTCTCAAAAGAGAGGAAGGAGCTGCTCTTCTCCTCTAAAAACCCTACTTATCAACACTATATATACATACCATCCCCAAGCATTCAAGGGATACGAATTATACAGCTAACACACATAACCTCAAGTCACAAAAAGCCTCAAGAAAGCCCCCAGAGAAGACGAGATAGACACACGGAAAACAGAGCATCCTTTTCTGATTTTCGTGCAGCTATCCCTGTTCTCCCTCGTTTTTCGTGTCATAAAATTCTCAATCTCTCTGATTTGTTTACCTCATCCTAAAGTTCACTTTACCACGATTCTAAAACATCTTTCGGTTCGAAATTTCGTTGAGAAACGAAGAAGTTACAAGCTTTTGAAAATCGCTGTCAGTTTTGGTTTTAAGCTACGGATTTATTATTGGTTTTCGTCGACGACGGCCCCTCGGGATAAAATCTTACAATCGATTACGACTCGGATATTTGGTCAACGATACATGTAAGTTGAGGGTGCAAAATACTCTTTTTACTTTGTTATATTATCGTTTTTTTATTGTTTTATAGCCCTCTGTCGTTTTTTTGTTAACTTCTGTCGCTCTGTTGTTTATCATCTTAGTTATTGTTTTTTTATTGTTCGTTTTAGACTTATGTTTTTAATATGATCATGATGTGTGTATATGAATGTTTCGTGCCCCTCATTCACCTAGTATGCGTGTTAAATTTCCTTATGTAATATGACCTACGTGGTATGGCTTGCTGTTGCTAGTTTGATTTGGTTTTACTCGATAGCCTATATGTGATTAGGTCTCGTCCAGTTTTGCTATGTTAACTGTCAGAATTTGGTCTCTCATGCTCTTTTCCAGATTTGCCGCTCATGTCTTTCACGTTGGGTTAGTAGTCGATAATTTTACTATGTCGTTTAATACTAGTTTCGTAATCCATCTCGTTATTCATGTGAGAGTCGTGAACTTGCTGTTTTTTTTTTCTATTAAGTTCGCCTGTTTAATCCTTAATTGTATAATTCTTTGACTTGTGAATTTGTATAGCTTAGAATTTCATGTATCGTGCTTATTTAGTTATGTTGCGCGTTTATGCTTGTCGCTTTGAATTATTTTTAGGCCCTCTTGTAATCGTTTGCTTTCGTATGTTATGAATGCACGTTTGTTTCTTTGGACCACACGCTAGTCGTGTTAAACTTCTTTGATGATTCCGTTTCGTCCATGAACCTTAAGTTGCACAGTAGTTGGTTTTCATGTGGTATATCTGAACTTTCGCGAGGTCTGCTTGTGTTCACTTATATTGCTTGCTGCGCTTTGTTTAGCACTTGTTTGTACGTGTCTTTGTTGGTTTTTCTTCTGGTTGTGTCAGTATCATTTGAGTATGTTAGTATGTCTAGTAGGTATATTTAATTATGGGTTTATACGTTGTTCGTTTGTTTGCTCATATTTGTTTGATTCGCGTAGGTCTGCACGTCCATTTAATTATACTTGTTTATTAATTTATACGTTCGGTCGTGTTTGTCTGTCACTTCTTTATATTCGCATGGAATGCTTGTTCATGTTGGTTGTTTATTCTCGTTCATATATTAGCCATGTCATATGCCCATATTTGTGTGCTTATTCGTTGCAGTTGATTATTGTAGGCCCTTGAGTGTTTGCTTGCGTTTGTGTGTATGTTTGTTATTTTCTTATTCGTGAGCAGTGTTTGATTATTCATGCTAGTCATTCATGTGTAATTCGGTTGAGTCAATTGTTTTTATTTATCTGCCGCTAACGTTGTTGATCTATCTTATGCTGTCGGTGAGTATTTCTGCTTCTTTTCTTTGTTTGCTAGAATAGTAAATGAACCTCTGTTAAATAACTCCGACAAAATTATATGTGCATTAAAACGACCTAGACTGGATATATTTTGTTTAGGATTAAAACGTTGTTTGCATATCCGCATGTGTACTCATAATAGCCATGGTTTTACTTAGTAGAGACCGTTTCTGTAACGGGCGGGGTTAGGCGTTAAAATTAATGAAATTCTTTTAAACTTCCTAACACGTAAACTCACACGAACTCATTTTCTCTAAATTTGGTTTCTAAATTCCACCTAAAAATTTAGTGGCGACTCTTTTCAAATTAAAAATGTTTTTGAAATAAAACATCGCGTGGATCAAAATCCCTTGTCCACAATATGAGAGAAAATAAACAACGGCAGATTCACCTTATCACCGTTGAGAAGGTGATACAAAATACGATTTTCATGAGCATCCACTCGTTGAGTACCTCCCTTCTTAGGAATAATAGTGGCATGCATAAAGTTCATAAGAAAACGAGATAAAGGACTTAACTTTGACACCAATACCTCATCAGACAACTTAGCCTCGGGATCGAGGAAGGTTTTGTAAGCCAACTGCTCGTCCTCGTGCATCCCAGTCCACTTTGCTCCCGAAAACACCTCGACTCCTTCACACGGAATTCCCTATGCATCACCAAATTCCTCCATTGTAATCTTTATGGCCTTATCTCCAAAGTTAGCACAAAGTACTCTGTTTTCGATGCGCAGAGTGGCCCAAAATTGAGCAAGTTGCACCGGATAGAGCACATGGGTTCCGTCCAAAAACTCCTTCCACCCTTGATATGCTAAAATGGCGCTGAAATCCTTAAGATTGTCAAGTTCATCGTACCAGGAGATAGGATAGACACGACTCGAATGAAGAGGATAACGAAGCACCGAGCAAGCACGGTAAAACTCCTTTAGCTTGAGACGTGTTTCCTCCACCGCCTCAAGTATAGGCTTGTTCTCAGCAAGGACAAGCTGTTCTTGAGTGGGGGTTGAAGTTTCTGGATCAGTTTTGACTCTTTTCCCTGTTCCTTCACCATCAGTCGACATTGGTGACGATGATCGTGATGAGTCTGACGAGCACACAACCATGGGTGTAGCTCGAGTTTTCATGGTTCGTTTGGGAGGTGTGTTAGCTTTCCTTGGAGCCATTGAATTTGAAGGTTTTGGTTTGATTTTTGGTAGGTGGACGGTGTAAATAAGAGAGGAGAGAGGGGTTGATTTTTGTGGTAAAAAGAAAAAGTGAAGGTGATGGGTAAAGTTGAGGGTGATGGGTGAATAAATAGGGTGTAAGAAAGAGAAGGGTTGTGATAGGGTGAAAGGGAGGTGCGTGGAAGGCTAGGGTAGACTAGGTAATTAAGTTATGGTAAGTATAATTATTATCAATTTGATTATCTTGTAATATAGGATAATAATATTTTGTGTGAGATATGCAATATTTTCAGGAGAATTATTGTGCAAGACATCTCATAATAGTAGATACTAGGATGTTTGCTAGAAGATTTTAAGAATTATTTGGATATTGTGTAAATAACTAAGATCCTATAATATTCTATTTTGTGCAAAGATTATACCATAATATATGTGGAAGTAATCTCATTAAGAAAGCATAAATAATAATAAAAGAATAATTATTTATACAAGATACGAAAAGGAATTGTCCTAATCATGGAGTAATGAGATTGTAACATATGGTATAGGAATAATCAAAGGAATAAAATAAGAACATTATTGAGCTAACTAAAATAAACTCGAGTGCACCCTATTTTAAGAGCGTATAGAATTTCACAGTTTAATACGGACACAGTCTCAAAAACCAAAACTAGTCAATCATAGGAAGGAATATCACGGTCCAAATCAATCACAAATCAAGCCAATTTCAAGACGTAATTTCTCAAATCGTTCCCTGGCTAAGGGTTTTGTAAAAATATCAGCTTTTTGATCTTTGGTTGGACAAAAGATTAGTTCAATATTACCCTTTTCTACATGATCTCTCAAAAAGTGATGACGGATATCGATGTGTTTGGTCCGAGAATGCATGGCCGGGTTCTTAGATATAGCTATGGTACTAACATTATCACAATAAATAGGTACGCTATCGAAAACTACCCCATAATCATATAATTGTTGTTTAAGCCAAAGTAGTTGAGAACATACCAAAGATGCTGCAATATACTCACTTTCCGTTGTAGATAATGCTACCGTAGCTTGTTTCTTTGAACCCCATGATACTATGCCCGTACCAAGAAATGTAGCCGTCCCCGAAGTGCTTTTTCGGTCTATTGAGCACCCTCCATAATCCGCATCTGAATAACCTTTAAGATCAAAATTGTCATACATAGGATAAAACAAATATAGATTCATTGTACCAATTAAGTATCTTAAAATACGCTTGACTGCCACAAGATGAGATTCCTTAGGGTTTGCTTGAAACCTAGCACATACACATACGCTTTGCATAATATCGGGTCGACTAGCCGTGAGATAAAGAAGAGACCCTATCATGGCTCGGTACACGGTCTCATTCACGGCCTTCCCATCTTCATCCTTGTCTAACTTTGTCGTTGTGGCCATAGGTATGGAGATAACCTTACCATTCTCCATACCATACTTCTTGAACAACTCCTTAATGTATTTTTGTTGATGTATCATTATACCTTCCTTAGTTTGCTTGATTTGTAGACCTAAGAAGAAACTTAATTCTCCCATCATACTCATTTCAAACTCAGATTGCATTAGGTCTGAAAAATAACTACACAAACTTTCATTAGTAGCACCAAAAATAATATCATCAACATAAACTTGAACAATTAAAATATCCGACCCCTTGGTTTTCAAAAATAAAGTTTTATCGACAGAGCCACGTTTAAAATCATTTTTAAGTAAAAACTGAGATAAACGGTCATACCATGCCCTAGGGGCTTGTTTTAAACCATAAAGAGCTTTGTCGAGAAAATAGACATGGTTTGGAAATTCATTACTTTGAAAACCGGGGGGTTGTTCAACATACACTTCCTCTTTCAAATAGCCATTAAGAAAGGCGGTCTTAACGTCCATTTGATAGAGTTTAAATCCTTTGTGAGCGGCAAAGGCAATTAGTAATCTAGTCGCTTCTAAGCAGACTCACAGGTGCGAAGGTTTAAATCGAAATCAATGCCTTCTTGTTGGTTATAGCCTTGCACCACTAGCCTTGCCTTATTCCTCACAATGGCTCCCGAATCGTCAAGTTTGTTTCTAAAGATCCAACGAGTACCAATAACTTTACGATTCGGAGGCCTAGGTACCAAGTGCCAAACTTTGTTTTTCTTAAATTGTCGTAACTCATCTTGCATCGCGACTATCCAATCGGAATCGGTTAGAGCGACTTTGATGTTGTTAGGTTCAATGGTAGAGAGAAACGAGTTTAGCACACAATAATTATTCATGATGGACTTACGCGTTTGTATACCTTTGTTGTAGTCACTAAGTATCGCATCTGTGGGGTGAGAACTTTGATGTTTCCATTTCTTGAGTGTTGTTGGAACGTTGTTTGGATTTTCGTCTGATGTTACCTTAACATTATTCGTAACGTCAGATGTTCCCCCTGAATTCAAGCTGGATGTTTCTGTTGCTGTTACCTTAACATCTGTTTCCAACGGATCTTTTGAGGAGTCGTTAGAGTTAGATAACGAAGTAACATTAACATCATCCTTAACTTGATCGAGTATCGTTCAAGTCTGACTTTTGAGCCTTTTCGGCATCGGTTCCAATAATCTGTGTTTCATCGTTTTCGTCCTTTAATTCGGGTAAGTCCTTATGTGTAAGCCAAAAATCTGGATCTTCCTCTTCTTCCAAATCATCTCCTTCATATTGTTCGAGAGTGTCGTTTTCATCAAATACGACATGTATACTTTCTTCCACGCACATAGTTCTTTTGTTATACACACGATACGCCTTGCTATGATTGGAATAACCTAAGAGAACACTTTCGTCACTACGAGGATCAAACTTTCCCAATCTATTTTTACCATTATTATGTATAGAACATTTACTTCCAAAACATCGTAGATGGGATATGTTTGGTTTTCTTCCTCTTAGTAGTTCGTAAGGAGTTTTCTTTAAGATTGGTCTAATCATAGCTCGGTTGTGTATGTAACACGCGGTATTCACGGCTTCTGCCCAAAAGTTTCTAGGCAAGCCGCTACATAGTAACATAGTGCGTGACATCTCTTCAATGGTTCGATTCATTCTTTCAACTACTCCATTTTGTTGACGAGTTCTAGGAGCCGAAAAGTTATGATCGACACCATTCTCTCGACAATATTCAATGAAGGCTTGGTTATCGAACTCGGTACCATGATCTGTTCTTATAGATACAAGATTATGCGAATATTTGTTTTGAGCTAATTTTATTAAGCACACAAATTCATCAAAGGTATGATCTTTGGAGCTTAAGAAGATTGGCCAAACAAATCTCGAATAATCGTCTACTAGAACAAAGACATATCTAGCACCGGCTCTACTACTAACTCTCATTGGTCCACATAAATCCATGTGAACTAATTCAAGTGGCTTGGAAGTGCTTACCACATTTTTGGACTTAAACGACGATCTCACGTGTTTACAACGTATACACGTGCCACACAATTTATTGGTGTCAAACTTTACGGAGGGAAGTCCTTCAACAAGTTCCAATTTCTTCAACCTTTTTAGACAATGTGTGTTGATATGGCCGAACCTTTTGTGCCATAAAGAGTGATCGTTCGTGACTGCACTCATACACGTGAGGGATGTAGAAGGAATACTATCTATGTCTACGACATAGACATTATTCTTTCTTCTTCCTTCAAGTATAACGTGACTAGATCCTTCACGAAGAATTCGACACACACTTGGATGAAATACAACTTTGGTCCCACGATCACACAATTGTGAGATACTTAGAAGATTATGCTTAAGTCCTTGTACAAGTAGCACGTTGTCAATTGAGTGTGTTTTAGAGATTCCAACTCGACCAATTCCAATGGTTTTTCCTTTACCATTGTCTCCAAACGTCACACTTCCACCTTTATAAGTTTCAAGTGAGAGGAATTTGCTTTTATCTCCCGTCATGTGTCTCGAGCAACCGCTATCCAAGTACCATTGGTTGCTTCCTCTCACTTCTACCTACAAAGATTCACTTTGGTGATTTAGGTACCCACACAAAGTTGGGTCCTCTTCTATTAGTTACATCGGGAAGTAAATCTTTACGAATCCAAACACGTTTAACAAAATACTTACGTTTATGATTATAGTACAAGTTAGGATCAAAAGATTCATACTTCTTTTTAGTGGTTTCATGATTGCATTGAGTTTTTGGTTTAGACATGTTATCATAACTAGACTTGACGTAATCCGTATTTCTTTTATAATGCAAGTCACGTTTTTTACACGAATTGACATAATGACCCGTTTTTCCACAAAAAGTACAGATTTTATATTTGGGAAGACCAACATACTGTCTCTTGCGAAAATCACGGTTAGTGGGTTCGTTCATTTTCTTAACGTGTTCTACGCGACATCTAGTTTGATAACCTAAACCTTCTTTATGGTGTCGATTAGATTGTTGAGTTAAAAAGTTAAGGACTTCTTGACTAGTTTCCCATTTCTTACTAACATTGAAAGCTTCTTTTAATTTCTCATTAAGTTCTTCCTTTTCTTTACTCAACTTTTCACAATTATTACAAGACTCGACCTCTTTACTTATAGTGGATTCCTTTTTACTTAACTCGGATTGAAGGTCAACAATCTTTTTAATAAACGATGACTTCAAAACTTTAAAGCCCGATTGTTGTTGGATAAGCTCATTTGTGAGGTTGTTTACTTGGTTATCTAACAATTTGATTTTTTCTTCAAGTTCATGATTTCGTTCAACACATGATGATGTTACAGTAACATCCTCTAAAGCTGGTATATCCTCTTCAGATGTTAGGATAACCTCATCTAGGGTTTCCTTTATCTGGTCAGATGTTGGAGTAACACTGATTGGAGGTTCATCAACTTCGGGTGATGGTATGGTAACATCATCTTGTGTTAGACTAACATCACCGAACGAACTTTCAGAATTTTCAGAGTTTATGGACGAGTTATCGTCTTCGGAAGCGTAATCAGAGTCAAGGTCATACTTGCTCCGATCTAAGTTTGGCGTAGGCTCAACATATGTGTCAAAACTTTGTTTTGAGACATTTGGTGAATTTACGTTCTTCTTAGGGCGAAGTTTTTTAACCTTTTCACTTAAAGAACAATTGTCATCTTCAAGATTTTTAATATAACTCTCTTGATTAACACAAGTATTATAAACACCTTCAAAAATTTCAAGAATTCTATCCTTAGATAACTTTAAGAATTTATTTTTGACTTTATCGAAGGTTACCTCGTTTTCCTCATCCAATTCGGAGTTAGACCTTCCCATTAAGCATAGGTCTTTGTGAGACCTTCCTTTTGTCGATTCAACCCCATACGTGCTAAGGCACACGTTGGCCTCGTCTTCCTCCTCGGTTTCTTCATCCGTATCAACCTCAAGATCTCCCCATCCATCGGAGGCTAACATAGCCGTTTTGTACGTGTTCTTAGCCTTCTCACGTTTGGCTTTGTTTTTGATCTTTGCCCAAGTAGGACAATCTTTGATAATGTGAGTAGTCTCTCCACACTTATAACATCCCTTGTTTGAATTTTTTGTCTTAAAGGGTTTAGAATTTTTACTCACATTTTTAGAAGAATTAAAACCAAACTTTTTCCTGTTGAACCTTTTAACAAATAATCCTATTTCATCATCTGACTTCTCATCATCACTGGACTCGGCTTGAAGAGCTATCCCTTTGTTTTTGATTGGTTCTATGTGCCCTTTGTTGAGTGTTAACTCATGGGCCATCAAAGATCCAATCAAGTTATCATAGCAAAGTTTGGATAGATCTTTAGCTTCCTCTATCGCAGTGATTTTGGGTTGCCATTTATTGGTTAGGCTACGAAGAATCTTATTGACAAGATCCTCAGTTGGATAGGTTTTACCTAAATTTTTTAACTCATTAATTATACCAAGAAATCGATCAGACATGTCACTAATGTTTTCATTTTTCTCCATATGAAACATCTCGTACTGATGAGTTAATAAATTTTTCCGACATTTTTTAACTTGGGATGTTCCTTCATAGGAAGTGTGGATACCCATATCCGTACCCTCCCAAACAAAACCCTGTGATGTATCACGGACTTTTATTACGCATGCTTTAACGTTGACTTAAACGGTTCTAACTAATGTCGAATTCATTCTGAGTCGTTTTAAATGTTAAAATGTTTAAGGTCGCTTCACATCGCTTTAAATAAACGTTCATTTTGTCCATTTGGAATCCAGCTAGGTCCTTGTCCTGCTTCGTTTGGCATGAGCTTCGCATTTGCACTACAATTAGTCCTTTTACATTAACAAGGTCTAATTCAGCATTCCTAAATTCCTAAATTTAGACCCGGTGGCTAAAACCGCTATTTAGCCCCCTCTTACACAAAATACGGCTTCACGTCTTACCTTATTTCACAAAAACTATGCAAACGCACCCTTTTCATTTTTCCGGGTCTCGGGCCCGAAACCGAGCCCAAACCCAGCCTTTGGCCCGCACTCCAAAGCCCTAAGCATCACAAAATATCTCAGAAATATCCTAGAGGTTTTCTTGAGCCACACGTTTAAGATTATCACGAAATCTTTCTAAGATATAATTAACCGAAACTAGGAAACTACACAAAAAACCACCCCCTCGAACCGCATAAGCTTATGCGGTTTGGTGAGGCAACCGCATAAGCCTATGCGGTTTCCCCAGGCAACCGCATAAGGCTATGCGGTTCCTAGGCCTGTTTTTATCCCCGATTTCCTAATTTCTCCGAGGTTTTTAGTGTATATACACCCCTATACCCCGACCTCAGAAACACAATTCACAACCAGAATACATCTCTTACACCACAAATTCTCACATCATACACTCTTGCATTCACAAAAGCCTCAAGCACTCAAATCTTTGAGTTCAACACACCATCCCGTGTTGAATTCATCCTCCTTTTAAGTTCAAGAAGCGAAGCTCTGCCCAGATCTGAAGCGTCAGGACAAGGTAGGTACCGATCCACTTGGATCAAAGCTTTTTCTTATTTTCTATGGACTAACAAAGGGGTCTACACTTTAGCCCGGCTTTGGCACCCAGCGCGCTTGCACTCCAAGTGTTCTATTTTACTTCGGGTACACTCCATATCCGATGACACGCCAAAGTCGCATAAGCAACCGACCTTATAAAATAAACCAATGGACAATTGAATTTTATTTTATTTGCATGCATCTTGCACCTTCTTATTTTGCATTAAAATCAACTTAAACAATGAATTCGACCTTTAACTGAACCGTATTCGTTAACAAGTTAAACATGCTAAACTGAGGGTTTTAATCAATCTTTTTGCATCTGCATCTGCATTCTTTTACAAATTTATCGCACTTGTACGTAGCGATAACATTAGCTCAAATATCATCTTACAAGGATTGCTCTAGGTCAGTAGAGGCTATTTTTACATAGGCTTTTCTAAAAGGTTTTCATAAATCATTATTTGAATTAACTCTTTTTCTAAAGTACCCTCACTTAATCCAACTGGTTTCACAAGCCTTAGATCTAGGGGTGTCGGCGTGCTCCAAAATCTAGGACATGTTTTTAACTTAGAACATGGTAGCAGGTTCCTAATTTCCGCGATAATTAGGTGGCGACTCCATAACAAGTCAGAAGGTTTTTCCAACTTAATCTTTTTTAACTTTAAAATCCGCCCTTAAGCAAGACGCCGAGTTGGGTCCCTCCCGGGTTCCACAGTTTGGCGACTCCGCTGGGGAGATCTTATTTTTAAAATTTAAAACTAGCGTTTTCTTTTTAAAAATAAAGAGGTGAAACTTGAAAGCCTTGAACAATTCAAGTATACATATTTGAGCTATGCACATTCGTTTAGAGTCCATTCCTTTTGGAATCTAGGCACCCTTTGCACCCTCGAGAGGTGGTTCCCACATGCAGGCTTGTCCACTCGATAAAGCACATGCCGGACTAGCTTTCCTCTCGCCCCTCCACGGCTTGCCGTACACGGCTATCTCGACCGCCCCAGTGCTCCCTTCAGAAAACCTATCGCCCCGGCGTAAGGAAATGAAGGGGTTAAGTATCTGCCAAAGCGTACTCGAGGTAGTTGGAGGTGTACCCGACTGACTCATTTTCACCCTTTTTTAGTCATACGTACGAGTTCGAGGCTATGCACTCCATGGTCTTTTTCAAAATAGGCATTTGCATTCATATTTTCGAAAACTCGCTTAAACGTTTCAAAGATAAATGAACCTAACATCTAACAAACTAACACTTTTCAAACGAAACTATCGCGAATTTTTGAAACAAGCTTCTTCAAAACTTCCTTCTTCACTAACAAGCAAAAACCCGAGCAAGGATTAAAACCCGAGCTCGTGGATTTCAATCCTCTAGGACATGTAGCCTAGACTCCGTTTTAACATCCTCGACTCGACTTGCTCGAGCCGAATCCTTCTTCTTTTACACATCCGACTCGAACTCACCTCGGCAAATCACCGATATCAGTTCGACGGATGCAAAACAAAATCTTTTAACATCGAGACGAGATGTGCGCACGCATCCTCGCCTCAAAAGCTTCCCTTAGCAAAACCTTTTCGAAAACCTCCTTTTTCAAGCTTAAAAGGTCTTTCTAAACAACGAAATGAGCTAAAATGAATGCCTAAAATGAATGTGAGTCTAGTGGGTCGAGTCGTGTCGCTAATATGCAAAGTGAAATGCAGGCCTCAGCTGAATACTCACCATGAATCGCATCATCACCCCTTCCTTCAAACGCTCCTCAAAGATGGCTAACCTCAACGAGCTGAAAACCCTCCGTCACCGCATTGATCAGCTCACCAAAAACATTGACAACTTGAAGGCCTTGCATCAACTCGAAGTTGCACGTTTAGAACAACGCTCCAAGGCCGACAAGCATGTCTCCCTCCACACTCTCGTCACCCAACTCCAAAGGGACGAGGAAGATTTCACCCAATATCTCGTCCGTTGGAGAGGATTACTTGCCCAGGTTCAGAATCCTCCATACGAAGACGAACTCATGTACACATTTCTCGGTAGCTTACGACCCGAGTGGCGAAGACACTTTGATTACGGCGACGCCGAGAATTTCGAAGAACTCATTGAAATTGCCCTCGGAGCCCAAAGCAACCCCACAATCTATGACAATCCGGCAATCTTCCTCGGATCAGCACCCGTCATGGATTGCTCCTACTTGGTCACACCCGCCAACAACCAAATCAATGGGGTCTGGTTCAGTGATGACGAAGATGAAGAGTGGCCACCCACTAACAAAACGGTAGCTCAACTCTCGGCTACACCCTCCTCGAATAAGAACAAAAAGAACAAGAAGGGGAAGAAAAAGAAGGGCAAGCAGTCCGAAAACAAAGATCAAAAAGGAAAGGGCGAGCAGCCCGAGAAGGAAGACCAAGACGAGGTTTCACATCTCACACGCTCTGGTCGTCCTTATCAAAATATTTTCACAGATGAACATGCCAGAAAAGCAACTGCGGCCGAGAAAGGCAAGGCCGTAGCCCAAGAAGATAACCCCTCTACAAGTACACCCTCCACTTCTACAGTAATTCCACCACCTAACACGAATGAGGTGCTTCAGAAGCAACTCGCTCGCACAAAAGCCGATGTTTCCATCTGGGCCCTTTTACGAGACTCAGCGGAACATAGGAATGCATTCATCCGCGCTCTACAAATAGCATGTGCAGACGCTGAGATCTCTCCAGATCAAATAGTCAGCCATGTCACGAGGGATTGGTTACCGGGGGCTATCACCTTCTCAAATGATGATCTCCCCGCATTCGGACCAAACCACAACCTCGCCCTATACATTAGCGTGGAATGTATGAAGAAAACTTTGCCCGTGTCCCTTGTTGACAACGGATCTGCAGTCAATGTTCTACCATTGGCCACCGCACATCGCCTCGGCCTATCCGATAAAGACTTCACCCCAAGCATGGATGGAGTCAAAGCTTTCGACGGAACCCGACGTCACGTGAAAGGAACCATTTCTCTTCACATACGCAGTGGTCCCATAGAAAGAAAAGTCGAGTTTCAAGTTATCGACATGACCCCTTCCTATAACATACTCCTAGGATGACCGTGGATTCACTCCACCAAGGCCGTAACTTCTACTCTACATCAAAAGGTCAAGATCCCTCTCAACGAGGAAATCATAACCTTAAATGCCTCAAACTTCCGAGCCCTTTTCGATACACCAAAAGAGCCTAATTCCGCCGAAATTGTGGCTGAACCCGCAGAAGACTTATGTGGTTTCGATTTCGAAGTCGGCGCTATCACACGTACACCAGTCAAAACCTACAGACCTTTCAGAACAAAAAACAACAACAGCCTTTGGCTCACCATGGGTTTAGGCTACAAGCCCAAAAATGGCGACCACGAGAAGATGGTTAAGGAAATCCAAAGACGAAAGTCAACCCACAAGGTCACCCTGCGACCTTACATCCTCGACACAAGGCATATTTCACCCCGGAGGAACGATCGGCAGAATACCTCCCTTCGAGACATCATTCATTCATCCGAAGCTTGTTTCTCTAGTGAGGCCGAGCCCAACACACTCAAGGCCTCACCGAGCACCAAAAATGAAGAGATTGTCTCTACGATCATGCGAGACCGTCACTTCGATCCTAACTTACTCATAGCCGACGCCACAGACAAAACCCTCAACGGATGGTATAAAACGCTGAAATGGACCGACGCACAAGGTCACCACTTCCAGCTTATCACCGGTGAAGGACCACTTTTCGACCATGTCACCAATCTCAAAGACAAGGACGAGAGTGATTCCAACTCAAGCAACTCAAGCAACTCAAGCAGCACCTCCAGCGGCACAGAAGACGATGAAGAAGAAGAAGAAATTCTTTTAGATTCTAATGCTCTTAGTGTCGGGTCATCCGTCGACCCATCTATCCTAGACTCTAGCTTTAGTTTAGATTTCCTTTTTACGGAGGCTAGCTCCAAGCAATTTTCCGATTTGTCGAATAATTCTCTTCAAAATAATGAAATGAATAAATTTGCTTACGTCTTGTCTCAAGCTAATAAAACACAAACAAACAAAAATCAACAAACAATCAACAAAACACAAAATACAAAAGACACTAACTCATGCGAAAATGAACAAACAAACGAATCATTAAACAAATACATTGCAAACATTGTGCACCCAAAAACACAAGACCCAATCATCGTGGAAACCATAACCATAAACGTGGGAACCCCCGAAGAACCAAGGGAACTACAACTAGGAGCCTCACTAGACGAACACGAGCGCATCCAATTCACACAACTCCTAAGCGAATTCAAGGACGTATCCGCTTGGTCGTACAAAGACATGCCCGGAATCGAACGAAGCATCGCCGAATACCGCATCCCCATTAAACCCGGTTACAAACCCATCAAGTAAAAGCTAAGAAGACTACGTCCCGAATGGTCCCTTATGGTCAAGGAAGAAATCGAAAAGCAACTACAAGCCGGTTTCATCCAAGTCATCGAGTATCCTGAATGGGTCTCAAACATGGTCCCAGTCCTGAAAAAGAATGGCAAAATTCGAGTATGCGTTGACTTTCGCGACTTGAACAAAGCTAGCCCCAAAGATTATTACCCCATGTGGACGTCCTAGTCGACAACACCGCCGATCACGCCCTCCTATCCTTCATGGACGGCTACGCAGGCTACAACCAAATCAAAATGTCACTCGAAGACATGACAAAGACGGCCTTCATTACACCGTGGGGCACATACTGCTACACGGTTATGCCTTTCGGCCTAATCAACGCTGGCGCAACATACCAACGCACCGCTACAACCCTTTTATATGACATGATGCACAAAGAAGTCGAAGTTTACGTCGACGATATGATCGTGAAGTCAAAGGAGAGAAGTGGTCACATCACTAACCTCCGCAAGTTCTTCACACGCCTACGACAATACAAAATGCGCCTTAACCCCCAAAAATGTACTTTTGGAGTTAAATCCGGCAAACTACTAGGACATGTAGTGAGCCAAAGAGGCATCGAGGTCGATCCCTCGAAAGTCAAAGCAATCCTCGAAATGCGACCCCCGGAGAATCTCGACGAAATTCGAAGTTTCTTGGGCCAAATCCAATACATCTCGCGCTTCATCAGCAAACTCACCATGATATGTGAACCAGTTTTCAAGAAACTCAAGAAAACCGATCATGTTGAATGGGACGAAGAATGTCAAAAAGCATTTGACAAGGTCAAAGAATTGCTAACTAACCCACCAGTTCTACGACCACCCCAAGCGGATTTACCACTATCCTTATACCTTACAACAACAGCTACCGCCATGGGCGCCATGCTCGCTCAAGAAATAAACGGCGAAGAACACGCAATCTATTACATCAGCAAGAAATTCCTCGATTACGAAACTCGATATTCACCCGTCGAGAAGAGCTGCCTAGCTTTAGTATGGTCATCCAACAAACTCCGTCACTATATGCTAGCACACCAAACAAGGGTTTATTCCACAATGGACCCCGTAAAATACCTTTTCGAGAAACCTGTGCTTAACGGACGAATGGCCAGATGGACATTGCTCCTAGCCGAATTCGATCTTAAGTACGTACCCCTCAAAGCAATCAAGGGACGAGCAGTCTCCGATTTCCTAGCCGAAAATGCAATCACTGAACAACCGATCATCGACACAACATCCCTTCCAGACGATGGGATTTACAATATCAACCAAGAACAATGGGAGTTATACTTCGATGGCTCCTCCAACTACAGAGGATGTGGAGTAGGAATACTTCTCATATCCCCGAATGGCGAACACACACCCCTATCCATCAAATTGGATTTTGACGTTACAAACAACGCCGCAGAATACGAAGCATGCTTGCACGGTCTCCAAGCAGCACTTGTACTCAACGCCCGCAATATAAGAGTCTATGGGGACTCCTCCCTCATAATCAACCAAGTATCTGGAGCATGGAAGATACTCAACGAAAACCTAGCACTATACCAAAGCAAAATACAAGAGCTCATAAGCGAATTCTATCACGTAGAATTCATACACCTCCCACGCGAAGAAAACCAATTCGCCGACGCGTTATCCAAGCTCGCATCACTAATCAACATACCCCCCGGGAATGGAAACGCTCCCCATTGTCGTGGAACGACGGAATGAACCCGCCTACATCTGTGACATTGAAACCGAGGAAGAACAAACCGACCCTTGGTACCAAGCAATCATCAACTACAAAACAAACGGTGAATACCCACCAAACACTGACAAACGGGCCAAACGAGCCCTACGCCTATTATCATCACAATTCGTGCTGGAAATGGGCAAACTACTCAAAAAGACGCCTCAAGGCATACTACTCTTGTGCGTCGACCACAAAAAGGGACACGAGATCATGTCCCAAGTACACGATGGCGAGTGCCGACCACACATGAACGCACGAGCCATGTGCAAACAAATCATAAGGCTAGGACAACCATGGAAGCCGACTGCGCGAAATATGTCAAGCATTGCCACAATTGCCAAATTTTCGCAAACGTACAACACATCCCTCCTTCACCACTATACAGTTTAACCTCGCCATGGCCTTTCTCAACCTGGGGAATCAACGTCATAGGCAAAGTACAACCCGTGGGAGCAGGAGGACACTGCTTCATACTCGTGGCCATCGACTATTTCACCAAATGGGTCGAAGCCGCATCATACCGCACACTGGGCACAAAAGAGGTTGCAAAATTCATACAAAACAACATCATTTGTCGCTACGGTATACCCCACGAATTCATAAGCGACCAAGGCACACACTTCCAAGGAGAGGTCGAACCACTTCTCCTCAAATACAAGATACAACGACACAAATCATCACCCTACCGACCACAAACTAACGGCGCGGTCGAGGCAGCAAACAAAACCGTCGTTTCAATCCTCAAAAAGATGATCGACACCTGCCACGACTGGCCCAACAAAATCCCATTTGCATTATGGGGATACCGCACAACCATCCGCACACCCACAGAGCCCCCTGTGGTTGTGTATAGAAGTCCGTAACACGGCTAGATTCTATATGCTCCGGAACACAGGCATGACACCCTATTTCCTAACCTACGGGATGGAAGCCGTTCAACCTGTAGAAATCGAGATGCAATCCCTTCGAATTCTCATGGAAGCAGACATTCCTGAAGCCGAATGGGCTCGCGAACGATACGAACAACTCATCCTTTTAGACGAAAGACGACTACATTCACTAAGTAAAGTCCGAATGTACCAATCTCGCCTGCAACGCGCCTACAACAAACGGGTCAAGCCACGAAACATCAAAGTGGGTGACCTAGTACTCAAATCAGTCCGAGCACCATTACCAGTCGACCCAAGAGGAAAATTCAAATCCAATTGGGCCGGACCGTACTTGGTCAAGGAAACCCTTCCCGGAGGAGCCGTGAAACTAACTGACCTTGACGGTCAGGACTTCCGATTACCAACAAATCTTGATCAACTCAAGAAATACTACCCCTAAACACAAACAAATTTGCAATGTATTTCAAAAACAAAACTCACTCTCGCATGAGTGAACTACGCTCGGTTTGATTCCACGCCCTGTGGATACGTAGGCAGCTTTGCAAAGAGCTCAACCGAATCACACGAACTACGCCGGTTTGATTCTGTATTCAAAGCAGATACGTAGGCAGCTTATCAAAAGCACAACCGAACTTTTTTTTAGCACGCATGCCCAAAGCTTAAAAAGGTCAAGGGCGTTGCACTCACAAAAAGACGCGCTCAAAGCTTAAAAAAGTCGAGAGCACAGTCAACACAAAACGAATCAACATCCCAGATCCAAAGCTTAAAAAGGTCGAGGATTTTAAACAAAACAACAAACGAATCCAAAGCTTAAAAAGGTCAAGGATTTAAAACAAATACAAATGTTCGAAGCTTAAAAAGGTCGAGAACATTTTAAAACAAAAGAAAGCAACGAGACAAGACAAAAGCAAATTAATTAATTTTATTAATTTATTTAGAATTTTTCGCAATTTAGAAATGAGCTAGGAACAAGCCTCCTTAGCCCTTTATTCAAATCTAAAACATGCATTTAAATGAAGGAACTTTTCTAAACTAAACAAAGCAAACTACTCAAGTCATTTTCTGACGCTTCGGATTGACCTCTTCATCTTCAAGAGGCCGATCCGCCACAACTTTCGACCTAAGGACGGGAGTAGATCTCTCAAAACCTGGGGGCTCGATCGGGTCCTCATCCTGCTCAACCGTGGGCTCCTCGATCCTTGACCCTAGACGATCTTTAACGGTCACCTTCGGTCCAAGCCTTTCCCGCGCCGGTCTCGAAGTAGAAGCACCTGCACTAACAGTACAAAGATCACCATAGTCCCTCCTTTCGCGCACCGCCTCATACGCCAAGGAGGGCCTTGGCCCATTCTTTTCCCTCCTCCTTTGATTCTCCCGTTCCCGAGGATCATTGGAGCGGTACCACCGTGTATAGAAGTCCGTAACACGGCTAGACTCTATATGCTCCGGAACAGCCCAAGTAACACGGTCCGACCATCCTCGGATCCAAGCATCAATCGTTTGGTTGTTTAGCACAACAACCCCTCCAAACTGAGTATCCTGCTCGGGTATGGTCTGAGCAAGCCCGATTTGCCTCTTCAAGCGAAGAGGATGAATCCACACTCCTCGTTCAAACCCGCACAACATCAACCCACGAGACGCATTCGCAATGGACGGCGCCGTAACCGCCGTAATACCCCACCAAGACACGTACCAACGAATGGAGCTCTCCTTCACAAACCACCGGTAGTAGTTTAGCGAACGCTCCCGAGGATCAGCCCACTCCATCTTTCGCGACGTCGTCCCTGCAGCCTTGAAGACACTCCCAAGGGGAAGAGCTTTGTACACACTTAGCCTCTCCATGAGCCAAACGTTAAGAATCCTAGCGCAACCCCTGTACGAGCTCAGACGATTAGCACAACGGTCGTCTAAGCCCAGTATGGTCTCCGCGAGGATCAACGCAGAAGGATCATATCCCCTCTCCATTTCTTCGACAACACGAGCATACCTCGCGTTTCCGAACACTCCATCTGGCATGGACCCCGCAAAAGCATAACGATGAACCAAACAAAAAGCAAGGGCCCTCCGCCTAGAACGGTCCGAAATATTAGTATCAACTTTATTGATGTATCGTTGACACAAGAGAAGCATGTTTACCTTGCCTCCCTCAAACAAACCTGCAGCATGAGCATTCGTCATCCCAAGGAAGTTTCGCAACATCCCGTTATAGCAAAGCTCACTCCTCACAACCACAGGAGTAGTCCGTTTCGACCATCCAGCAATGGCCGAGAACTCCTCCATCAAAGGACACACCTCTCCCCCGGGAAACCTAAAAACATGCAAACTAGGATCCCAATAATCTAAGCACGAATCAAGGAAGTCAAGATCGACTTTCATTTGGCGAAAGCCAATAAAAACACCCGCGCCATCATCATACACCGCCTTCTTCATTGCCGAACTCAAGGAAGAAGTCCACCTCTTCAAAAGAGCATCAAAATGCTCCTCCATTTTCTTGGATACAAAAAAAAAAACTTTTGTGAATATACCTAATATATTTATGAAAGCAAAAATCTAAAGCAAAAGAGAAGAAGAGAAGTAGTTGTGAATGAAGATTATGGCACGCACCCCCTCTCCTTATATAGGAAAACAATGTCCGAAATATGGAAATACAGCGCTACCAGACAGACCAACAAACCGCATGGGTCTATGCGGTTTGCAACTCAAACCGCATAAGCTTATGCGGTTTAGCCCACGAACCGCATAAGGCTATGCGGTTCAAGGGGCTGGTTTTTCTCAAAATTTTCCTAATTTCATCTTTCCTAAAACACTACAACCTACTTTGAGCTACGACATTCTTTTGTTGTTCCCCATACACCAACATCACACTTCACTTTGGCAACAACGATTCTTACCACGAGTCAAAACACAACATTTCCGACGTTCATACAAGCTCATTTCAACATTTAAAATGAACTTTTTGCAAAAAACATTTTCACAATCTAAAATAAACATCAATGCATCCCACTCGGGAATCATATCATTTCTTCAAACAAGCCTACCAAACAGGTTTACCGACGACAATCAAGTTCAAGCTACAACAACCAAGTTCAAAGTTCAAGCTACAACGACATGTACATAAAGGTTCATACAATCTTTAATACACAAATTCACTCGGGATGACGACGCCGATACTCGTCAAACTCACGCCGAATCTGGGCCGTCTCACCAAGATCGACACAACCGAGCGACTGCTCACGAAGCCATCCTCCACCTTTTGGCTATCCGCCATAGCTTCTTATGAGCCTCCTTAGCCACCTGTGATACACAACACAAAAACAGTTCACATTTTTCTCCATTTTGCCTTAATTTCACTCAAATTAAGCCAAACTTAGGGGGAAATTTCAAAACAAACGCAGTCAACCCCACTTTGCCTTAATTTCACTCAAATTAAGCCAAACTCGAGGGGGTAACACAAAAACACGACGCTCACAAGTTTGATCATCGCTATAAATCATACCTCGATCAAACTGGGGGCTCACTCACATATACAAGACAAATACATACCTTCTTCACCCTGCCTGTCCAGCTGTCCATGCCCGCGTCAGTGGTCACCGGCAAGTACGATGGCAAAGTGAAAGTACGACGCACACCAGACTCGTCGTACTCAACTGTGGTAGGGAAGTCACCAGGCTGCTCCGCCATCTCGGGATCGAATTCCTGCAAAACAAGTACAAAACACACACGTCAGGGAAATTTTTCGCAAAAATTACCTTACGCACCCTTAAAAGAAGCAAGCATACCTCAATCGGCCCACAAGCAAGCCGAGACTCCGCAAACTGGCCATAATCTTCCTCAGGACAGAGAAGACACACTGACTCTCCTTCCCCGTACAACACCACCCGATCCTGGGCGGAAACCCCTCGCTCAAACAGGACCCTCGGCGGATCCCTAGGTACCACCGGAGCCGGCCACCCTGCCTGGTAAACCAAACGCTCCCCAAGGTACCAAACCGATCCATACAGCGTCGCTAGGTACAGGCGCCTGGTCTCTCGCTCTGCAAACCTAGCTCCAATGCCCTCAGGAATATCCTGACGCCCCACTGAATGGCACGAACTACAAAGAAAACAGAACACACTCATAAATACAAATACAATACAACCACTTTAAATACACTCTATTTAAAATGGTTCAAGCACAAACCTCATCAAAACGCATCCGGTTCAGACGATCCCGAACATCATCATACGACCCGATTAAGCGCGCCGCGGTTACGTACCCCAAATGCGTCTGGCGGGGTACTCCTCACGATCCTCACAAAGAGGTCGGAAGCAGAAAAGGAAAGTGGCTAAGAATCCACGACTGCACACACAAGAAACAAAAACATATTACAAAGACAACAAAAACAAACAACAATGCACCTAAGACAAAAACAAAATCAACACGTACCTCCATCAAGAATCCAGGCGAGACTAAGGACAGTCTCGACCCTCGATCCATGACCCGCGGTCTCACGGCATCCATGCAGAAACGAATGCACAAACCCAGAGACGGCGTCACCCAGTCAAACGTCCCAATTGCATTCCAATCCAAGAGATGCATAAGGACCGATGTCGACGCCCGCTCGCCCTTATCGTCGAAGTATACGGCGCTGACAAACCACCACAACCACATACGAGCATTCTGCTCGTCACTCCACTCCGAGGGGCCATACTCGGTCTTCCCCTCAAAGTACTCCAGGATATAGCTCGTCTTGAAAGTATAAGGTGGCGCACCCTCACAAATCACCTCCAAACCACCGCCAACCGCGGCAGTCACAACATCGTCCACAACGGACGGCGCAAAATCAAAACTCATGTCACGATCTCCAAACGGCAGCCCCGTCATGACAGCGTACTCAGACAAGGTAATGCCGGCCTCAAAGCCAGGCATATGGAACGTCGTCGTGGTGTCCCAATACCTGTCCAAGAAGGCCCTGATCAACATCAGGTTTGCCGTCTGCTTCTTCCTCGCAATCTCCCTCTAATGGCCGACCAACGGGCCAAAAGCACTACGCAACACCCAAGCTTGCGCCCTCGGCGAAAGCTTCTCCTCAAAAACACACATTACGGACGAAACGCCCGAGAAAGTCCTCATCGAGCCCTTATCCCAACCCATCGTCGCTCGATAGGAAACGTGTCTCTCCGGAGCAAGCAGAAGGTTGTGGCCATCCCAACCCTTCGCGAAGGCCCTGTTCACACGTGATCTTCGCGGCCTAGAGCTACTCGCCCTAGGCGCAACCTCCTCGACCTCCTCAGCCTCCTCCTCAGCAACATCCATCTCGGCTTCCAGCTCATCCACCAGCTCTTGAGCAAGCTCGTCCTCAGGATCACGCACAGGGACATTTCTCCCACGGCCTGCCTGCGTGGTGACCACGTCTCGTGGGCAGGTCCCGAGGGTCAGCATCCCTCTCACTACGTGTACGCCTCAAGCCACTCGAGCTAGAGGCTCCCTCGGTCCTCGAACTAGCACTCTTACGAGATCTCGATCTCGTAACACGACTAGAATCTTCCCCTGCAACCAAACACAACCAACACATACAACTATAATACATACACACAAATAATACAAATAATACGCACATAATACATATACATCCCTCAACACATTACACTATACGCCCTACAGAGCATTTTTAGGCCTAATTCATAATTAAGTCGAAAACCGTTCTCTACACTTCAAAATTACAACTTTATGGTTTCTACGCGCCATAATAGTCCCCAACAACAACCCATTACAAGCAATTGCATTTTGGTCACCCCGATCAAAAACCCCCAATTCGCCTTAATTACTCCGTATAACTACGACTTAAGACGGTGATTTGAAAGCCTTAGCTCGACATTTTCGCAAAACTATCGTTATAGGCATGCTATACTCACTATGGGCATCCTACACCGAAGTTTAATTGAAATTCCGGGTCGGAAATTCCGGGTTCGTTTTCGGGCCCGAAACCTAATTTGGACGTTTTTCACACAAAGACGGTCTAAATCACAATCAATTCACACATACATGTTCACATGGCATAATGCAACACAATGACGTCAATTTCAAGCATTCAAACGGCAAATTTCAAGCAAAACTCGGGTTTTCATTCAAAACCCGTCTTTTCAACATTTCAAGGCAAAACTAGCTAATTACAACAACAAATAACGTAAAAGCAAGTTAAAAGGGAGCATTACCTCGTTCCATGGCAAGGCAACGCAAGACAAATGAGCAAAAACGGTTGAGAAATCGAAAAATGACGTTTTTTTGAGCAAGAAACCGTAAATGAGTTATGAACCTCACTCACGGCCTCACTCGTGTTATATAGCCCCCAACAGCCAACTAGGGAAACCGCATAACCTTATGCGGTTTGCCCCATGAACCGCATAAGGCTATGCGGTTCCTGCCCCTGGCTTTTCTCGGGTTTTTCTTGTTTTACGCCTACTTTTCGATCCCTAATTCATCCTAGCTCTAATACAACTGCAAGTACGTCCCGTACTTGTGTTAAGGCGTCACCTACAGTCCGCCATACGCGTATATTAAGCATACGGTACAGAAGCAGAAGCACGAACGCTCTTCACGACCATTACATCATCTTCTCCTCCACGGAAGGCGATCATATGCAATTACGACTACACAGACGCTCCTCGGCGAGCCCAAGCACAAGCACCCTGCAATACACACCTGACTCCAAGCATTTCACTCTACATAGACGCTCCTCGGCAAGTTCAAGCACAAACATTACACAGGCGCTCTTTCACGAGACATACACTAACATCTACACGAACATCCTTATTCAATTTCACAAGCATATGCACCCTGCACTCTAGCCCTTTTTACATCCAACACATGCAATACGAAGACATTACAAGCACCAGCACCAGCATCAACATCTGACGATACCAAGCACACGCACCAGCATCAACATCTGACGATACCAAGCACACGCAAAGGCACCAACAAACGAAAACAAGCACAACGAAGACATTCAGCAGGCCGGCAGGCCCTTATAGCATGCATGGACCGCCAAGTCCTTAAAATGCGCACGTCCCGCCCCGCTTAGCCCGGTTCGAAATCCTCGTCTCACCCATGGACACATGCTTCGTTCCGCTGACTATATCGAGACTGTAGCGGTCCGGATATGGTCGTGGAGTTTGACTAGCGCTCTAGTCCGAGCTCAGTCAAACTGGGGGCTCTGTGGATACCCATATCCGTACCCTCCCAAACAAAACCCTGTGATGTATCACGGACTTTTATTACGCATGCTTTAACGTTGACTTAAACGGTTCTAACTAATGTCGAATTCATTCTGAGTCGTTTTAAATGTTAAAATGTTTAAGGTCGCTTCACATCGCTTTAAATAAACGTTCATTTTGTCCATTTGGAGTCCAGCTAGGTCCTTGTCCTGCTTCATTTGGCATGAGCTTCGCATTTGCACTACAATTAGTCCTTTTACATTAACAAGGTCTAATTCAGCATTCCTAAATTCCTAAATTTAGGCCCGGTGGCTAAAACCGCTATTTAGCCCCCTTTTACACAAAATACGGCTTCACGTCTTACCTTATTTCACAAAAACTATGCAAACGCACCCTTTTCATTTTTCCGGATCTCGGGCCCGAAACCGAGCCCAAACCCATCCTTTGGCCCGCACTCCAAAGCCCTAAGCATCACAAAATATCTCAGAAATATCCTAGAGGTTTTCTTGAGCCACACGTTTAAGATTATCACGAAATCTTTCTAAGATATAATTCAACCGAAACTAGGAAACTACACAAAAAACCACCCCCTCAAACCGCATAAGCTTATGCGGTTTGGTGAGGCAACCGCATAAGCCTATGCGGTTTCCCCAGGCAACCGCATAAGGCTATGCGGTTCCTAGGCCTGTTTTTATCCCCGATTTCCTAATTTCTCCGAGGTTTTTAGTATATACACCCCTATACTCCGACCTCAGAAACACAATTCACAACCAGAATACATCTCTTACACCACAAATTCTCACATCATACACTCTTGCATTCACAAAAGCCTCAAGCACTCAAATCTTTGAGTTCAACACACCATCCCGTGTTGAATTCATCCTCCTTTTAAGTTCAAGAAGCGAAGCTCTGCCCAGATCTGAAGCGTCAGGACAAGGTAGTGCAGATCCACTTGGATCAAAGCTTTTCTTATTTTCTATGGACTAAAAAGGGGTCTACACTTTAGCGCCCCGCTTTGGCACCCAGTAGCTTGCACTCCAAGTGTTCTATTTTACTTCGGGTACACTCCATATCCGATGACACGCCAAAGTCGCATAAGCAACCGACCTTATAAAATAAACCAATGGACAATTGAATTTTATTTTATTTGCATGCATCTTGCACCTTCTTATTTTGCATTAAAATCAACTTAAACAATGAATTCGACCTTTAACTGAACCGTATTCGTTAACAAGTTAAACATGCTAAACTGAGGGTTTTAATCAATCTTTTTGCATCTGCATCTGCATTCTTTTACAAATTTATCGCACTTGTACGTAGCGATAACATTACCTCAAATATCATCTTACAAGGATTGTTCTAGGTCAGTAGAGGCTATTTTTACATAGGCTTTTCTAAAAGGTTTTCATAAATCATTATTTGTATTAACTCTTTTTCTAAAGTACCCTCACCCCGAATCCAATCTGGTTTCACAAGCCTTAGATCTAGGGGTGTCGGCGTGCTCCAAAATCTAGGACATGTTTTTAACTTAGAACATGGTAGCAGGTTCCTAATTTCCGCGATAATTAGGTGGCGACTCCATAACAGTTCTTAAAGGTTTTTCCAACTTAATCTTTTTTAACTTTAAAATCCGCCCTTAAGCAAGACGCCGAGTTGGGTCCCTCCCGGGTTCCACAGGAAGCCTCAAGACTATCCCAAATTTCTTTCGCACTTGCAGATGATGAAAAACGATTAGAAAATTCTTTGGTCAAACCTTTTTGCAACATAGTTAAAGCTTTAAAATTCTTTTGAGCAACTTTAAAATCTTTCTCATCATAGTCATCTTCTTGCTTTTCAATTTTCAAATCAGTAGAAAGTATAGGAATGGGTCCTTTGACTATGATTCTCCAACATTCAAAGTCAACTCCTTTTATATGATTTCTCATTTGATTTTTCCAATGACTATAATCCTTACCATCGAAGATAGGATACTTTACCAAATCGCTAGATTCCATTTTTAAAAAAATAAAAAAGACTAGGCCGAGATTTAAAAAAAATAAGAGATAAAATATCAAAACTAGAGTATTGGATCAACCTCTTTAGCGGTAAAGCTATCAAGAGCACGAGGCTCTGATACCAATTGTAGAGTCCAAGGGCCCAACAATACTCTAGGGGGGGAGGGGGGGTGAATAGAGGATTGTACCTCTTAA
Source organism: Dianthus caryophyllus (assembly GCA_023091065.1). NCBI lineage: Eukaryota > Viridiplantae > Streptophyta > Magnoliopsida > Caryophyllales > Caryophyllaceae > Dianthus > Dianthus caryophyllus. Next base: position 3,329,983 of record CM041529.1, read on the forward strand.
AAATTTTGCAATGAAATAGTAAATGCGGAAACGTAAATGCAGAAAATAAATAACACGAGGATTTAACGTGGTTCGGCCCAATTGAAAAGCCTACATCCACCCCTTCTTCTTATTAATTATTTATCAAGAGCACCTACTCCGGCCTAGCTTACAATAAATAATTAACAAACACTAGAGATCTACTCCGACCTTAGTGTGAAGCTATTCTTCTTTAACTCGAGAAATTAATCTCTAACAAGGTGATTATTTTTCTCATTACAAGTCTCTCAAATAAAAGAAAATACAATTCAATTGTCTAGAGAGACTTATCGTAACTATGCACTTTTATAGATAAGATTTAAAAACAAAAGTACACGTTAAAAAGCTTTCAAAATCAAATATGTATTTTGCAAAATAAATGAAGAACACGACTTAGACACACGGTCAAAAATGTTTTGCAAAAATGTAAAATTCGAAACTTTTGAAAGACTTAGTTTTTATTAGAAATGTATGTGATTAGCTTGGGTGATCATTTATCAAAATGAAACACAAGTACTTATAGTACTTCGTGTAAAATGATATCACACACACCACAATATTATTTTTATTATTACTTGCAAATCAAGAAGAAAATAATATTGTATCATAAAATATTCCAAGCTTCCTAATTAAAAGATTAAGTTAGATAGCAAATATAATTAGGAAGATCTTCTAGGATTACTTGTTCTCCAAGAACGAACCTAGACATATGAGTCTAGTTAGGAGATACAAGATATTATACCACAATATTAGAAAATAATTCTTTTAAAAATATAATAGAAAATCCGAAAATATGGATTTGTATCATACAATATTTTCGGCCAAATTAGTAAAAGAATAAGAGTGATTTTTCCAAATAAAAATATTGTGTAGAATAAGTTTTGAGGAAGAAGATTATCACAAAAGATGTTTTGCAAGATCACTAGATATAAGAAATAGTTTCCACTTCTTTTACAATTAGATTTTCATATATTTGCCTAAATAAAATATACTCAAATCTAATTCTAAGATGAGTAAAGATATTCTCACATATATGATCGCAAAAATATAAACACTCTTAAGTAAAGGATAATTCTTTAGAAAATATTGAAAAAGATATCTAAAATATATTTAGAGAAAACCTTTTATAGTACTAATGTTACTACAACATGAAACCATGTTATGATAAAATTACTACTAGGATTTGTAGTGCATAGCTTCGTTAAGTCACTTTACAGATTTTAGTCCTAAAGTCTTGACTTGATACGAAGCTCGTCTTTCTCACTTTCGTCTTCCTCTCTTGAACTTGGAATCCTATGCATCATGAACTCAAAGCAAACGACCAAGTGATATACGATATAGAAATAAATAACTTGACAATATCAAAACTAAACGTGGAGTCAACAATGAGCAAACTTGTTAGGAAGTGAGTGAGAATTCGGTTAATCGCTAGTGCTTTAGGAATAGCACACTCTTGACGCTCAAGAGTGTCTATGTACTCAATCATCTTGAGCACATGGGGACCAACGTTTTGGCTCTTTACAAGCTTAGCATCGAAAAATCGCACCGCGGCTACATAAAGTCTAATTTGCGGTGCCTTAGAGAACATCGTCGTCACTCTAGTGAATATCTCATATGCACTTTAGTGAGTGACGAAGCGAAGTTTGAGAGTAGGTGACATTGACCAAATCAACACATTTTTCATGTCATTGTACACCTTTAGGTGCTCATCCTAGGCGGCTCGTGCCGCCGCGGTGGCCCTAAGTCCGGGTTCGGCGGGAGGTTGCTCGGTAAGGTACTTAAGCACATTGTCGGATTGAGCAGCGCCCCTTATAGTTGAATCTCATTCAACAAAGTTGCTACCGTCATCTTTTAGAATACACTTATCCATCACGGTTCTCAACCATGAGTCTTTACCCAAAATGGGTGCGGGAGTTGATGTTGTCATTGCGTTTTGAAAATGATTCTACAACGATTTAGGGGAAATATATAAGCTGTAACAACCCGGATTTTTCCAACAAAATAAAATAAAGGAATAAATAGGATTTATAAAATAAAAGAAAATAAAAGCGAGCCACGGTGGCGGAAACACCGTGGAATCCGGATCATTACTCACTAAACCAACTAACCAACGATAAAAATGTAGGCCTTGAGGCCTAGAAGTGGGGAGCAAATACCCCTTACACATTCAAACTCTAAAATGAAAGTAAAATAACAATAATAAGTCTAAACATCCTCGCAAGCCTAATCCAAAATCACTCCAAGGTTAGCTATAGGTCATCCTCACGGCGTCCTCATTTGACAAACCCGATCCCGCGCATACCTATAAAAGAGAGGCAACAACCACAATCAGTGGGGAGTAACTAGGTGCTCCCCAGTCATATTTTAACATAACAAAACGTAAACAACAATGCAACAAGCTCACCTGGCCTACGGCCTAATAACAAAGTACAACAACATTTACAACCAACAAACAACCAAAGAACAACAATACATAAACAACAAACAACACGGCACAACCAAAGTTGTGTCCAAACCAACTGAGCTCTCAAGACGATATTTCTTCCAACCAACTGCGAGAGTAAGCGCGGAGAGCTGGGTGAAGCAACAAGAATCACCCCGGGTGAAGCAACAAGAATCACCCAAACCCTATGGCGGAACAGCAACAAGAAGTTCCTCAATCACAAGTCTAAATTTGGCCAAATTCCACCGAGCAACAAGAACGGTGACGACATAAATATAACCATAGTCTCTAACCCTTCTGGTTGAGAACCCATAGTCGCTCTAACTAAGCAACAAGAATAGTCGAGGGGATCATGGGCGGTATCCGTCCATCCTAGGACGTCGTATCTTCTCACACATGTGCCAGAACAGTACCTATGTGCAAACTTAACTCAAGCACTATCTGTTAACCTGTTAACCTATCTCCAACACTTCCAGCACAACCATACAACCACAACAACCATACTCATACATACACAAGCCTCATTACAATCATAACCAACCATACATACGGAGTACAATATGAGTAACATACATTACGAGTCATACATTCAATTGACATGCTCATAATCCTTCATTTAGTGATCAAACAAAGTGTAACTCGATTCATTATAGCATAGATAACATCCTAAGACATGCTTAGACTCAAACAAGTGACAAACAAACCGACTCACACACACAAACCTCACGGCCTATGTGCACCACACACGGCCACCACACACAACACCCATTTTCTTGCAACACGATCGATTCTTATGCGATCCATTAACAATTCATGTGATTAACTCAATTAAACACGCATTAAAACACTTCTAGACTTAATCAAATCATCATAATTCACAATTTAACTTTAGGTGATTCATTCAAACATCAAGATCTATTATAATTAAGTCAAAACAAGAAGAAAACGAGAGGGAAAAAAGAGACAAGGGCAACGGCCCTCATCACAACACACACGGCATCAACAACAACCAACGCCAAATCGATTTCCAAGGATTTACAAACATGATTAGCAATAAACTATGTGAAATATGCATTATAATATGATAGTATGACAACCCTAGTATGAGGCCCTAGATCTAGTATGACAACATGATGAAAACAACAATCAAACAACAAGATTTGCAAACACACAATGAACCAACAACGTAGACAACAAGATCCATAACAATTAGGCATACAAGATAAGAACACATAAAATAATACAAAATCAGAAAAATAAAAGAGCTAGAAGAGATGATATACCAAGGGAATTGACTAGAAAAGAATTAAAGCTTAAGAGATGAAAGAATAAAGGATGATCAACAATGGTGTTTGGATGAGATTTTGTGAGAGTTTTGAGGGAGAATTATGAGGTGAGATGAGGAATGAGATTAGGGAGATGAAAATCTGATCTTAAGGTTGCTAGGGCTAGGAGTGAACAAGATATTTAATGACTTGAGCAAAAAGCAACCACATGAAACCCTAAAACCCAACCCGAGTTGAGGGATCGGCTCAACCCAGGTTGGAGCGGTTCGATCTGGCTCCTGAAAATTTGGCAGTTGCGACGGTGTCGAAAAAATACGCAGTTTAGCCTTTTGAATCACCTGAATCGGAGTCCATATGAGGAAATTACACCGTTTTTAAGTTAATTACACCGTTTTTAAGTTCTGACTACAGTGTAGCTTAATCCACGCGACAAGTGAACTGATTTTCTCGAGCTAAAAATGAGAAAATCAAGAGAAATGAATTACGAATATTTTTGAGACGAACAATTAATATTAGGAAAAGTCGGGGTGTTACAATCCTACCCCCTAAAAAGAAGTTTCGTCCTCGAAACTTGAGAACAAAAGAATACCCCCAAAGGATTAAGAAAGCTACCTACTCCTATGGTCCTCAAGACAAGAATCGCTAACTCTACTCACCTCGATAACAAGGGCATAGACACGCTTAAAGACGCTTAAGTTAACCCGACATCACATATCCCTCGTATGATGCTCAACCCACTCATATAACCCTTTAACACTATTGGTGCATCTTATGCTCGACAATCCTCAAATTAGGCATACTAGCCTCACAAGACCATACCGTTCAACCAAGCATCTTCCTCAACAAGTCTAACCAAAACCTCAGACGGGTTCTAACCCAAAAGGCACCATTACCTATGTTACCAAGACAAACTAACGCGTAAGCTAATCCCCAAATCAATGCTAATGTCAAGCCTCATATCCTTAATCATAACGTGATGCAAACTCAAGTCTATAACGCTTCTCATATCTATCCACACTCTCCACAACGAAATAACCATAATTATGTCATACCATATCGTCTCATTCTCAAGTCACACGTATACTAACACGTAGCTATCAAAGTGTATCGTTGAAAGCTTACTACTCTCTCAACCCATTATTACCATACACAAGTCTATCCACACCTTTCTCGAATGTCACTACCTTACTGACCACCAGTTCTCTCCTCCCATTAATGAATTTCCTTATACTTAACACATACACAAAACCAAAAAGATGCACATTGGTCATTCCTACATTATCCTTTAAAGTACAAACCCCAAAGTTTTATCGTGCTCATTATGACTTTTTAGCTTTCCCTCACTCAACCATCACTTACCTCGATAACACTTCTCGATTCTCACTATCCCATGATTATCATACGCCATATACCAACATACCTATGGTTCCAAAAGTCCTCCCTGTGTAGAGATCATAATCTCCCTTATACTCACCGTCAATCAAATCATCAATCCCAAAGGCTAGGACTCACAAGTGCATTAACTCATAATTATACAGCGGTCCCGGGTTGCACTATCTAAGAATCGCAAAACTAAGAATCCTCAAAAGTTACAACGACCAACCATGTGCATGAGCTAGTAAACCACTCATACTATCCACTATTTATAAACCAAACTCTATCATCTATGACTCAAATGACAGCGACAGCCTAAGGATCAGATCTCGAGCTAGATAAGGGTGAAGCACCTTACGGCCGCTAGTTGACAAGCAAGAGATCAGGGAAACTTAACAGGGACAAGATTGATATTAAGACACCAAGAGTTCTTACAAAATTTGGATGTGAGTGGCAATCGAAAGGCATGGGAAGGAAAGAAATAGAAGATCGGCACCTTAAAAGTCGGCTCAAGACAAGAGAAATAGCTACCTGAGGCAACTAAAAGAACATAATAACATAAGACCCGATGACAAGACCAAAAGGCGATAGATAGGGTCATGGTATAAAAGTGATGAGTTATGATGAATAAGAAAAAAAAGAAGGAATGAAACGAATTAAGTAAAAATATGACATAATAAATCTTTGCAAGAAACTGCTCAACAACCACCAATTTTTCAAAAGAAATTTTTAATATGAAATGATGAGAGAAAATGGAAATATTCTTTAAGAGTTCACAAATGAAGGCATAAGACTCGTTTCCAACAAAGAACTCAAATTGGTTTCGTTATGAAGGAGAGACGAAAAGGTAATTCCCAATAAGTTTGACAGATATAGAATATGATCAGAAGTAACAATTTCAAAGAGAAGTCTTAAAGTCGAGTTTCCAAAATGACATTGATTTAATTTTTAGAGGAATAAAGTTGCTAAAATACCAAGTGGAATAAATAATGTTTAAATAAACCAAATGCTCAAATTAGAAAACTTAATAAAAGAAGGTTTAGGATAACAAGGAGGTTTTGATCAAAAGTGGATGCAATAGATAAATGTCAGTCATTTCAAATTTGATTGAGTAAAAAGCCATCAAAATGTATTGACGTGTTTAAAAAAAATGAATGGAATAGTAAAACAATACCGATTAAAATTTTTCCTCAACATAGTTACAAAATAAGAAAGTACAAGAAGGATAAACAAACCATTACAACATAAATATACGAAAATAGGTTTTGTTAATAGAACTGACTGAAAACATTCTTGAAATAAAAGAGTTTAGACATTATTTCAGCACGATCTATTGAAAAAGATGAGGATGAACATAATAATAAATTTTATTGGGGAAAAAGAAACTCAAACTGTAATCACGAGCTGATAGTTTTAAAACAACTATATAATAAGATCAAGAACTAGAAGGAACTAAAGACAAGCGTAGCTAACAAGCTGAAAGACGTCCCTACGAATACGGCAGGAGACTTAGATTAGGAGCTTCCGCTGCGTGCCCTGATGGTAGGACCATACATTCGCAATTCGGCTTCAAGTTTCTTGCTCCAGCTGATCAATTGGTACGAATCAAAGACTTTAAGAGTTAAATTTCTAGATATTTCGAAAGGTCAAATGAAAGAGAGAGATTTTAAATTAGAAAACTCAAATGATTAAAGTTGAAGAAACGAATAAATCGAAAAGTTAAAACAAGGGATCGACAAGGCATAAATAGACTAAATTTTTTGATAAAACAGAACTCTCAAATGAATAATATTAAAAAGAAGGGTCATAAAAGTGTATTAAAACGGAATGTAAAATACCCCTTTTTTGTCGATATTAAAAATGAAGGCTAACATGATTTGATAAGAAAATAGAAGTATAAAGGATTTAGTTTAGAATGGTGAGTATGATGAAAGCAAAGAAACCAAGTAGTACATAAGAAAGCAATTACCAGAGTGAAACATTTTGAAATAAAGAAATAAATTTAAAAACGACGATTAAATCAAATCAAAAGCTTTTAAAGACTATTTTAGAGGCAGGACTAGTAAATTTTAAATGTAGAGATTTATCGAGTCGACACCCGACCTCGCATGACTCCATCATTCCTGTACCTGTATCCAAAGCAACCATATGATCTAACGGTGGAAATCCTAAGACCACCATTCACACATCTACTCATACATATGCACAAATAACGTAGACCCCCTAATGTGTCTACCCCAACACTCTCACTCGGTGTTCTAAGTCAAATCCTACTCACTCACCTAAGAGAGTTGGGAGCGTATTCGCTCTGTTACCAACTGTAACAACCCGGATTTTTCCAACAAAATAAAATAAAGAAATAAATAGGATTTATAAAATAAAAGAAAATAAAAGCGAGCCACGGTGGCGGAAACACCGTGGAATCCGGATCATTACTCACTAAACCAACTAACCAACGATAAAAATGTAGGCCTTGAGGCCTAGAAGTGGGGAGCAAATACCCCTTACACATTCAAACTCCAAAATGAAAGTAAAATAACAATAATAAGTCTAAACATCCTCGCAAGCCTAATTCAAAATCACTCCAAGGTTAGCTATAGGTCATCCTCACGGCGTCCTCATTTGACAAACCCGATCCCGCGCATACCTATAAAAGAGAGGCAACAACCACAATCAGTGGGGAGTAACTAGGTGCTCCCCAGTCATATTTTAACATAACAAAACGTAAACAACAATGCAACAAGCTCACCTGGCCTACGGCCTAATAACAAAGTACAACAACATTTACAACCAACAAACAACCAAAGAACAACAATACATAAACAACAAACAACACGGCACAACCAAAGTTGTGTCCAAACCAACTGAGCTCTCAAGACGATATTTCTTCCAACCAACTGCGAGAGTAAGCGCGGAGAACTGGGTGAAGCAACAAGAATCACCCAAACCCTATGGCGGAACAGCAACAAGAAGTTCATCAATCACAAGTCTAAATTTGGCCAAATTCCACCGAGCAACAAGAACGGTGACGACATAAATATAACCATAGTCTCTAACCCTTTTGGTTGAGAACCCATAGTCGCTCTAACTAAGCAACAAGAATAGTCGAGGGGATCATGGGCGGTATCCGTCCATCCTAGGACGTCGTATCTCCTCACACATGTGCCAGAACAGTACCCATGTGCAAACTTAACTCAAGCACTATCTGTTAACCTGTTAACCTATCTCCAACACTTCCAGCACAACCATACAACCACAACAACCATACTCATACATACACAAGCCTCATTACAATCATAACCAACCATACATACGGAGTACAATATGAGTAACATACATTACAAGTCATACATTCAATTGACATGCTCATAATCCTTCATTTAGTGATCAAACAAAGTGTAACTCGATTCATTATAGCATAGATAACATCCTAAGACATGCTTAGACTCAAACAAGTGACAAACAAACCGACTCACACACACAAACCTCACGGCCTATGTGCACCACACACGGCCACCACACACAACACCCATTTTCTTGCAACACGATCGATTCTTATGCGATCCATTAACAATTCATGTGATTAACTCAATTAAACACGCATTCAAACACTTCTAGACTTAATCAAATCATCATAATTCACAATTTAACTTTAGGTGATTCATTCAAACATCAAGATCTATTATAATTAAGTCAAAACAAGAATAAAACGAGAGGGAACAAGAGACAAGGGCAACGGCCCTCATCACAACACACACGGCATCAACAACAACCAACGCCAAATCGATTTCCAAGGATTTACTAACATAATTAGCAATAAACTATGTGAAATATGCATTATAATATGATAGTATGACAACCCTAGTATGAGGCCCTAGATCTAGTATGACAACATGATGAAAACAACAATCAAACAACAAGATTTGTAAACACACAATGAACCAACAACGTAGACAACAAGATCCATAACAATTAGGCCTCATACATGCTAAAATACAACTAGATCACACCTAGTTACCTTAGTCAAGTCAAACTCCTTGTTATTCTTCTTCTTCCTCCACAAGGACAGTGTCTCCTTCCTCTAGATCTCCTTCTTCTTTGAATAACCAAGCCAAATCACACAAGCAAAAGCATACAACATAAGAACACATAAAATAATACAAAATCAGAACAATAAAAGAGCTAAAAGAGATGATATACCAAGGGAATTGACTAGAAAAGAATTAGAGCTTAAGAGATGAAAGAAAGGATGATCAACAATGGTGTTTGGATGAGATTTTGAGAGAGTTTTGAGGGAGAATTATGTGGTGAGATGAGGAATGAGATTAGGGAGATGAAAATCTGATCTTAAGGTTGCTAGGGCTAGGAGTGAACAAGATATTTAATGACTTGAGCAAAAAGCAACCACATGAAACCCTAAAACCCAACCCGAGTTGAGGGATCGGCTCAGACCAGGGTGGAGCGGTTCGATCTGGCTCCTGAAAATTTGGCAGTTGCGACGGCGTCGAAAAAATACGCAGTTTAGCCTTTTGAATCACCTGAATCGGAGTCCATATGAGGAAATTACACCGTTTTTAAGTTAATTACACCGTTTTTAAGTTCTGACTACAGTGTAGCTTAATCCACGCGACAAGTTAACTGATTTTCTCGAGCTAAAAATGAGAAAATCAAGAGAAATGAATTACGAATATTTTTGAGACGAACAATTAATATTAGGAAAAGTCGGGGTGTTACATAAGCATTCATTGTATTCAAAAGCATTTAAATTCATTTAAATGCCCATTTATATAATGATCTCCCACGAAATTATATAAATGATTCCGAGACTCGCTTCTAGATAAAATTAGTCATCTCATGTTTCCTTTTATGTAAAAACGATAAGTCAACACTTGACTAGTTCTACACTAGAACTCTCGGTTGATGATTTTCTTTAAAATTCATCCTTTATCCCCAAATAACTCTTATTTGGTTGAGTTCAAACCAATTTAGCATGAGACTTCCTCTCACTACTTACCCATGGTAACGAGGTTCCACGTTGCGGAGGTCCTCATGAACATGGGGTTCATAGTTGCTACAATCAGAAAGGCTTAACCTCAATTCATTTTTAATAATGTGGGTGATCTTGTCAATTTACTCATAAAATTCTTTATAAGTGAACTAATTTAAGAAACGTGACTTAAATCGACAATCATAGTGGGTGGTAAGTAGCATGCATGGCGATTTTAGCATGTGAACGATTAAACAAACAAGCACACAAGCATAAACACACAAGCATGAACCCTAGTATGGCCACCTAAAAAGGAAATAAAATTACGAGTTACAAATTAGAAACCAACTCCTTTGGTCCCTCTTCAAATGAACTTCATCCATGGCCCCTCCTTGTGTGCTTTAGAACTCTTCTAAGGCACCGTCACGATCCATCGCCGGTCTTCGATTTACAAATAGTTACAAATATAATTTACAAATGAAATTATACATTTATAAATGAAAATAAACTATATAAATTACAAACCGGCACGAGATCACATTTAATTACATGCCAACCGATATTCCCTTACATTACGGGTAATATCGGCAAAAATAAAGCAAACTATGGCCATACTAGGTAAAAGAACAAACATTCAAACAACATTCATTCATCCAAACATGCAAACATAATGCTTATGAATAAAACATGCCAAAATCGCCCTAAAACTTTTATCGATTTAACAATTTAAATCTCCGTCTCATATTTTATCGATTAATCTCATATTAATCAATAATGCTTAAAAAGACTTTTAAGCATGAACTAAAACTTCTAAACTGATTTAGAACACCCAAAATTAGTCTTTACTAATTCATGGTGATTTTAGTTCATTATTGTGGTCATTTTGCTAATTACTTTAACTTTAATCATAACTATTTATGAATAAAGCATTAAAATACATTATAATATAAAATAAAACCATTTTTATTTTGGAAAACTTTTGTACATTCTGGAACTCTTCCAGGATGTCAAAAATGCAAAGCTTGCTCAAAATCTTTTAAGAATGATTTTTATAACAATAAACATACGATTTCATAGATTTTATCTCATAAAATCAATAAAACCTTCAAAACAGTGAGTAAAAATGCCAAATTTATACCTTAGCATCCTTAAAATATATGAAAACAGTGGAATAAATTTCATGTCCGGAAAACAAATTTTACTATATTTTTGACATTAACATTCATTTTATACCGATTTATATCAAATATTTGAATAAATATTCAAAATTCAAAATCTAATTTTTAAAATTTACATGCAGAAAGTATAAACAGCATATTTCACCGTGTAAACATTTCGAGACCAGATTCCAACTATAACTATTTATAGTCATTATTTTAGCCAAAAACACACTTTTTGACTCGATTTTGTATAAAAATCATTATAATTAGCAAAATAATTCCAAACATTACGAAATTTGACCAGCAGCTCAATGAGACCAGAAACCTTGCATGTTATAAAAATCACGTGTTAAAACCACTTTTAACACCATTTTCGGATTTTAGTATATTTATTCTCAATAAATATATAAAAACTCCAAAATGAACAAAATAAATTTGTAACTATAAGCTAGCTTTGATACCACTTGTTGAGTTCCGATAACCCTTTACTAATCCATTATTAGTATAAATCAAATGACTCTAATTTGATGAGCAAGATCTATGTAGTTACAATTTACTTTGTAGCTTAAGTTCAGAGAAATTTATACCTTCTCTTAAGGAATAAAATGGGCACAAATACGAGAACTCCTTTCTCGATTTATTATTTGAGCTATGAGTTAGGATGATCCTCCAAAACCCGAGTTTCCAAAATAGGAAACCTCTTTCTTGTTGCACCCAAGAACAACTCCAAATACTACTAGTGATTTAGACTAGAAATCACTAATAGTTACTTGATATTTAGTATATTATTATTACTAATAATTACTAACACTTAGTAAATATTAGTAGTAATATTTAGAGAGTTTTAGAGAGGTTTTAGAGAGATGCTTGCATACTTGCTTATGGCTTTGGCTAGCCTTATTTTTATAAAGAAAAAGAACACAACAAGTGTACACTACACTTGATTAGGCCGGCCTAATGCACAAGGAAGGAGAGAAGAGCTTTTTCTTATTTTGGACAAAAGCTTAGGCATGCATTTAGGCACAATGATTATGTCTTGAGCATGCTTAACAACTCACAAGAAAACAAAGTGAATAGGACAAGAAGGAATCTTATTCCTCCTCACTTCAATTTGGACGGTCCAAAAGGGGCTATTATGAGTCCATTTTGTTTTCAATATTTGTCTCACAAATACTTATAATTTAACACTTAATCATCTAATATGATAAAGTATAAATTATCAAATTAAACTCTTAACTCTCCTTTAATATATATGTATACTTACATATATATTAAAATTGTACTATTACTAATCTCATTAGTCAATTAGTACACAATTAGTGAATGAACAATTAATCACTAATCCTCGTCTCCTCTATTAATTTTATCGATATAAAATTAATCATTCGAGTTCCTAACTCGATTTCTCTCACTGACTAACTATTAGTCGATTTATCAAGTTACTAATCTAATTGTATCTTATACAATTAATTAGCTTATTTATTTGGAGCACGTTCCTATAGGTGTGACTCAAAGGGATCAATTGATTACCGCCGTCTCACGACAATAACGTCAAACTTTAGTCAGCCAACCGTTATTGATTTACGTTAATCAATTGACAATAATTTAGGATTATCCCCTTGTATTCCTTAATTGAGATTTATTAAGTAATCGCACTATTTGTGGAGGACACTTACTCTAACATTAAAGTATATCAACTGTTACACTAATAGCTTTTACGTGTTATTTTAACAAATTTATATTAATCCTTAAGTATTTTTTTGATACGATGTAGCTGTTACTTTAAAGTGTAACAATTGTTACTCTAATAGCTTTTACGTTTTATTTTAACAAAATTTTATGAATCCTTTTATTTTCTTGGTGCGATGTTACTATTTCTTTGACATGAAACCAATGTTACTTTAAAGTGTAACAATTATAACTCTAATAGCTTGTACGTGTTATTTAGCCATACATTATCGTCTTTAGCAAAATATGAAAATAGGTCTAAACTAGAATAATTAATGAGAATACATGTAAAGTTGTTTCTAATAAAATTAGACAAAGCCTTGATTACAATAAAACTAGTCTTATTAAATTTTCAATAACCGATTCTTGACTTGAACTTTAAATTTGGAATTCTCTACACTGTGTCTCTTGTTCATGTTTTCCTGAATCTATATTGATCTCAACAAGAAGTATACCAAAATCAAACTTAATTCAACCTCCAAGTGTCTCCAAGTTACATAAAACTGACTCCTAAACACTTACTAATAACGCTCCATCACGCTCCATCAATGTGCACAAATTAGTTCTCCATATTGTTAAATAAATATAGTTTCTTATATAGAACATATTTATGATACTCCAACTTACGAATTTAAAAAATTTATGAAATGATTAATTTTTAAATCAATTGAAAGCGTTGGTAGGAACATAAACTTCTTTTAATTTAAAACTTCACAAATTCTTATATAAAATACATATATCCGTCTTAAGTTAAGATTGGTGAAGTATTTTAAGATAAGACAAAAGAAAATATATTGGCGAATAACAAGTGGAGAAATATTTGACCCGTTTACGTTTAAGACGAATTCTTAAAACAGATTTATTGAAGAAAAAAAAAAACGGACTATATGTTGGCCTAATTTGAAAGAAACTTTACTACTTTGAGCTGGTAATCAATAAACTAATACATTCAAATTAGCATCCTAAATGATTGTCTAAATTACTAAAATACGACAAAAGACAACTTACGAGTCATGATTAAGTGATCAATCATGTCATTATGGGCCCATAGAAAAGCGAAGAAACATGATAACCTCAGTCATCAATCATATAATTCATATGGAATTATCATTGATAATTCGTAATAATTATGATAAGGACATGAGAAGGTGCGTAGGACTGTAGGACCCAACGTAATTTTGTTAGAATCACGAACGGCCCGGCAAACGTGGAAGAAGAGAATAGCGGCCATGCTCCAAGTCAGATTCACATTTCTCAAAACCAATTAGAATGAGAGGAGCTCCTTGCACTTTATAAACCACACCAAACTCTCTTCCACAATCGATGTGGGACTCTCACACGCAAGCGATAACACTCCAACACTCCTCACACGTGAGGTCGCCTGAAACCTGCGCTAAACCACGAAAGACACCTGAGTGGTATAAACAACCCGAACTCACGAGGCGATAACCCGAACCCAATCGGAGCAAGAAACCCTCAAAGAGACCTCCTCCGGTGGCATAATTTTCAACGGCCGCTTTTAAACTTATCGAACCCGGCGAACCCGCTGATACCACGTTAGAATCACGAACGGCCTCATTAAACCCGAATGAAGAGAATGAGCCATGTTCTCCAAGTCAGATCCACATTTCTCAAAACCAATTGGCAATGAGAGGAGTTCCCTTAGACTTTATAAACCACACCAAACTCTCTTCCACAATCGATGTGGGACTCTCACATGTGGGCAATAACACTCCAACAAATTTAATTGCTTAGCTTGTGGGAATTCATACCAAAATTGTTCTGTGGCTCTAAATTTATTATGAATTTATGTGAAGGTTTTATGCTTATGAATTGGGCAAGAAATTATGGGTGAAGATAGGGACGTACTCTTATAACAACGAACGATAAAAAGAATAAAGTTATAATTGTACGAGTAACGTGTTTTTCCATGCTACATGTCACGAGTGCCCCATATTTGTGTTAGAAATGTTACTTTCGAGCCTTTGATTTCAGTGACAACGTTTCAAAATCTCATATTTTAGGAACGTGGGGTTCACCCTTCTAAAACAATTAATTTTTCGCCCCCAAAATTACCATAATATCCTTACATGTTAAAAATGAGTTCTTTTTAAGCATTAAAGTCAAGGGTATTTTAGTCTTTTTACTTAAAATAAGGGAGCGATAAATAACAAAAAGGGTGCGTGAAATAACAACTCCCTTCTAAAAACCACGAAACTATTGAAATTAAGTATAGAGGTCAATAAGGTCATATGGTCATAATAATCTACTCTGTAGCTAATGATTGTCTTGGCCACCAACCCTGCTCGACCCAAAGACGCCCGTCAGCATTCTTAATGGCCCGCCTTGCCTTACAAAGCCCTGACCCACTGTCTTAGGAAGGGTCAAGCTCAGGCCTTCATTTTTATGGCCTAGCCTTCTGGCCCTTCCCTTTTCAACAAATTTCAAACAAATGGGATGGGCTTAGGCCTTGATGTTTAAGGCCCGGTTCCGACCCTGCCCGCCATCCTAGCGGGTCGTGCCTGGCCTGAAATTTACGGCCCAAAGTTAGGGGAGCCCGACCCGTGGCAAGGTTTAATCCACTCGAAGAAAAATTAATAAATTATCTTTCTTTTTCGATGACAAAAAGGGTATAAATTGTTATTTGTTACTTGCGAGGATATATGTCTGCTAACATGTCTTACTCCTTTTTTGTTGACTCGACCACGTCGTTTAGTTTTGATGACGACGTTGATTTTTGTTTACTATGCTATAATCCGTGTGTTAGTGTTTATGATACTTAGTAGGTTGTGAAGCATTCGACTAAGAATCAAGCTATTGCTATGGGAAACGCGAATCAAATCAAGGCTATACAAAATAAATGAAGGCTATAATCCGTGTGTTAGTATTTATGATACTTAGTAGGTTGTGAATCATTCGACTAAGAAATGAATGAAATAGACCCAAAAAATAAAAATAAAAAAATTGTTTAACTTGCACTTTTTCTAAAATTGATTTTAAAAACTCTTACATTTTCAATTTTTTTTTTTTAAACTCTCATTTTTTTAAACACACCTTTAAAAACTACCACTAAAATCTCATTTTTACCATAATAAAAGTTTATTTTAACTCATGAAAATATTGAATTCTCGATTTATTCTTTTCACATTTTGAGTTTTGATAGACAAAAGCGTACGTTCAGTGATGGATATACTAAAACAAATTTTTTCATTTTCACAAAAAATTGCGGTAAATTTTTTTGAGAAAATATTAATAAAAGGTTAGAGTTTTTGCAAAAAAAAAAAAAATAAATTACAAATTAAGTGAATTTTAAAATCATAATTATAAAAAGTGAAAGTTGTCAAATCAGCCAAATAAAAAAATAAAAAGAACAACCAAAATGAAAGGGAAGACTAACAAGAAAACAAAATTTATTTTGAGAGTCCACCAATGTCAAAATTGCGATCAATAATTGAATAAATTCACGTTTATTTGGATTATATCCAGCACTACACAAGTACACATAACATCAACAATATGAAAGCAGTCACATAAGTACGTAGACATATATATACTTCAATAAGTCTCTCTTAAAACGGGTTATCCGTCTTAAACTTAAAACGGGTCAAGTATCTATTCACTTGCACACATAAAACAAAATACTCTACTTTTTTCTACACTATTTACTTTTGTCTTATCTTAATTATTTGACCCGTTTTAAGCTTAAAACGGGTTACTCGTTTTATATGAGAATTTGTGTATATACTTGCATCACTTCATGGTTAGTATGCGTAGAATGATGCTCCATTAGCAATCATTCATTCCTCTTGCAACACAGACCAAGTGATTTCTAGGAAGTAGGAACTAACTTATCTCGTAATTTGATTAATTTTTTTTGGTTTTCTAGTATTTTGAACGGTCCACAACTTGCAAATCTTTGCTTTTAGCTGCCTGGAGAAAAAGGTTCATCATCCTTAGAACAGTGTAGCGATCACTTTTTATACAGATTTAGCAATTGTCTCACTTTTTTTAACGCTCAATGTGGTCGATCAATTTCATTGACTGATGTAACTAGGAGGACTTGAGGTCTCAGCTCGAGACATCGTATTGTGAATTATTTTAGTCTATTTAATACTCCGTACTTTATATCTATCAAAAGATAACAAAAAATATAAAAATCAATCCAACTCGTAGTATTTGTTGGGACCAAAGCGGTGGCCCAGAACCCCAGGCAGCCTAGACAGTCTGTGATCCATAGTGCGGTCCAGAACGCATACAACAAGACTGCACAAGATGCATAAACAAAGCAAGGTCGGGAGAGGAAAAGTCAAGATGGGCCAAACCCAACAAAAAGAGGCAAACACCAAAGAGCAAAGCCCAAGGATGCTACAGCAACCCTAGGAGCAGACGCTGGAAGACTTGGTCAAGGGGCAGAAACAGAGCCTTGAAGATAGGAACCGCAAGAGAGATCGTTGGGGAAGTTAGCTACAAAGAGAGGAAGAGACGTTGGAACCAAAGACACTATAAAAGGAGGAGAATTCAGAAGAAGAGAGGATCAGAAGAGACACTACTCAACCATACTATATTCTACGCAATTCACAAACACTCAAATACTTTATAATTATTCTACACCTTTATTATATCCTGTACCAGTTGGTGCAGATCCTGTACCTATCTTTTCTGAACTAGTGAAGGTCCTCTCCTGGCTTGGCGCCCGTGGTTTTTCCCTTAACATTTAAGGGTTTTTTTCCCACGTAACATATCGTGTGTCTTGTGTCATTTTTGTTATCTTTTCATACGTTTAAACTAAATCACAACGATCACCATAAAATACCACCTAAAGGATAGTACTAGTAAACCTACAAATCTCAGAATCGAACCGTGGGAGAAAATCACCCCGAACAGTTTGGCGCCGTCTATGGGGATACTAGTTTACTAATCTTACAAAACATTTCAAGTCGGCACAAGTTCAACCAGCGTGAAAGATGGCAGATCCCAGTGCAGAGGCCATGCTCAAACTCCAGGAGGAACTACAACAAGCCAAGCAGGCTGCAGAAGAGGCCAAGGCAGAGGCTGCAAGACTAAAGGAGGCTGAGGCTGTCCTGAAGAAGCAGTTGCAAACCTCTGCTCACAAGAAGGCCTCAGGATCCTGATAAGGCTAAGTCGTATCACCTTAATCAAAATAAACCTAAATGACAACTAACAGCAGATAGCAGCAAGTAGGGATCGAATCCACAGGGAAACGGTGTAGTCTCAGGTTAAAGTCGGAGTAACAGGTTCAACTCAGGTGTGAAAAGGTTTGTTTTAAGCTAAACTAAAGCAGATAAAAAGACAAGATGAAAATATATAGAGAAAGATTAGGGCGTCGGGTTCATATATGACAACGATTCAGGAACACAAGTTAATAAGACGGAAGAGTTAAACTGTGCAACTTGACTAGGTTTGTAAAACGCTCTCTCGAGTCAATTTTAGCCTTAAGCAAATTTAGCGGGCTCTCGCTACTTACTAAATTCAACTTATCTAACTCGCGTAAGTCTAGTTTTAACTCGGCTTTCGAGCTTAAATCAAAACATACTCAGGTCCAATTAAACTCGCTTAAATCGGTGATCAAAGTAAATAAACCTAATTCAATTGACATAAAACGCGTAGAAAGAAATCAAGAGCACAATTTAATCAACCAATTTAATCTCAAAACATGTTCCTAAATCATATGTCACAAATCACCCTAACCCTAATTGGGAGATTAGCTACTCATGATAAGGGCAATAACAATAATAATAATAATAAGAGACATAATTGAATAAATAAAGCAAATAGAATAAACCTGGAATAAATACGGAGTACTGACGATTATAAAAGAGCAAATCTTGAAAAGCTAAACTAAAGTTGGAGTTTTGAGAGAGAAACTAAAAGTAAACCTAAAATAAAGCGAGAGAATGAAAACTAAAACTCCAGGATAAGTTGTAATTCACGAGCTTATGTTTATATATAAGACTTCCTAAAACTAATCTCGGATAAAAACCAAACCGACCAAAATAACAAAGCGTGGTAGCCGCCTGGCTGGACCGGCCGGTCCCAAATCATGGGCCGGCTCTCTTGCTTCAACTTGGGCCAAGTTCTTGGCCTTGCTCTTCTTGTTTTGGGCCTAAATATCTCGAGGCCCTTCTTAGTCCTTGGTCTTGGCTCGTCTTCCCGAGCTCCCGAGTGAGCTCGAGCTTGGTCTTTTCGTCTCGCGTCTCGTAATGCTCCATTCGTCCCGGGTTTTGGCTCAAAACCACCAAAACCTGCAAAATGTAAATGAAATGCAGCAGTAACGAGAAATATAACAAATAGCTCCTAAAGTCATAATAAATACGAATAAATACGAGCTAAATGTGACTGAACCGGGGGCATAAAATGAATATAAATAACATGTATCAAACTCCCCCAAACCAAACCTTTGCTTGTCCTCAAGCAAATAGCGTAGGAGAAAATCAAAGTGACAGGAACTAATCACGTTAGCATCTCAAAGTGGACGACCTATGCACATAAACAATGCAACCAAAGTCTATTTCACCGAGAATAGAGCACAAGTCTCAACCGTTCACACCACGTTATACCACTAGCCTCTAACGCTTACGCAAAAGTAAAACTAACGACAAATCAATTCAAGCAAGGCCAACCGATCGTACCACTAACCATCAACCATTCTTACCAAATCATTTCCATTTGTTCTCTTCTTTTTTTTTCTTTTTCTGTATTCTTTTCTTTCTCGCAAATGTGGAGCATCCCTCGTATGTAGTACCGTTTAGCTTGACGTTCACTCGGTAAAAATCGCGCTCGGGTACACATATTTCCTTAAGAGTTACATTATTGCTCATACTCACGGTCGCAACCAAATTCATGGCCACTGTGGTTACTCAAATCAATGAGTCCCCTCCGAGAGCATCGAAGCATTGCTCCAACATATATAAAATGATCTTTCCAAACAAACCACAAACCAATCATACCAACATTCCACAAACCAATGCCAAGCTTGAATGTCAATAGTCGAAAGTAAACAAGCGAAAAGCAGAAAGAAGTAAGCAAATACAAGTGGGTTAGTGTTAAGGCTCGCAATCTATTAACAGGAAACAAACCAATCGTGCAAGCTAAGACAATAGGAAGTCGACTCAAAAATACTAAAGATCAAACCAAGCGCACTAATTAATTCTCCAAACTAGACAAAGCAGGACAAAGCAGACCAAAAAGACTCGTATTTTTGTAAATTTTTTTGAATTTTTTGATTTTTTTGGGTTTTTTTTTTTTTAATAAAAGCACACAAAACGAAAATGCAAAGTGCGAAAAAGCTTCCCTCCCCCAAACCAAATCACACATTGTCCTCAATGTGGAAAACAGCATAACCACACAAGCAGAGGAGGACACAAATCAAAAGGGGAAGGGAAAGTAAAAGCGATAAAAGAGGGTAAAAGGGGTAAAGAGGCTCACAATGTAGAGTAGGAGCTCCCCCAAACCGAAGTCAAGTGTGGAGTGGGGCTAAAAATCCCCGTATATGCGTCCAATTCAGTCCAACGTCGAAGTACTTCGGCTTAGCACACGAGGAAACAAGGAACGAAACAACAAGATGGTACAGGGATCACCAGCCGGTCTGGGACCGGCGGCCGGCCGGCCGGCTGGACCCCCCTGTCTAGTTTTTTTGCGTTCTTTTCCTCTGTTTCAAATTTCAGCTACGGTTCCGGTCCTGGCCCGGCAGCCGGTTGGCTGGCTAAGGGCCTTCCTCGTGAGCTTTTTTCAACATAACAAGGACTTAAAAGTCCATGAATACCTGCGCGCTAAAAATCACAATAAAATACCCCTCGTCCTCGCGCGCTCAATAAAATCTAAAAGTCATAAAAACAAGCAAACCAAAAGTACAAATGCTGAGTAATAATACAACGTCATCGGGTTGCCTCCCGGAAGCGCTGGTTTATAGTCCCGCACGACTCTTCACGGCTCCACAATCATCAAGTATAAGCAGGCCAAGGTCGTTGGCCATTCGCGACAGCTTCACTCGGCGACACGGCAGCCGATCGCCATAACACTTATCCTCCTCGAGGTAAAGCAGCATAGTCCATCAGCGTAGGCCCTCGATCACGAAATGGCTCGACTGTAGGCCTTCCATCCCCTTCACTGTCAGACGCCACCTCGGTATGGCCTTTCTCTCCCCCAAACCATCCTTGCAGCCATCCTGTGAAGAACCTGCAAAAAGAGAAGAGACATGCAAACCCTCCAATGTGTCTCCAGTAGAGTGAGACGGAGGTACGGAGTCAATAGAACAAACTGACTCGAGACGCATAGGGGACCACGGGATATCAGAATGTGCAAACGTGAGCTTTTCACCCCCCACCTTAAATGCTATAGTCTTGCTACCCACATCTATAATCGCACTAAAGAAGTGCAGGAAGGGTCTCCCTAAAATGATAGGAATGTGGGCATCCTCAGGCATGTCAACCACTACAAAGTCTACAGGGATAAAGAACTTTCCAACCTGTACAGGGACGTCGTGTAGGATGCCTAAAGGGCGCTTAACGGAGCGGTCAGCCATCTGCAGGGTAATGCTAGTGGGTTCTAAAGCTGACAAGCTCATCCTTTGATACAAGGGGTAGGGGAGGACACTCACACTGGCTCCTAGGTCGCATAAAGCATTACGAACCACAAATCTACCTATAGAGCATGGAATAGAGAATGTCCCAGGGTCGCTAAGCTTAGGAGGCTTACTACCCTGCAGCCTAGTACTAGCTTCCCCCACAAATGCCACGGTCGACAAGTCATCTAACGTACGCTTACGAGCTAACACATCTTTCAAAAACTTAGCGTACGCAGGAATTTGAGTAACGAGGTCAATAAAAGGGACGTTTACCTGAAGCGCTCTGATGACGTCCACGAACTTTTTGAACTTCGCCTCGGGCTCTGCACCTCGCTGACGACCAGAAACTAAGCTTGACTTGAAAGGGGGGCGTTGGAGTAGCACCCGAAGTAACACCCGAATCATCTTTTCCCGCAGCAGCAGGTCCAGCCGGTTGAACGACCGGCTGCCGGTCGACCGGCTGGGACCTCTTTTCTCTCGGATCAGCCACGTTTTCTCCATCCTCCTCCCCCAAGTGCTTAGTGCCATCATAGGACGGACCGCTCCTCAAAGTTATAGCACATGCGGTATCATGGGAGGGTTACCTTGGGGCGCAGGTGCCCGGTTGGCCGACGCCAGAGTCGCGGCGCCACTGAGCCACTTGGTTCTCTAGATTCTTAATCGCCGCGTCTTTAGCTTGCCCGCCCTTTTGCATTTCTTTGCATCATGATCTCTTGAGACTTGGCCATCTGCAGATCATGGCCTTCACCACTTACACCCGAATCAACAACGAGCGAGGTTGGTGGTTGGACATATGGGGGTCTTTGGTAGTTTGGAGGGGTTTGTTGGAAATTTTTATGTGGGGAATGTAAGGTTGATTTTGTGGTGGTTGGGTGGTTGGGTTTAGGACATTCTGGTTACTGAAGACAAGAGTGATCGATCGTAACCAGGTTGGTTTGGTAGAGGCGAGTTCTCGGTTGTAGTTTTGATACGCAAAACCTCGCTTCGGGCGCAAAGATACCCCGTAGTATAACCCATATCGTGCCCTGTGACAGCATTCACGTGAGCACTAGAAGAACCACCACCTGTCATCATAGAAATTTGCGCAGTCAGCGCAGCCACCTGACTCGTCAGCGCACTAATACTCCCCTTATCACGGTCGTCATGCGCGGACCGTGAATTCCCTCTCGGCTTACCAAACTGTGCGGAGTGTACCGCCATCTCCTCTATTAAACCCCAGGCTTTGTCATCATCTGTATTGTTGGCAAAGCGACCCTCAGCAGCAGAATCCAAGATAGCTCGACTCTCCGCATAAAGACCATTGTAGAAGGTCATGATCACCAACCAAGTATTGAGCCCGTGATGAGGACAGTCTCTAATCAGCTTCTTATACCTGTCCCACGCCTCAGCAAGCGACTCGTCGAACGTTTGTTTGAAGCCTTGAATTTGACTCCTCATTTGGTTAAATGCGCTCACGGAGGATAGAATTTGGAGTAGAATGCAAGAGCCAACCCACTCCAATCGATATCTGGCGTCCTCCTTGTTTAGATCAAGAATCCACTCGCGGGCCGATCCTTTAATGAGAACGGAACAAAGATTTCCGTATTTGCTCTGCGTAATCCCGACCGCTTTATCGTGAAACGATGTCGGTGAACATTTGCATGTGCCGACCAGGATCTTCGTAGGATAACCACCGAATCGATTCCGCTTCCACCAAATTTAAGAAAGCGGGCGAATCTCAAAGTTGCCCTGCACCGTAGCGGGCATAGTGAATCCACTCGGAATGGACTCACAGAGGCACCGAGTGACTCGAAAGTTTAGGCATGGTCCTTTGGCGGTGGAGTTAACTGAGTACGGAGGTGTGTCCTCTTCAGAGACGATTGCGTTGCACTAGATTCCGCTTGCGACGCTTCCTCAAGTTCACGTTCGTAGGTCTCAGCGATCTCTTTAAAGAAATTACGCGTCCGGCGGAAAGTACGTTCAGGTTCAGGATCAAATGGTATTAAACCTGAAGGTGACCTGCGCATAAATAAACTACAAGAAAACGATGAGAACGGCCTCAAGGAACTAAGTTCCTTGAGACTAAGGAGAAAAACCTGCAACAAACACTAACTATAACTAAAACTAACAAAGCCGTTTCCCCGGCAACGGCGCCAAAATTGATAAGGCTAAGTCGTATCACCTTAATCAAAATAAACCTAAATGACAACTAACAGCAGATAGCAGCAAGTAGGGATCGAATCCACAGGGAAACGGTGTAGTCTCAGGTTAAAGTCGGAGTAACAGGTTCAACTCAGGTGTGAAAAGGTTTGTTTTAAGCTAAACTAAAGCAGATAAAAAGACAAGATGAAAATATATAGAGAAAGATTAGGGCGTCGGGTTCATATATGACAACGATTCAGGAACACAAGTTAATAAGACGGAAGAGTTAAACTGTGCAACTTGACTAGGTTTGTAAAACGCTCTCTCGAGTCAATTTTAGCCTTAAGCAAATTTAGCGGGCTCTCGCTACTTACTAAATTCAACTTATCTAACTCGCGTAAGTCTAGTTTTAACTCGGCTTTCGATCTTAAATCAAAACATACTCAGGTCCAATTAAACTCAGTTAAATCGGTGATCAGGCGAAATAAACCTAATTCAATTGACATAAAACGCGTAGAAAGAAATCAAGAGCACAATTTAATCAACCAATTTAATCTCAAAACATGTTCCTAAATCATATGTCACAAATCACCCTAACCCTAATTGGGAGATTAGCTACTCATGATAAGGGCAATAACAATAATAATAATAATAAGAGACATAATTGAATAAATAAAGCAAATAGAATAAACCTGGAATAAATACGGAGTACTGACGATTATAAAAGAGCAAATCTTGAAAAGCTAAACTAAAGTTGGAGTTTTGAGAGAGAAACTAAAAGTAAACCTAAAATAAAGCAGTAGAATGAAAACTAAAACTCCAGATAAGTTGTAATTCACGAGCTTATGTTTATATATAAGACTTCCTAAAACTAATCTCGGATAAAAACCAAAACCGACCAAAATAACAAAGCGTAGTAGGCCTGATCTTGCCTAGCTGTTGGGCCGCGGTCCCAAATCATGGGCCGGCTCTCTTGCTTCAACTTGGGCCAAGTTCTTGGCCTTGCTCTTCTTGTTTTGGGCCTAAATATCTCGAGGCCCTTCTTAGTCCTTGGTCTTGGCTCGTCTTCCCGAGCTCCCGAGTGAGCTCGAGCTTGGTCTTTTCGTCTCGCGTCTCGTAATGCTCCATTCGTCCCGGGTTTTGGCTCAAAACCACCAAAACCTGCAAAATGTAAATGAAATGCAGCAGTAACGAGAAATATAACAAATAGCTCCTAAAGTCATAATAAATACGAATAAATACGAGCTAAATGTGACTGAACCAGGGGCATAAAATGAATATAAATAACATGTATCAGATCCAGGATCCCACCAGGTACTCCATTTTCTAATGTGATCAAACAACTTGATTTCTCTACTTTCTCTTCTGCAGGATCAAAAGGAACAAGAGGAGATCCACTCAATGTAGAGGAGAATCCAGAAAACAACGCTGCAGGTGGAGATGGTGACCCAAAGACACCAGAGGGAGTTAGTGCAGGCCAGGTCATGCAATACATGATGATGGAGATGCAGAAACTCTCAGAGTTGGTACGAAAGGTTCCAGGACTCCCACCACCCATTGAAGAGGCAGCACCAGGAAGTTATGCTGATTCACCCTTTGATGACTGCATTGCAATGGTGGAGATGTCAAAGAAATACTCAGCGCCCAACCTAAAGCTCTATGATGGGACAGCTGATCCTCTGGAACACGTTGCTCAAGATGCAGGAGGATGTTCAACGTTCTATCCCAAAGAGAAAAGGGAGGCCTGCATGTGCAAAAGCTTTGGTTCAACCTTGGCTGGTCCAGCCCTACAGTGGTATATCAACCTGCCAATCAAGACCATCAAATCGCTGCGGGTGATCAACCTTTTCAACATCCAGCGGCCCAGATTGTTGGAGAAGCGCATCAGCTGACTGCATCTGGTCATCCGAGCGAGAACGAGTCTCTGAGGGACTGCTTGCACCGCTTTAACAAGGAGAAAGTGTCCATCCCCAGATGTGACATCGGCATGGCCATTGAGGCCTTGAGCAAGGTTTGGTTAGAGATTCGATCTTTATGTTGAACTAACTCGCTACCCTTGTTCTACTTTTGAGGATGTGCGCTAAGGCTCGCCCGGTCGAGGTAGAGGAGGACCCGGCGATTCGCACGCGTTACGGAGACGAGCGGTGAGCATAAAGTCGCCACCCGGCAAGACAAAGAACAACAGGATCGTCCATATCAGAGGCCAGCCAGGAGGGAGGCAAACGCCGTGGATGAACAGACCGATGCACCCAGGTTCCACCTCCGCCAGAGTCATCGCTTTTACGTAGATCTGCCAGGCTGATCAACAAGTTGGACAAGTTGGGCTCGATGATGGCCAAAAGCGAGTGAGAAGCCAAATCCAAGGCGAGACACGACCAAGTGGTGTGAGTAGCATTCTGATATTGGGCACACCACAGAGGACTGCATAGCTCTCAGGAGGGAAATTGTAACACCCGGTGTTGTCCGAGGTTATTCGGGCCGGGTACCCCGTTGAAGAGGTTCATGTGTTGGCTCAAGTGACATAGTGCTTAAAAGGATTGTAAGTACTACTCATATCAACAAGATGCATCTTCTTTTCTGGTGGCTCATCTTAAGATCTCTTCAGTTAAGCGTGCTTGCTGGAGAGTAGTCTTAGGATGGGTGACCTCCTGGGAAGTTCTCAGGATGCGCACAAGTGAGGACAAAGTGCGCTGGAAAGGGCCCGTGTTGGTGCGTAGGCGACGTCTGACGCACCTGGCGAGCTACCGTGAATGACATTCCGGCCTTTGGTTAGGGCCGGGGGGTTACAAATGGTATCAGAGCAACCCGGCGGCTGTGTGGTCGAATCCTCTGTCTTGTTGGCCAGTGCACGCACCTAGGCTGGGAGGATTCGGAATGCTATATTGTAAGTAGCGACCCGGGCGCAACGAGGACATTGCGTTCTTCAAGTGGGGTGTGTAACACGGTGTTATCCGAGGTTATTCGTAGGGTACCCCGTTGAAGAGGTTCATGTGTTGGCTCAAGTGACATAGTGCTTAAAAGGATTGTAAGTACTACTCATATCAACAAGATGCATCTTCTTTTCTGGTGGCTCATCTTAAGATCTCTTCAGTTAAGCGTGCTTGCTGGAGAGTAGTCTTAAGATGGGTGACCTCCTGGGAAGTTCTCAGGATGCGCACAAGTGAGGACAAAGTGCGCTGGAAAGGGCCCGTGTTGGTCTGTGGGCGATGTACGCAGCCTGGCGAGCTACCGTGAATGACATTCCAGCCTTTGGTTGGGGCCGGGGTGTTACAGAAATAGCTCATCTGCTAAAGAATGGTCACTTGAAGGATATCCTGCCCAGGAACAGGAGGAACAGAGATGAACGAGATGAGCCCAGAGATCGTCGTCCACCACCAACAACCCATGAGGTAAAATTCATTTCTGGTGGTTCAGATATTTGTGGACTAACATATTCTGCTGCGAAGCGTGTGGCTCTGGAAAGCGAGCCACGGCCACCGGCGGAGACAACCAGGTCCAGCCCAGGAGATTGTGTTCGATGAGTCAGATCTTCAGGGAGTGCATGGGCCTCACCATGACGGTCTAGTGATCAAGATCCAGATTGGGACCTGCATGGTCAGACGAGTCCTGATAGATGGTGGCAGCTCAGTCAACATCATAATGATGGAGGCACTGGAAGCAATGGGACTGAAAGATTCAGACGTCACAAAGAAGTCCAGCGTCCTGGTAGGATTCAGTGGAGAAACAAAGCACAGCCTGGGAGAGATTACACTCCCAACCTACGTGGAAGGAGTCACATCTTTCGAGAAGTTCTGCGTCATAGACTGCTTGTCCTCATACAACGTGATCTTAGGGCGACCCTGGATCCACAACCTCAAGGCTGTACCTTCAACGTACCACCAGTGCATAAAGATTCCAACGAAATGGGGGACAGCAACAGTCAGAGGAGAGCAGCAGACTGCACAGGAGTGTTACAGGACAGCCCTGAAACCTCCTGGCCCAGGTAAGTCCCTCGCATAGCAATTAAAGCAGCCTGTCAGGTCTGTTGAGAATCCTGTCCCACGCATGGAGACAGATGAAATTGTATTGGCAAAGGAAAGACCTGACAGGAAGGTTCTGGTTGGTTCTGATGCTCCAGAGGTAATCAGACCTGCTCTAATTGACTTTCTGAGGAAAAAAGAGCATTGTTTTGCTTGGTCCCATTTTGATATGACTGGCATAAGTTCTGATGTTATTACCCATAAGTTAAATATTGACCCAAGTTTTAAGCCTGTGAAACAGAAGCGCAGGAAGTTTGTACCAGAGCGTAATGAAATTGTGAACCAGGAGGTACAAAAATTGATGGACATGGACATGATCAAAGAAGTGATGTACCCAGACTGGCTGGCAAACGTAGTTGTGGTCCAGAAAAAGAATGGCAAGTGGAGAGTATGCGTGGACTATACAGACCTGAACAAAGCGTGCCCAAAAGATTCATTTCCACTACCACACATAGATGCCATGGTGGATGCCACTGCAGGACATGAGGTGCTGACGTTCATGGATGCAGCTAGTGGATTCAACCAGATCAGGATGCA
Source organism: Dianthus caryophyllus (assembly GCA_023091065.1). NCBI lineage: Eukaryota > Viridiplantae > Streptophyta > Magnoliopsida > Caryophyllales > Caryophyllaceae > Dianthus > Dianthus caryophyllus. The sequence continues at coordinate 3,358,240 of CM041529.1, forward strand.
CCCCCCAGACCAGGAGCATACAGCGTTCATGACCCGGCCAGGAATCTATTGCTACAAGGCAATGCCTTTTGGACTAAAGAATGCAGGTGCAACATATCAAAGGCTGGTGAACATGATGTTCAAAGACCAGATAGGAGATACAATGGAGGTCTACATCGATGATATGGTGGTGAAGTCAAAGAAAGCTGAAGACCACATCCTGGACCTGGAAAAAGGCGTTTGAGATTCTGGAGAAGTATAATATGAAATTAAACCCTACTAAATGCACCTTTGGTGTCACTACAAGAAAGTTCCTAGGCTATATGGTGATAAAAAGAGGCATAGAGGCTAGTCCAGAGCAGATCTCAGCAATAATCAACTTGCAGTCCCAGGAACTCGAAGGGCGTCGAGCGGCTGGAAGGGTAGCAGCGCTGAATAGATTCATCTCCAGGTCTTCTGAAAGGTGCAAGCCATTCTATGATCTTCTGAGGAAGAACAAGCAGTTCAACTGGGGGACAGAGCATGAAAAAGCATTCCAGGACCTGAAAGAGTATTTGTCATCAGCCCCACTTTTATCTAAACCAGAACCAGGGGAGCCACTGGTCCTGTACCTGTCTATAATAGAAGCTTCTGTAAGCGCAGTCCTGGTGAGAGAACCAGATGGACAGCAACATCCTTTGTATTATTACTGTGTAGACCAGAACTTTCAGGTCGTATGTCAAAGTGGTCAGTCAAATTGAGCACCTATGACTTATCCTATGAGCCCAGAACAGCAATCAAATCCCAAGCGTTAGCAGACTTTGTGGCTGACTTCACTCCCACACTAGAGGAGCAGGTGACAAAGGAGATCTTCCATCCGACCGTAAAGCTTGGACACTGGGAACTCTGGACAGATGGTTCAACCAATATCAGGGGCACTGGACTAGGTGTGGTCCTGAAATCACCACAGGGGAACAAGATAGTACAAGCTGTATCCTGTGAATTCAGGACTACCAACAATGAAGCTGAATATGAGGCACTGATAGCAGGACTGAACGTGTGTCTGGACATGAGGATCCAGAATCTGAAGGTAAAAATAGACTCTTTACTGGTAGCAAACCAGATCAACGGTACGTACGCTGCCAAGGACTCTAAAATGATTGCATATCTTGATTTGGTCAAAAATCTTTTTCAAAAGTTTACTAACGTTGAGGTTGAGCAAGTCCCTAGAGATCAGAATGTGCAGGCAGATGCTTTGGCTAACATAGGATCAGCATTTGAACCTGGTGTGCTGAACAGTATACCTATTGTACACATCCTAGAACCAGCAGTCCAGAAAGTTCAGCCAGTCCTGCAGAACACAGTCCAAGCTACCCAGAGCTGGACCAAACCATATTATGAATGGCTGGTCCAGGGCAAGCTACCACCGGACAGAATGGAAGCAAGAGCATTTAGAATCAAGGCGTCCAGATATACAATCATACAAGGCATACTATTCAGAAGGTCCTTCAATCCGTCAGACTGCTACGCTTAGAACCTGACAGTCGAGACAAGATCGCCGAAATACATGATGGACATTGTGGAAATCACACAGGTGGTAGAAGCATGGTTAACAAAATCCTACGAATGGGCTACTACTGGCCCACAATGAAAACAGATAGCATCCAGTATGCCACAAAGTGTGACGCCTGCCAAAGGCATGGTCCAGAGATACATCAACCTGCACAGAACCTGCACTCAATATCAGCACCAAGGCCATTTATGAAATGGGGCATGGACTTAGTTGGCAAACTACCAATGGCTGCAGGGCAGAAGGTGTTCATGCTGGCAATGACTGACTACTTCTCCAAGTGGATAGAGGTAGATATATACAAAAATGTCACAGAAAAAGAAGTGATCGCTTTTATAAAGAAGAACATCATCAGCAGGTATGGGATTCCTTCAGAGATAGTGTGTGACAATGGGCTTGCATTCGTGGGAAACAAGACCAGGGATTTCTGCACAAGGTGGAACATCAAATTGGTAACATCTGCACCAAGATATCCCCAAGCAAATGGACAAGCTGAGTCCAGCAACAAGATTGTAATCAGTTGCATCAAGAAGAAGCTGATGGAGAAGCAAGGAAGATGGGTTGAAGAATTGCCACTAGTGCTGTGGGCAGACAGAACTACGCCAAAGTGAGCAACAGGACAGACTCCATACTCAATGGTTTATGGATGTGAAGCTGTACTCCCAGTAGAAGTGCACGTTCCAACAATCAGGTATGGGCTGAACACAATTTCTGAAAATAACGAATTATTGTATGACAGCCTGGATACAGCCCAGGAGCTCAGAGATTTAGCAGCAGTGAGGTTAGCAGCATACCAACAATCTGTGGCCAGAAGCTACAACAAAAACGTGAGGGTACGAATGTTCAGGACTGGAGATCTTGTCCGGAGAAAGGTATTTCAGAACACAAAGGACAAGGCTGCAGGCAAGTTGGCCCCAACCTGGGAAGGCCCATACCTCATTGATTCAGCAGTAGGGAAGGGCTCCTACAGACTACAGACTCTGGAAGGAGACATGATCCCTAGACCCTGGAATACACTCCACCTCAAGCTCTATCACATGTAGAGTGTCCTGGACCAAGACATCTGGTAACCCACGAAACTCAAAACTTTTCCTTTACAAATTATCCTATATAACTATACTGACTTGAGCGTCGGAGGGTCGTTGGCTAACGCCAACCGGCCACCCCGACCCTCTCCTGGTGCGCATAAGGCAAGATGCACGTGGACCGCACTGCATCCAAAAACAAAAACAAAAACAAAGCAAAGAAGGGCCCCAGCCCCAGTATGACTGCAACAACGGGACAGGGAGTAATGTCCGTTAAGGGAGCCCCAAAGTGTAAGTCGCCTAAATTATCAAACGCATGCATGCTACTTTACAAATTCACAACAAATTATATGCGCATCATAACAAAGACAAAACATAACAAAACATAACATAACATAGCATAACAAAAGGATGACAGAAGTCAGGACCTAAAAAGTCAACCCATGCCTGTGCATGGGCACAGGAATCAAAGACCAAAGTTCAAAACAGAAAACAAGTCTAAATAATTACAGGCCAAATGTCTACAGGGGACATTCCCCCCCTGGCAAATTCAAAGATTGTTCAAAAAACCCTAACAAATTCAGTTCATTTATCAGACTCACCTGTACGCTCAGCATGATCACCTGCAGGATCAGCATTGGAGGGCTCAGCAGTGTCAACCCCAGCTCTCGCACTGAGAATCCCTCAGCACTGATTACAAGAATCAAGATACTTCACTGCTTCGAATCGACTCCCCAAGAAACAGCTGCTTGAAGGTAGCAATTTCCGCAGGCAAATCCCAGGTGGCACGAGCCTCAGGACTGGCATTCATCATTTCAATCCAGGTGCGAAGTGTGTAGTATACACTCAGGTCAGCCAGATCTGCATTGTGTTTCTTGGCGCCCTCTCGCAGCCCCTCAAGCTCCTTGTTCAGTTTGGCAATAAGCACGTCTTGCTGCTGAATCCTCTTGAAGTGGGTTTTGTCCTTGGTAGCCAGCTTCTCACAACGGGAACGGACACTCTCCAGTTCTTTCTTGCTGATTTCGAGGGAAGAGCGAAGCGCCTCATTCTCAATTTCAGCCTTACCCCTGCCACTCTCCAAGATTGGCACAGTGGAGCCAAGGCTAGCAGACATGGTCAGCAACTACAGGTACAGATAACAGAACAGAGAATCAGAACCAAGGCGAAAGTAACTCTGGACAAAACCAAGACCATAAGAAAAAGTACAGACCTGAGCACAACAGCCCACCATTTTGTGCGCCAAACGTGTAGGTTTCAGGGCAGCAGATGTAGGGGACAGCGTAGCAAAGGATTGACTCAGGGACTTCCCCAAGGAAACATACTCAGATTGGCTTTGAGAGTGTAGAGGTATCGAGAGCACAGGGTTTATTTGAGGCAACAGCCCTTTCTTCCTTTTCTTCTGGTCAGGGGTAGGTTTAGGAGATTCAACAGCCACTTTGGTAGACCTGGTTTGAACCCCTTCTGACGTCTTCCTCTTGGAAGACTCAGAAACAGGGGCCACCAGACTTGTAGCAGGGGTGGAGCTACCACCAGACTTCATAACTTCACGTGCCTGGGCAATTGTAGCAGCAATAGCCTCCATGGACAGGAAATTCCTCTTGCTGGATCCAGAAGCTGGGGACATCATGGGAAACAAATTACAAAGGAATGGCAAACGAATCAACTTATGGGCCAAAGAGAATATATCAGTACCAGTAGCGGCGCTGGGCGCGGAGCTTTGGCCAGGTCCAGGAATCTTCAGAGGAGGCAAGGTGGAGTGCCCACCTGCCCCAGCAAGAATGGAACTCAACGGAGTCACATGGATAGGCGTCTGATCAAGTACACCTGCACCACTTCCACCGGCAACCTCACCTACGGGTCTCACACCTTGGTCAGACACAACCTCCTGACCAACTTCATCCTCCTCAGTTCTCTCACCCTCATCACTCTCGCCGTCTTCATCGTCATCACCATCCTCCTCCTCCTCTGGGGGAGGAACAACTTCAATTACATCATCATCATCATCATCGTCGTTAGGACGCATGCACTTGGGCCAGGCCCTCTTATCAGCAGGCAGCCTGAGAAACGCCTCAATCCTCCTCCTTGACTCAGGGTCATCAGGAGTGGGGATCCAGTCAGAAACTGCAAACCAAACCCACAACAAAACTAAGCAAAAGGCAAAGATGCTCATGCAAAGACAAAATGGATAGAAATTCAAAAAGAAACATACCAGTCCCCTTCAAAGAAAACTCAGGCGCCCAGACATTATGGCCCAAGGAGTTGCTCCTAATATAATAGCTGGTCCAGTTTCTCTCGTCGCCCACGTCCAGGCGGCCCAAGAGAGGCTGGCACTTGTCCCTCAAACGGAAATGAACCCTCCTCTTCTTATGCATACGCAAGCGGTAAGTATTTCTTATGTCAGCCAACTGGATCTCAACCCCGTATCTCCGGCAAAGAGAATCAATCCCATGGATCAATCGCCAAACAGAAGGCATGACCTGACAGGGCGGTACTTGCACAGTACCCAAGAAGGCACTCATCAATGGACAAAGCGGAAAGGAAGCTCCAAACCTGAAAGAAGACTCAAAGATTGAAAACCAACCGGGGCTTACCCAGTCCACCCTGACATCTTTAGTGTCAGGGGCCCAAACCTCGGTGCTTTCTGGAATTTTTCCCTCAGCTTTAAGCTTCGCCTCGACCCCTTGGGCGAGCAAGTTTGGGTAGACATTGATGTCTTTAATCAAGTCTGTTGCTTGGAAAGTGGAGTCGCCATAAGAGTAAGAGGTCGCTGTGGAAGGACCGGTATCATTACGAGCCATGATCAGAATGGGAGAAGAAGAAAGAAAGCTAGGGTTTTTGCAAATTGATTTGGGGTTTTCGAAGGATTTTAGGTTACAAAACAAAGGAAATCAAAGAAAAGAGTGAGATAGAGAGAGAAAGAAACAAAAAACAAGGGTATATATAGAGGGAACAAAAGGAAGTTGAGTAGTTTTACAAAAATAAACGCGCGAAGTGACTTGATGTGACCCACGACTGATGTGCGCAGTGCATTGAGCGCCAAAATAGGGCGCAATTCCCCACGAAAAGGTAACTGGCCCATTAATTGTAAGGAACAAGTCTCAGGACCAAAGGCACAGCAGAGCAGAAAGAGCCTGGACCAGACTCAGCCCTGGGCCAGGATAAGGAACAAAAGCATCTCCTTACCCCCCAGTTCAGGACTGAAGGGCAAGGAGATGGGGGACAAACTGTTGGGACCAAAAATCCAGGCTGGTCCAGAACCCTTAGGCAGGCCTAGACAGGTACAGGATCCATAGTCTGGTCCAGAACGTACAGTCAGCACCAGACAGTACAGACAAAACAAAGGTGCAGGTCGGGAGAGGAAAAGTCAAGATGGGCCAAGCCCAACAAAAGGAGGCAAACACCAAAGAGCAAAGCCCAAGGATGTTACAGCAACCCTAGGAGCAGACGCTGGAAGACTTGGTCAAGGGGCAGAAACAGAGCCTTGAAGATAGGAACCGCAAGAGAGATCGTTGGGGAAGTTAGCTACAAAGAGGGGAAGAGACGTTGGAACCAAAGACACTATAAAAGGAGGAGAATTCAGAAGAAGAGAGGATCAGAAGAGACACTACTCAACCATACTATATTCTACGCAATTCACAAACACTCAAATACTTTATAATTATTCTACACCTTTATTATATCCTGTACCAGTTGGTCCAGATCCTGTACCTATGTTTTCTGAACTAGTGAAGGTCCTCTCCTGGCTTGGCGCCAGTGGTTTTTCCCTTAACATTTAAGGGTTTTTTCCCACGTAACATATCGTGTGTCTTGTGTCATTTTTGTTATCTTTTCATACATTTAAACTCAATCACAACGATCACCATAAAATACAACCTAAAGGATAGTACTAGTAAACCTACAAATCTCTGAATCGAACCGTGTGAGAAAATCACCCCGAACAGTATTGTTGTGGTTTTTCGTTAATATTGTGGGCTTTGGTTTTTGTTATTGATTGAAGATAAAGATAACCATATTTATACTAAACCATATAATCTTAAACTACTAAACTAGGTACTCCCTCCATCTCGGTGATTTGTTTACGTTTACTTTAAACACATTTACCGATGTGGGGAGAGACGTAGAGAAAAAACTAATAAAATAATAATATAAGTACTAAGGGGGTCCCGCTTGCTTGAAATTATGAAATGTAATTGTGTGGAACCCGGGATCGGACCCAACTCGGCGTCTTGCTTAAGGGCGGATTTTAAAGTTAAAAAAGATTAAGTTGGAAAAACCTTTAAGAACTGTTATGGAGTCGCCACCTATTTATCGCGGAAAATAGGAACCTGCTACCATGTTCTAAGTTAAAAACATGTCCTAGATTTTGGAGCACGCCGACACCCCTAGATCTAAGGCTTGTGAAACCAGATTGGATTCGGGGTGAGGGTACTTTAGAAAAAGAGTTAATTCAAATAATGATTTATGAAAACCTTTTAGAAAAGCCTATGTAAAAATAGCCTCTACTGACCTAGAACAATCCTTGTAAGATGATATTTGAGCTAATGTTATCGCTACGTACAAGTGCGATAAGTTTGTAAAAGAATGCAAATGCAGATGCAAAAAGATTGATTAAAACCCTCAGCTTAGCATGTTTAACTTGTTAACGAAAACGGTTCAGTTAAAGGTCGAATTCATTGTTTAAGTTGATTTAAATGCAAAATAAGAAGGTGCAAGATGCATGCAAATAAAATAAAGTTCAATTGTCCATTGGTTTATTTTATAAGGTCGGTTGCTTATGCGACTTTGGCGTGTCATCGGATATGGAGTGTACCCGAAGTAAATAGAACACTTGGAGTGCAAGCGCGCTGGGTGCCAAAGCCGGGGGGGGCGCTAAAGTGTAGACCCCTTTGTTAGTCCATAGAAAATAAGAAAAAGCTTTGATCCAAGTGGATCGGTACCTACCTTGTCCTGACGCTTCAGATCTGGGCAGAGCTTCGCTTCTTGAACTTAAAAGGAGGATGAATTCAACACGGGATGGTGTGTTGAACTCAAGAATTTGAGTGCTTGAGGCTTTTGTGAAAGAAGATTTGTGTGTTGTGAATTGTGTGTGAAATTGTGATCTGAAAGGTGTGATCTGAATGTGAATTGTGTTTCTCGAGGTCGGGGTATAGGGGTGTATATATACTAAAAACCTCGGAGAAATTAGGAAATCGGGGATAAAAACAGGCCTAGGAACCGCATAGCCTTATGCGGTTGCCTGGACAAACCGCATAGGCTTATGCGGTTGCCCCACCAAACCGCATAAGCTTATGCGGTTCGAAGGTTGGGTTTTTTGTGTAGTTTCCTAGTTTCGGTTGAATTATATCTTGGAAAGATTTCGTGATAATCTCAAACGTGTGGCTCAAGAAAACCTCTAGGATATTTCTGAGATATTTTGTGATGCTTAGGGCTTTGGAGTGCGGGCCAAAGGTGGGCTTAGGCTTCGGTTTAGACCGAGACCAAAAAATGAAAAGGGTGTGTTTGCATAGTTTTTGTGAAATAAGATAAGGCGTGAAGCCGTATTTTGTGTAAGAGGGCTAAATAGCGGTTTTAGCTACCGGCCTAAATTTAGGAATTTAGGAATCTTTGAATTAGACCTTGTTAATGTAAAAGGACTAATTGTAGTGCAAATGCGAAGCTCATGCCAAATGAAGCAGGACAAGGACCTAGCTAGACTCCAAATGGACAAAATGAACGTTATTTAAATGCGATGTGAGGTGACCTAAATCATTTTAACATTTCAAACGACTCAAAAATGAATTCGACATTAGTTAGAACCGTTTAAGTCAACGTTAAAGCATGCGTAATAAAAGTCCGTGATACATCACAGGGTTTTGTTTGGGAGAATGCGGATATGGGTATCCACAGAGCCCCAGTTTGATCGAGCTCGGACTAGAGCGCTAGTCAAACTCCACGACCATATCCAGGACCGCTCTGATCTCGATATGATCGGTGAACGAAGCATGTGTCCATGGGTGAGACGAGGACTTCGAACCGGGCTAAACGGGGAGGGGCGTGCGCATTTTAAGGACTTGGCGGTCCGTGCATGCTATAAGGGCCTGCCGGCCTGCTGAATGTCTTCGTCGTGCTTGTTGTACTGTCATGTAGTGCCGTTGTATATGCTTGGTGTCATTGGATGCCTGGTGCTGTTGCTTGTAATGTCTTCGTATTGCATGTGTCGAAATGTGGGAAGGGCTAAAGTGCAGGGTGCATATGCTTGTAGGATGTTCGTGTAAGTGTTAGTGAAAGAGCGTCTGCGTAATACTTGTGCTTGAACTCGCCGAGGAGCGTCTATGTGAAGTGAAATGCTTGGAGTTAGGTGTATGTTGCAGAGTGCTTGTGCTTGGGCTCGCCGAGGAGTGTCTATGTAGTCGTAATTGCATATGATTGCCTTCCGTTGAGGAGAATATGATGTAATGCTCGTGAAGAGCGTTAGGTATACCTTACATCGTATATTAAATGCTTAATATACGCGTATGGCGGACTGTAGGTGATGCCTTAACCCAAGCACGGGACGTACTTGGAGTTGTATTAGAGCTAGGATGAGTTAGGGATTGAAAAGTAGGCGTAAAACGAGAAAAAACCGAGAAAAGCCAAGGGAAGGAACCGCATAAGCTTATGCGGTTCAGGGGACAAACCGCATAAGCTTATGCGGTTTCCTCTGTTGGCTGCTGGGGGCTATATAAGCACGAGCAAACCGTGAGCATGCCACATTCATCATTTACGGTTTTTCAACTCAAAAAACGTCATTTTTCGATTTTTCAACCGTTTTTGCTCATTTTCGTTGCGTTGTCTTGCTATGGAACGAGGTAATGCTCCATTTTAACTTGCTTTTACGTTGTTTGTTGTTGTAATTAGCTAGTTTTGCCTTGAAATGTTGAAAAGACGGGTTTTGAATGAAAACCCGAGTTTTGCTTGAAATTTGCCGTTTGAATGCTTGAAATTGACGTCATTGTGTTGCATTATGCCGTGCTAGCATGTGTGTGTGAGTTGATTGTGATTTAGACCGTCTTTGTGTGAAAAACGTCCAAATTAGGTTTCGACGAGCGAACCCGGAATTTCCGACCCGGAATTTCAATTAAACTTCGGTGTAGGATGCCCATAGTGTGTATAGCATGCCTATAACGTTAGTTTTGCGAAAAAGTCGAGCTAAGGCTTTCAAATCGCCGTCTTAAGTCGTAGTTTTACGGAGTAATTAAGGCGAATTGGGGGTTTTTGATCGGAGTGACCAAAATGCAATTGTTTGTAATGGGTTGTTGTTGGGGACTATTATGGCGCGTAGAAACCATAAAGTTGTAATTTTGGAATGTAGAGAACGGTTCTTGGCTTAATTATGAATTAGGCCTAAAAATGCTCTGTAGGGCGTATAGTGTAATGTGTTGAGGGGTGTTTATATATTATGTGAGTATTATTTGTGTGTATGTGTGTATGTTATAGCTGTATGTGTTTGCTGTGTTTGGTTGCAGGGGAAGATTCTAGTCGTGTTACGAGGTCGAGATCTCGTAAGAGTACTAGCTCGAGGACCGAGGGAGCCTCTAGCTCGAGTGGCTTGAGGCGTACTCGTAGTGAGAGGGATGCTGACCCTCGTGATCTGCCCACGAGACGTGGTCGATCACGCAGGTAGAGTCGTGGGAGAAATGTCCTGTGCGTGATCCCGAGGAGGAGGAGGCGGATCGTTTGCTCGGGAGTTTGTGGATGGTGGAGGTGAGATGGATGTTCTTTGAGGAGCGGTGAGGAGGTCGAGGAGGTTGCGCCTAGGGCGAGTAGCTCTAGGCCGCGAAAATCACGCCGAGCAAGACGCCAGCGAAGGGTTGGGATGGCCACAACCTTCTGCTTGCTCCGGAGAGACATGTTTCCTATCGAGCGATAATGGGTTGGGATAAGGGCTCGATGAGGACTTTCTCGGGCGTCTCGTCCGCAATGTGTGCTTTTGAGGAGAGGCTTCCGCCGAGGGCGCAAGCTTGGGTGTTGCGTAGTGCTTTTGGCCCGTTGGTTGGCCATTGGAGGGAGATTGCGAGGAAGAAGCAGGCGAACCTGATGTTGATCAGGGCCTTCTTGGATAGGTATTGGGACACCACGACGACGTTCCATATGCCCGGCTTTGAGGCCGGCATTACCTTGTCTGAGTACGCGGTCATAACGGGGCTGCCGTTTGGGGACCGCGACATGGATTTTGAGTTTGCGCCGTCCGTTGTGGACGAGGTTGTGACCGCCGCGGTTGGCAGTGGTTTGGAGGTGATTTGTGAGGGTGCGCCCCCTTATACTTTCAAGACGAGCTATATCTTGGAGTATTTTGAGGGGAAGACCGAGTATGGCCCCTCGGAGTGGAGTGACGAGCAGAATGCTCGTATGTGGTTGTGGTGGTTTGTGAGCGCCGTGTACTTCGGCGATAAGGGTGAACGGGCATCGACGTCGGTCCTTATGCATCTCCTGGATCGAATGCAATTGGGACGTTTGGTAGGTGGCCAGCCTCTGGGTTTGTGCATTCGTTTCTGCATGGATGCCGTGAGGCCGCGGGTCATGGATCGAGGGTCGAGACTGTCTTTGGTCGCGCCTGGTTTCTTGATGGAGGTACGTGTTGGTTTTGTTTTTGCATTGTTGTTCATTTTTGTTGTCTTTGTCTTTATGACGTGTTTTTGTTTCTTGTGTGTACAGTCATGGATTCTTAGCCATTTTCCTTTTCTGCTTCCCCCACATGCTGTGAGGATCGTGAGGGAGTACCGTGATGCGTGCTTGGGGTGCGATGTAATCGTCTTTGCGTTTAACTGGTCGTATGACGAGGTTCGGGGTCGTCTGAACCGGATGCGGTTTGATGAGGTTTGTGCTTGAACCATTTTAAATAGGGTGTACTTAAAATGATTGTATTGGTATTTATGAGCGTGTTCTGTTTTGTCTTTGTTTGTAGTTCGTGCCGTTCCCGTGGGGCCAGTACAGGGATATTCCTGAGGGCATTGGAGCTAGGTTTGCAGTGCGAGAGACCCAGCGCTTGTACCTGGCGACGCCGTATGGGCCGGTTTGGTATCTTGGGGAGCGCTTGGTCTTTCAGGCAGGGTGGCCAGCTCCGATGGTGCCTAAGGATCCGCCGAGGGTCCTGTTTGAGCGAGGGGTTTCTGCTCAGGATCGGGTGGCGTTGTACGGGGAAGGAGAGTCAGTGAGTCTTCTCTGTCCTGAGGAAGACTATGGCCAGTTTGCGGAGTCTCGGCTTGCTTGTGGGCCGATTGAGGTATGCTTGCTTCTTTTGAGGTGCGTAAGGTAATTTTTGCGAAAAATTTCCCTGACGTGTGCGTTCTGAAATTGTTTTGTAGGAATTAGATCCGGAGATGGCGGAGCAGCCTGGTGACTTCCCTACCGCCGTTGAGTACGACGAGTCGGGCGTGCGTCGTACTTTCACTTTGCCATCGTACTTGCCGGTGACCACTGACGCGGGCATGGACAGCTGGACGGGCAGGGTGAAGAAGGTATGTACTTGCCTTGTATATGTGAGTGAGCCCCCAGTTTGATCGAGGTATAAAGTATAGCGATGATCAAACTAGTGAGATGCATGTTTTTGTGTTACCCCCTCGAGTTTGGCTTAATTTGAGTGGAATTAAGGCAAAGTGGGGATGAGCGTTGTTAATTTGAAATTTCCCCCCTAAGTTTGACTTGATTTGAGTGAAATTAAGGCAAAATGGAGAGAAATGTGATGTGTTTTTGTGTTGTGTATCACAGGTGGCTAAGGAGGCTCATAAGAAGCTATGGCGGATAGCCAACAGGTGGAGGATGGCTTGGGCTGAGCAGGCTGCTCAGTTGTGTCAGAGCCGGGCTGAGACGGCTCAGATTCGGCGTGAGTTTGACGAGTATCGTCGTCGTCATCCCGAGTGAAATTGTGTAATAAAGATTGTATGAACCTTTATGTACATGCCGTTGTAGCTTGATCTTTGAACTTGGTTGTTGTAGCTTGAACTTGATTGTTGTCGATAAACCTGTTTGGTACGCTTGTTTTGAAAAAGTGGTATGATTCCCGAGTGGGATGCATTGATGTTTATTTTAGATTGTGAAAATGTTTTTGTGAAAAGTTCATTTTAAATGCGAAATGAGCTTGCATGAACGTTGAAAATGTTTGTGTTTTGACTCGTGGTAAGAACCGTTGTTGCCAAAGTGAAATGTAATGCCGGTGCATGGGAACAACAAAAGAATGTCGTAGCCGAATGTAGGTCGTAGTGTTTTAGGAAAGACGAAATTAGGAAAGTTGTGAGAAAGCCCGTCCCTTGAACCGCATAGCCTTATGCGGTTCAAGGTTCAAACCGCATAAGCTTATGCGGTTTGGTGGGCAAACCGCATAGGGCTATGCGGTTTGACGGCTTGGCTTTTAATGCTGAGTTTCCATATTCCGTAAGGTGTTTTGTATATAAGGAGGGGGGGTGCGTGCTATAATCCTCATTCACAATTACTTCTCTCCTTCTCTCTTAATACAAGTTTTTGCTCTCATAAACATATTAGGTATATTTATAAAAGTTTTTTGTATCCAAGAAAATGGAGGAGCATTTTGACGCTCTTTTGAAGAAGTGGACTTCCTCCTTAAGTTCGGCAATGAAGAAGGCGGTGTATGATGATGGCGCGGGTGTTTTCATTGGCTTTCGTCAAATGAAAGTCGATCTTGACTTCCTTGATTCGTGCTTAGATTATTGGGATCCTAGCTTGCATGTTTTTAGGTTTCCCGGGGGAGAGGTGTGCCCTTTGATGGAGGAGTTCTCGGCCATTGCTGGATGGTCGAAACGGACTACTCCTGTGGTTGTAAGGAGTGAGCTTTGCTATAATACGATGTTGCGAAACTTCCTTGGGATGACGAATGCTCATGCTGCAGGTTTGTTTGAGGGAGGCAAGGTAAACATGCTTCTCTTGTGTCAACGATACATGAATAAAGTTGACACTAGTATTTCGGACCGTTCTAGGCGGAGGGCCCTTGCTTTTGTTTGGTTCATCGTTATGCTTTGCGGGGTCCATGCCGGATGGAGTGTTCGGGAGCCAAGTATGCTCGAGTTGTCGAAGAGATGGAGAGGGACATGATCCTTCTGCGTTGATCCTGGCGGAGACCATCTTTGGGCTTAGGCGGCCGTTATGCTAATCGTCCGAGCTCGTCTGCGGGGTTGCGCTAGGATTCTCAACGTTTGGCTCATGGAGCGGCTAAGTGTGTATAAAGCTCTTCCCCTTGGAAGTGTCTTCAAGGCGGCGGGGTCGGCGTCGCGGAAGATGGTGTGGGCTGGTCCTCGGGTGCGTTCGTTATACTACTACCGGTGGTTTGTGAAAGAGAGCACCATTCGTTGATGCGTGTCTTGGTGGGGTATTACGGCGATTCTGGCCGCCTATCGCGAATGCGTCTCGTGGGTTGATGTTGTGCGGGTTTGAGCGAGGAGTGTGGATTCATCCTCTTCGGCCAAGAGGCAAATCGGGCTTGCTCAAACCATACCCGAAGCGTGATACTCGGGTTGGAGGGGTTGTTGTCCTGAACAACCAAACGATTGATGCTTGGATCCGAGGATGGTCGGACCGTGTTACTTGGGCTGTTCCGGAGCATATAGAGTCTAGCCGTGTTACGGACTTCTATACACGGTGGTACCGTTCCAATGATCCTAAGGAACGTGAGAATCAAAGGAGGAGGGAAAAGAATGGGCCAAGGCCTCGCTTGGCGTATGGCGGTCTTGCGAAAGGAGAGACTATGGTGATCTTTGTACTGTTAGTGCAGGTGCTTCTACTTCGAGAGCGGTGCGGGAAAGGCTTGGACCAAAGGTGACCGTTAAAGATCGCCTAGGGTCAAGGATCGAGGAGCCCCCAGTCGAGCAGGATGAGGACCCGGTGGAGCCCCCAGGTTTCGAGAGATCTACTCCCGTCCTTAGGTCGAAAGTTGTGGCGGATCGGCCTCTTGAAGATGAAGAGGTCAACCCGAAGCGTCAGAAAATGACTTGAGTAGTTTGTTTTGTTTAGTTTTGAAAAATTCCTTTATTTAAATGCATGTTTTTAGATTTGAATAAAGGGCTAAGGAGGCTTGTTCCTAGCTCGTTTCTAAATTGCGGAAAATTCTAAATAAAGTAATAAAATAGAATTAATTTGCTTTTGCCTTGTCTCATTGCTTTCTTTTGTTTTGCTTTAAAATGTTCTCGACCTTTTTAAGCTTCGAACATTCGTATTTGTTTTAAAATCCTCGACTTTTTTAAGCTTTGGATTCGTTTGCTATTTTGCTTAAAATCCTCGACCTTTTTAAGCTTTGGGTCTGAGTTGTTGATTCGTTTTGTGTTGACTGTGCTCTTGACCTTTTTAAGCTTTGAGCGTGTCTTTTTGTGAGTGCAACGCCCTTGACCTTTTTAAGCTTTGGGCATGCGTGCTAGAAAAGTTCGGTTGTGCTTTTGACAAGCTGCCTACGTATCTGCTTTTTGAATACAGAATCAAACCGGCGTAGTTCGTGTGATTCGGTTGAGCTCTTTGCAAAGCTGCCTACGTATCCACAGTGCGTGGAATCAAACCGAGCGTAGTTCACCCATGCGAGAGTGAGTTTTGTTTTGAAATACATTGCAAAGTTGTTTGTGTTTAAGGGTAGTATTTCTTGAGTTGATCAAGATTAGTTGGTAATCGAAAGTCCCGACCGCCGAGGTCGATTAGTTTCATGGCTCCTCAGGAAGGATTTCCTTGACCAAATGCGGTCCGGCCCAATTGGGTTTGAATTTTCCTCTTGGGTCGACCGTAATGGTGCTCGGGTGATTTGAGTACTAGGTCACCCACTTTGATGTTTCGTGGCTTAACCCGTTTGTTGTAGGCGCGTTGCAGGCGAGATTGGTACATTCGGACTGTACTTAGTGAATGTAACCGTCTTTCGTCTAAGAGGATGAGTTGTTCGTATCGTTCGCGTGCCCATTAAACCAGGGATGTCGGCTTCCATGAGAATTGAAGGGATTGCATCTCGATTTCTGAGTTGGACGGCTTCCATCCCGTAGGTTAGGAAATAGGGTGTCATGCCTGTGGGTGTGCGGATGGTTGTGCGGTATCCCCATAACGCAAATGGGATTTTGTTGGGCCAGTCGTGGCAGGTGTCGATCATCTTTTTGAGGATCGATACGACGGTTTTGTTTGCTGCCTCGACCGCGCCGTTAGTTTGTGGTCGGTAGGGTGATGATTTGTGTCGTTGTATTTTGTATTTGAGGAGAAGTGGTTCGACCTCTCCTTGGATGTGTGTGCCTTGGTCACTTATGAATTCGTGGGGTATGCCGTAGCGACAAATGATGTTGTTTTGTATGAATTTTGCAACTTCCTTTGTCCCTAGCGTACGGTATGATGCGGCTTCGACCCATTTGGTGAAATAGTCGATGGCCACGAGGATGAAGCAGTGTCCTCCTGCTCCTACGGGTTGAACTTTGCCTATGACGTCGATTCCCCAGGTTGAGAAAGGCCATGGCGAGGTTAAACTGTATAGTGGTGAAGGAGGGATGTGCTGTACGTTTGCAAAAATTTGGCAATTGTGGCAATGTTTGACATATTTCGCGCAATCGGCTTCCATGGTTGTCCAGTACCATCCTAGCCTTATGATTTGTTTGCACATGGCTCGTGCGTTCATGTGTGGTCCGCACTCGCCATCGTGTACTTGGGACATGATATCGTGTCCCTTCTTGTGGTCGACGCACAAGAGTAGTGTACCTTGAGGCGTCTTTTTGAGTAGTTTGCCCATTTCCATTACGAATTGTGATGATAATAGGCGTAGGGCTCGTTTGGCCCGTTTGTCGGTGTTCGGTGGGTATTCACCGTTTGTTTTGTAGTTGATGATTGCTTGGTACCAAGGGTCGGTTTGTTCTTCCTCGGCTTCAATGTCACAGATGTAGGCGGGTTCGTTCCGTCGTTCCACGACAATGGGTAGTGTTTCCATCCCCGGGGGTATGTTGATTAGTGATGCGAGTTTGGATAACGCGTCGGCGAATTGGTTTTCTTCGCGAGGGAGGTGTATGAATTCTACGTGATAGAATTCGTTTATGAGCTCTTGTATTTTGCTTTGGTATAGTGCTAGGTTTTCATTAAGTATCTTCCATGCTCCGGATACTTGGTTGATTATGAGGGAGGAGTCCCCATGGACTCTTATATTGCGGGCGTTGAGTACAAGCGCTGCTTGGAGACCGTGCAAGCATGCTTCGTATTCCGCGGCGTCGTTTGCAACGTCAAAATCCAGTTTGATGGATAAAGGTGTGTGTTCGCCATTCGGGGATATGAGAAGTATTCCCTCTCCACATCCTCGATAGTTGGAGGAGCCATCGAAGTATAACTCCCATTGTTCTTGGTTGATGTTGTAAATCCGAGTAAATGCCTGGAAGGGATGTTGTGTCGATGATTGGTTCTTTGTTGATTGCATTTTCGGCTAGGAAATCGGAGACTGCTCGTCCCTTGATTGCTTTGAGGGGTACGTACTTAAGATCGAATTCGGCTAAGAGCAATGTCCATCTGGCCATTCGTCCGTTAAGCACAGGTTTCTCGAAAAGATACTTTACGGGGTCCATTTGGGAATAGACCTTCGTCTGGTGAGCTAGCATATAGTGACGGAGTTTCTTGGATGACCATACCAAAGCTAGACAACTCTTCTCGACGGGTGAATATCGAGTTTCGTAATCGAGAAATTTCTTGCTTATGTAGTAGATTGCATGTTCTTCGCCGTTTATTTCTTGAGCGAGCATGGCGCCCATGGCGGTAGGTGTTGTTGTAAGGTATAAGGATAGTGGTAAATCCGCTTGGGGTGGTCGTAGAACTGGTGGGTTAGTTAGCAATTCCTTGACCTTGTCAAATGCTTTTTGACATTCTTCGTCCCATTCAACGTGATCGGTTTTCTTGAGTTTCTTGAAGACTGGTTCACATATCATGGTGAGTTTGCTGATGAAGCGCGAGATGTATTGGATTTGGCCCAAGAAACTTCGAATTTCGTCGAGGTTCTCCGGGGGTCGCATTTCGAGGATTGCTTTGACTTTCGAGGGGTCGACCTCGATGCCTCTCTGGCTCACTACATGTCCTAGTAGCTTACCGGATTTAACTCCAAAAGTACATTTTTGGGGGTTGAGGCGCATTTTGTATTGTCGTAGGCGCGTGAAGAACTTGCGGAGGTTAGTGATGTGACTACTCCTTTCTTTTGACTTCACGATCATATCGTCAACGTAAACTTCGACTTCTTTGTGCATCATGTCATGTAAAAGGGTTGTAGCGGTGCGTTGGTATGTTGCGCCGGCATTGATTAGGCCGAAAGGCATGACCGTGTAGCAGTATGTGCCCCACGGTGTGATGAAGGCCATTTTTGCCATTTTTGCCATGTCTTCGAGTGACATTTTGATTTGATTGTAGCCTGCGTAGCCGTCCATGAAGGATAGGAGGGCGTGATCGGCGGTGTTGTCGACTAGGACATCCACATGGGGTAATGGAAAGTCATCTTTGGGACTAGCTTTGTTCAAGTCGCGAAAGTCAACGCATACTCGAATTTTGCCATTCTTTTTCAGGACTGGGACCATGTTTGAGACCCATTCAGGATACTCGATGACTTGGATGAAACCGGCTTGTAGTTGTTTTTCGATTTCTTCCTTGACCATAAGGGACCATTCGGGACGTAGTCTTCTTAGCTTTTGTTTGATGGGTTTATAACCGGGTTTGATGGGGATGCGGTGCTCGGCGATGCTTCGTTCGATGCCGGGCATGTCTTTGTATGACCAAGCGAATACGTCCTTGAATTCGCTTAGGAGTTGTGTAAATTGGGTGCGCTCGTGTTCGTCTAGTGAGGCTCCTAGTTGTAGTTCCCTTGGTTCTTCGGGGGTTCCCACGTTTATGGTTATGGTTTCCTCGATGATTGGGTCTTGTGTTTTTGGGTGTACAAGGTTTGCAATGTATTTGTTTAAAGATTCGTTTGTTTGTTCATTTTCGCATGAGTTAGTGTCTTTTGTACTTTGTGTTTTGTTGATTGTTTGTTGATCTTTGTTTGTTTGTGTTTTGTTATTTTGAGACAAGACGTAAGCAAATTTATTCATTTCATTATTTTGAAGAGAATTATTCGACAAATCAGAAAATTGCTTGGAGCTAGCCTCGGTAAAAAGAAAATCTAAACTAAAGCTAGAGTCTAGGATAGATGGGTCGACAGATGACCCGACACTGAGAGCATTAGAATCTAAAAGAATTTCTTCTTCTTCTTCATCGTCTTCTGTGTCGTTGGAGGTGCTTGAGCTGCTTGAGCTGTTTGAGTTGTAATCACTCTCGTCCTTGTTCTTGAGATTAGTGACATGGTCGAAAAGTGGTCCTTCACCGGTGATAAGCTGGAAGTGGTGACCTTGTGCGTCAGTCCATTTCAGCGTTTTATACCATCCGTTGAGGGTTTTGTCTGTGGCATCGGCTATGAGTAAGTTAGGATCGAAGTGACGGTCTCGCATGATCGTGGAGACAATTTCTTCGTTTTTGGTGCTCGGTGAGGCCTTGAGTGTATTAGGCTCGGCCTCACTAGAGAAACAAGCTTCGGGTGAATGGATGATGTCTCGAAGGGAGGTATTCCCGTCGACCATTCCTCCGGGGGTGAAATATGCTTTCAGGTGGAGGATGTAAGGTCGCAGGGTGACCTTGTGGGTTGACTTTCGTCTTTGGATTTCCTTAACCATCTTCTCGTGGTCGCCATTTTTGGGCTTGTAGCCTAAGCCCATGGTGAGCCAAAGGCTGTTATTGTTCTTTGTTCTGAAAGGTTTGTAGGTTTTGATTGGTGTACGCGTGATGGCGCCAACTTCGAAGTCGAAACCACATAAGTCTTCTGCGGGTTCAGCCACAATTTCGGCAGAATTGGGCTCTTTTGGTGTATCGAAAAGGGCTCGGAAGTTTGAGGCATTCAAGGTTATGATTTCCTCGTTGAGGGGGATCTTAACCTTTTGATGTAGAGTGGAAGTTACGGCCTTGGTGGAGTGAATCCATGGTCGTCCCAGGAGTATGTTATAGGAAGGGGTCATGTCGATGACTTGAAACTCGACTTTTCTTTCTATGGGACCGCTGCGTATGTGAAGAGAAATGGTTCCTTTCACGTGACGTCGGGTTCCGTCGAAGCCTCGACTCCCGTCCATGCTTGGGGTGAAGTCTTTATCGGATAGGCCGAGGCGATGTGCGGTGGCCAATGGTAGAACATTATTTGCAGATCCGTTATCAACAAGGGACACGGGCAAAGTTTTCTTCATACATTCAACGCTGATGTATAGGGCGAGGTTGTGGTTTGATCCAAATGCGGGGAGATCATCATTTGAGAAGGTGATAGCCCCCGGTAACCAATCCCTAGTGACATGGCTGACCATTTGATCTGGGGAGATCTCAGCGTCTGCACATGCTATTTGTAGAGCGCGAATGAATGCATTCCTATGTTCAGCTGAGTCTTGTAAAAGGGCCCAGATGGAAACATCGGCTTTGTCTTGCGAGCGGCGCTCAAGCACCTCATTCGTGTTAGGTGTGGAATCACTGTAGAGGTGGAGGGTGTATTTGTAGAGGGGTTATCCTCTTGGGCTACGGCCTTGCCTTTCTCGGCCGCAGTTGCTTTTCTGGCATGTTCATCCGTGAAGATGTTCTGATAAGGACGACCAGAGCGTGTGAGGTGTGAAACCTCGTCTTGGTCTTCCTTCTCATTTGTTGCCCTTTTCTTTTTGATCTTTGCTTTCGGACTGCTTGCCCTTTTCTTTGCTTTCGGGCTGCTTGCCCTTCTTTTTCTTTCCCTTCTTGTTGCTTTTGTTTTTATTCGAGGAAGGAGTAGTCGAGAGTTGAGCTACCGTTTTGTTAGTGGGTGGCCACTCTTCGTCTTCGTCATCACTGAACCAGACCCCATTGATTTGGTTGTTGGTGGGTGTGACCAAGTAGGAGCAATCCATGACGGTCTTGTCCGAGGAAGATTGCCGGATTGTCATAGATTGTGGGGTTGCTTTGGGCTCCGAGGGCGATTTCAATGAGTTCTTCGAAATTCTCAGCGTCGCCGTAATCAAAATGTCTTCGCCACTCGGGTCGTAGGCTACCGAGAAATGTGTACATGAGTTCGTCTTCGTGCGGAGGATTCGGAACCCGAGCAAGTAATCCTCTCCAACGGACGAGATATTGGGTGAAATCTTCTTCGTCCCTTTGGAGTTGGGTGACGAGAGTGTGGAGGGAGACATGCTTGTCGGCCTTGGAGCGTTGTTCCAAGCGTGCAACTTCGAATTGATGCAAGGCCTTCAAGTTGTCAATGTTTTTGGTGAGCTGATCAATGCGGCGACGGAGGGTTTTCAGCTTGTTGAGGTTAGCCATCTTTGAGGAGCGTTTGAAGGAAGGGGTGATGATGCGATTCATGGTGAGTAGTCAGCTGAGGCCTGCATTTCACTTTGTATATTAGCGACACGACTCGACCCACTAGACTCACATTCATTTTAGGCATTCATTTTAGCTCATTTCTTTGTTTAGAAAGACCTTTTAAGCTTGAAAAAGGAGGTTTTCGAAAAGGTTTTGCTAAGGGAAGCTTTTGAGGCGAGGATGCGTGCGCACATCTCGTCTCGATGTTAAAAGATTTTGCTTTGCATTCGTCGAACTGATATCGGTGATTTGTCGAGGTGAGCTCGAGTCGGATGTGTAAAAGAAGAAGGATTCGGCTCGAGCGAGTCGAGTCGAGGATGTTAAAACGGAGTCTAGGCCGTGTGACCTAGAGGATTGAAATCCACGAGCTCGGGTTTTAGTCCTTGCTCGGGTTTTTGCTTGTTAGTGAGAAAGGAAGTTTTGAAAAAGCTTATTTCAAAAATTCGCGAGAGTTTTGTTTGAAAGGTGTTAGTTTGTTAGATGTTAGGTTCATTTATCTTTGAAAGGTTTGAGCGAGTTTTCGAAGATATGAATGCAAATGCTCGTTTTGAAAAAGACCATGGAGTGCATAGCCTCGAACTTGCATTATGACTCAAAGGGTGAAAAATGAGTCGGTCGGGTACACCTCCAACTACCTCGAGTGCGCTTTGGCGGATACTTAACCCCTTCATTTCCTTATCTTGGGCGATAGGTTTTACGAAGAGAACCTTGGGCGGTCGAGATAGCCGTTCTGACAAGCCGTGGAGGGGCGAGAGGAAAGTTAGTCCGGCATGTGCTTTATCGAGTGGACAAGCCTGCATGTAGGAACCACCTCTCGAGGGTGCAAAGGGTGCCTAGATTCCAAAAGGAATGGACTCTAAACGAATGTGCATGGCTCAAATATGTTTACAAGGATTGTTCAAGGCTTTCAAGTTTCACCTCTTTATTTTTAAAAAGAAAAAGCTAGTTTTAAGTTTTAAAAATAAGATCTCCCCAGCGGAGTCGCCAAACTGTGGAACCCGGGATCGGACCCAACTCGGCGTCTTGCTTAAGGGCGGATTTTAAAGTTAAAAAAGATTAAGTTGGAAAAACCTTTAAGAACTGTTATGGAGTCACCACCTATTTATCGCGGAAAATAGGAACCTGCTACCATGTTCTAAGTTAAAAACATGTCCTAGATTTTGGAGCACGCCGACACCCCTAGATCTAAGGCTTGTGAAACCAGATTGGATTCGGGGTGAGGGTACTTTAGAAAAAGAGTTAATTCAAATAATGATTTATGAAAACCTTTTAGAAAAGCCTATGTAAAAATAGCCTCTACTGACCTAGAACAATCCTTGTAAGATGATATTTGAGCTAATGTTATCGCTACGTACAAGTGCGATAAGTTTGTAAAAGAATGCAAATGCAGATGCAAAAAGATTGATTAAAACCCTCAGTTTAGCATGTTTAACTTGTTAACGAATACGGTTCAGTTAAAGGTCGAATTCATTGTTTAAATTGATTTAAATGCAAAATAAGAAGGTGCAAGATGCATGCAAATAAAATAAAGTTCAATTGTCCATTGGTTTATTTTATAAGGTCGCATCCTTATGCGACTTTGGCGTGTCATCGGATATGGAGTGTACCCGAAGTAAATAGAACACTTGGAGTGCAAGCGCGCTGGGTGCCAAAGCCGGGGGGGGCGCTAAAGTGTAGACCCCTTTGTTAGTCCATAGAAAATAAGAAAAAGCTTTGATCCAAGTGGATCGGTACCTACCTTGTCCTGACGCTTCAGATCTGGGCAGAGCTTCGCTTCTTGAACTTAAAAGGAGGATGAATTCAACACGGGATGGTGTGTTGAACTCAAGAATTTGAGTGCTTGAGGCTTTTGTGAAAGAAGATTTGTGTGTTGTGAATTGTGTGTGAAATTGTGATCTGAAAGGTGTGATCTGAATGTGAATTGTGTTTCTCGAGGTCGGGGTATAGGGGTGTATATATACTAAAAACCTCGGAGAAATTAGGAAATCGGGGATAAAAACAGGCCTAGGAACCGCATAGCCTTATGCGGTTGCCTGGACAAACCGCATAGGCTTATGCGGTTGCCCCACCAAACCGCATAAGCTTATGCGGTTCGAAGGTTGGTTTTTTTGTGTAGTTTCCTAGTTTCGGTTGAATTATATCTTGGAAAGATTTCGTGATAATCTCAAACGTGTGGCTCAAGAAAACCTCTAGGATATTTCTGAGATATTTTGTGATGCTTAGGGCTTTGGAGTGCGGGCCAAAGGCTGGGCTTGGGCTCGGTTTCGGGCCCGAGACCCGGAAACATGAAAAGGGTGTGTTTGCATAGTTTTTGTGAAATAAGATAAGACGTGAAGCCGTATTTTGTGTAAAAGGGGGCTAAATAGCGGTTTTAGCTACCGGGCCTAAATTTAGGAATTTAGGAATGCTGAATTAGACCTTGTTAATGTAAAAGGACTAATTGTAGTGCAAATGCGAAGCTCATGCCAAATGAAGCAGGACAAGGACCTAGCTAGACTCCAAATGGACAAAATGAACGTTATTTAAATGCGATGTGAGGTGACCTAAATCATTTTAACATTTCAAACGACTCAAAAATGAATTCGACATTAGTTAGAACCGTTTAAGTCAACGTTAAAGCATGCGTAATAAAAGTCCGTGATACATCACAAGGTTTTGTTTGGGAGGGTACGGATATGGGTATCCACAAATTGGTTAAGGGAGTAGGGGTCCACCTCCCACATGAGTCACCCATGACCATTTATGGAAAGTGTAAACAAATGACCCGTACCCTCCAAAATAGAAAGTGTAAACAAATGACCGGAACAGATGGAGTAACATAATATAATAAAAATAATTAGATACTATCTTACTCTAATAATTATACTAAATAATATTGTATCGTATTTTAATAAGGTATTAGATCATAATCCTTAACATTTCCCCTTAAACTAATAATAATTTGCTAAAAGTTCCATGTTTTCACAAAAAAAAAATTATAATATGTCTTCATTTTCCAAATTCATCTTCATTTTCCATCTTCATCTTCATCTTCATCTTCATCTTCATCTTTGCAAGGGTGGTAAAATAACGATATTTTTCGTTGTCGATAACGCCAATTTTATTTTGTTGTGCGTATCGGACTTGCTAGTCAATTTTCCATGCTTATGGGACTCGGAAGTCAAATTTCAATAAAACGGAAAGGATTCGCAGTTAATTTTTCGTGCGTAAAAGAGTCATCAGTCAATTTGGGTTGCATACCTCTTAGTCAATTTAGCTTGCGTAACTTGCAAGTAAATTTGTATCACCTTGAACGAATTTAAAGAATTCAAATCAAAGAAAAGATACTTTTTTTATTCGGTTAAATCACAGTGATTCAAACCTTTTTTTTTCGTCATTTTGACTAACAATTTTTCAAGTTTCGTTGTTTTTTTGCAACAGTAATCCCGCCGGTGGGTGTCATAGATAACTTGACCACTTTTTCTGACTCGTCAGTCGATTATAGGGTGCATCGTATATTAGGGCAAATCTCCCGTGTCGCACTCTTTTACTAAGCTGAATCCCGGTCAATGGCCTATGTCGTCTGTGTGTCAAAGTGGCTGCATGAGCTTCTAAGGAACTTGGATGTTACGATTTCTCTCTCAATGCAACTGTTTTGTGACAATCAGTCTGAGTTACATCTTCCTCGTAATCCAGTGTTACACGAGCATACAAAGCATACTGAAATCGACTGTCATTTCGTTCGGGATGCCATTTTTGAAGGCTTGATTGTATCGTCACATGTTTCTACACATGCACAGCTTGCATATGAGCTCACGAAGGCCTTCGGTATGCCTCAATTTTTGCCTATTGTTCGCAAGTTGGGGCATTCTTGACCTCCATTATAACAATCCGACCTACCAACATCGTAATACACCTAACCTTAAGGTGAAATGCACACTTTTGGGCTCGTTGTCCTCACTTAAGCCCAAAAGAACAAGGCCATGTTACTAAGATGGTGGGTGAAATCCCTTATAAACACATCAAATCCTCTTAATTGCACCGATGTGGGATATCTAAACTTTGGGGTGATAAAAACTCCCTCACTTAAATAACACAACGTCCTCGTTGTGCCTCAATAGTCGACCGCAGTCGAGCCTAGAATCCTCTCCCGCTAGGTGGGTGACCCGGGTGCTCCTGACCACAGGCTCACCACACAGTCGTTGGGTTGCTCTGATACCATTTATAACAGCCCGACCTACCAACATCGTAATACACCTCATCTTAAGGTGAAATGCACACTTTTGGGCTCATTGTCCTCACTTAATCCCAAAAGAATAAGGCATTGTTACTAAGATGGTGGGTGGAATCCCTTATAAACACATTAAATACTCTTAACTCCACCGAAATAGGATATCTAAACTTTGGGGGTGTTACATCCATGCTCCAACTTGAGGGGAGTATTAGAAGGTCTTGTAGTATTTAGCCCGATTACGGGTGTAGCCATTTTTCACATTGTATGTTATGTAAACAATCTCATACTAATCAATAATACAAGCATTTCTCAAAAATATACTTTCTTAACAGTTTTGCATAGGCAATAGATATTCTAATAATCATGCAAACATCAACCATGACATATCATATTTTTAATTTATTTTTATGAACCAATTTATATTTTGTATTTTCAAAATATTTGTTGCAAAAGAAAAAAAAGGAAGTTTAACTTTTTTTTTTTTTTGGTTTGTTATCAAAATAAACGGTAAACATGAATAACAATGTAGTAACACGCTATCCTAGTAGACCAATTCAACCCTTATCTCAGTGCTAGATTTATATTAAACTTTCGATTGAGATATGACGGTGTTCCTTTATAAATGGTACGATAAACACAGACATAACTATAGAGATTTATGTAAATTGCTTTTCTGTGTTTAAAGATGCGAATAACATGAGGTTTTTTATTTTTTATTTTTTTTTATTTTATGAATTCCGACTTCCTTAATTTGATTATAGATAAAGAGATAGAGGGATAATGCAAGGGACATAGACAGAGTTTCTGAAAAGTTAAACTCTACAAAAAAATACCAGCCAAAAACCGAACCTTGTCATGGCCTTTTGAAAGGACACTGCAGTGCGTAGGGATGGCAATGGGCCGGATCCGGGTCGGGTCCGAGAGGATCCGGACCCGGATCCATATCCCTATTGTTAGATCCAGATCCGACCCGGATCCGCCGGGTCTAGAAATTTAAGACCCAGATCCAGACCCGCCGGGTCTAATTCGGGTCCGGGTCGGATCCGGGTCCAAAATGTATTTTTTTTTGTTAGAAAATTAATCTATTGTTTCGTATTACATAATAAAAATCCAACGTAATGACGACAAAAAAACTAATAAAAAACTATTATATTCAATCTTGGTTCTAAAAAAAATAATCAACCATAAGTTAATGGTTAAATATTTACTTGAAATATTAAATGAGTAAACGAAAAGTACAGAAAAAGAGTCGAGAAGAGTGCAGAATAGCCGAAAAAAGTCGAAGAACGATGAAGGTTTAGAGGAAGTAATGACATTGTGCGTTGTTTACTTGTTTCTAATAAAGGTTTTTTTATGTGTCGTGAAGTTTAATGATGTGCATTGTATATTTTAATATTTTTCATTCTAATTTTTATTATATTTTATTTTTATTCGGGTCCACGGGTCGTATCCGGGTCTTATTTATGAAACCCGGATCCGACCCGGATCCACATATAGAAGACCCGGATCCGACCCGGATCCAACGGGTCCAAAAAATTAAGATCCAAACCCGACCCATTCGGGTCGGGTCTAGCGGATCCGGGCCGGGTCTTGGACCCATTGCCATCCCTAGCAGTGCGATCTCGTAAATAATTATGCAAGCGTATAATTCGTACTTCTCGAACTTACTATATTATTCAAAACTCGTCCATCTTTAAACCAAACTCAAATACGCTTAAATGAACACGTAGTTACACTCAAAATAACCAACACTATTCTTTAAAAAAAAATAACTTAATAATAATAATAATAATAAAAATAATAATAATAATAATAATAATAATAATAATAATAATAATAATAATAATAATAATAGTAATAATAGTAATAATAATAGTAGTAATAATAATAATAATAATAATAATAATAATAATAATAATAATAATAATAATAATAATAATAATAATAAAAATAATAATAATAATAATAACAATAATAATAATAATAATAATAATAATAATAATAATAATAATAATAATAATAATAATAATAATAATAATAATAATAATAATAATAATAATAATAATAATAATAATAATAATAATAATAATAATAAAAATAATAAAAATAATAAAAATAATAATAATAATAATAATAATAATAATAATAATAATAATAATATTAATAATAATAATAATAATAATAATAATAATAATAATAATAAAAATAATAATAATAATAATAATAATAATAATAATAATAATAATAATAATAATAATAATAATAATGATAATAATAATAATAATAATAATAATAATAATAATAATAATAATAATAATAATAATAATAATAATAATAATAATAATAATAATAATAATAATAATAATAATAATAATAATAATAATAATAATAATAATAATAATAATAATAATAATAATAATAATAATAATAATAATAATAATAATAATAATAACACTTATGTTATCTACGGTCTATTAGCATTAACGATAGTATATACACCCCCTAATATGTTTTAATTGAGCAAGTATTGCATAAGACCGTCTCAGCGTGCGACAACTTTTTATGATTAAAATGTGACTATATTAGATGTGACCATTACAAAAAAAAAACCCCAAAAAGGTCACTCTAAGTGTTAAAATAGTCAGTTTAAAACCTTAAACTAAACATATTTTATTTTCGAATACGTCGTCGCACGCGTGAGAGGGTCTTATCTGAGCATTTGTGCTATTAGTTAAATCCTTACACTTTTTGACACTGCTAATGAGTTTAAAGAATATTCGATATTCTAAACAATACATGAGCGAAAATATAATCATGTGTGATTTTGTTTTATTCATCTTCTTAAATACTACGGTTTTGGTTTACTAACACTTAAAGCATTCTTTAACTGCAATCAAGTAGTAGTTGTTGTGTGATTTTCTGTGGAGATGGCACTGCTTGCTTCCCTTTAATTTGCACGTCCTGGACAGTCGACAAGCCTAACCTCGTGCGTGTCCAAGGAAAACCCTTTCGATGCTTAAGTAAGCAAGTGAGAATGAGAGTAAATAGAAATGTAGAGAAGAAAAATCTAAGTAATACATTTTTTGTGAATGTGTGTGAATGCCCCCTCGACCGCACCTCTTCTCTTCTATTTATAGAATTCTTGACCTGTCCTTTTGTACTTTATGTCAACCCAAAAGCTGAGATCTTGTCATGTATTGTTGTCAAATTATGATCAAGTTCAGACAAACACTGACATGCTTGTCTCCTAACTTAGATGGCCGTGTGACACTGATGGCCATGCGGCGTGGGGTAATGAAAGTTTAACACCCCGTGTTTTTAAGGTTAAATAAATATATATTTTAATTTACAAATTTATTTAAATTTTATTTATTTTTCATAATACCTTATATATTTAATAGTTTTAAATAATATTTACCATATTTTAAATAATATGTTTAATACCATTTTATTTTAAAGATAATAAATCACTTACGAAATGGTTACTTTTATAAATTAGTATTATTACTTTAAATTTTAAATTAAATGGTAATTATGATTTTGACCCATTATTTTTAATACTTGTATTATTTTATTTTCATTATATATTTATTAGTTTTTAAGCTAGTTTTTGTTCAATAGTTGTTATCGTACTAGTATTTTCTAAAATATCATATTAACTTATTTTGTATATTCTTAACTATTTTGACCAAGATTAGTTTTAAGTTAAATTAATATATATTTTTTTAGGAAAAGTATTAGACTTTTAGTATGAGTAGAAGACTTGCTAAATACTCCATATTATATACTTCGTATAAAAACCTAAACCTAAATAATCAGGTGCTCCGTATAACTATCCCTTGGTTCATAACACCGTTTCAACCAAACACCTTTAGCATCGTCTTTCAACCTCCCGTGTTCCTTCGTTTCTTTACCGTTTTACTACGTTCTTGCATCATAATTACCCTCTCTTTATTCTCTTCGTGTCAAGGTAAGCTATACTCCGTTTCGTCTCAGTCGCTCGGATCGCCGTCGATATTGTAACTCATATTTATTCTCGTTTTTCTCCCTAATTGATCGTAGGATTGAGCCTAAGCGACCCTGACGCTAATACTTACGTAGTAGACGACTCAATTGAGGACTAGCGCGAAAAGGTAACAGTGATGACGTTACTCGATATTATGTTACGATTTTGTGTGTATCAAATCGTTGTTTGGTTGTATGCTGCGGTTGGGGAACGGTTTGGTCTGTTTTCGGGTTTATAATAGAGAAGAATAGGGGGCTGTGTTATACGGTTTGTGGGTTTAGCTATATGTACGTGTTTGTGTTTTACATAGGTGGTTATCACATACTTGCATGTACATGAATGATAATTGC
Source organism: Dianthus caryophyllus (assembly GCA_023091065.1). Taxonomy (NCBI): domain Eukaryota; kingdom Viridiplantae; phylum Streptophyta; class Magnoliopsida; order Caryophyllales; family Caryophyllaceae; genus Dianthus; species Dianthus caryophyllus. The sequence goes on from CM041529.1 coordinate 3,387,701, forward strand.
TGTGTTAGTGCGTGTATGGTGTATGTACTTATAGTGGTGGTGGTGTAATTACTTAATTAGGTGTGTAATTACTCAATTAGGTGTATAATTGATCAAGTGAAGTGTTGTGTATAGTGTATAGTGTATAGTGTTGTCCGATATGTGGGCTAGCTATTTTGTCGTGTTAATCTACACGATTAGTTCTACTGATTTGTTTGTAATTTTGATTTAGTAAGTTACTAAACATTATATTTTTATCCGCTTTCGGACTGGTTTAGTGTCCAAGGTCCTATTGTTGGCCTAAACTAGTTTACTGAGATCCCATTGTCAGTATTGTCGGGAGTATCTTGAGGTCCTATTGTCAAGTATGCGGGACTAGCTAGTTGAGGTCCTATTGTCAGCTGGTTAGTAGTCGACCCCGTGGGGATATGTGTATAAACGTTTCAGCTTACTAAATTGTACTAGAAATAAAGAGTACTCAGATCTGTCGAATAAGGTTAAGATTGATAAAAGGGAGTAGTCCGTTTTGAGCCGTGTTGGGACTGTCTTTATTATTATTATTATTATTATTATTATTATTATTATTATTATTATTATTATTATTATTATTATTATTGTTGGGGGTGACTTCTCCCGGGTCCCACGCCATCGGGCCGGTAGGACTATAGACCGGAGGATGGTCCTACACTCGTTGAACCATCTGTATCTCCCGGGCCGGGTCACTCGAGGCCGGGAGGTTTATTGACCGGACCATCCCATATACCCAGGAATCCAATGATCCACCCGGGTCCGGGCATGTATGGCCCACCCAGGGCCGTACTGTACGGAGCGGGGGCACAAGAAGACAAACCTGAGACAAGTATAAAAGGCAACTAAAACCCTAAAAATCACTAAGTTTTTGAGACACATAAACACACTACACAAAAGGTTTTTCTCTCTTTTCTCTCTCTAGATTTATTTGTCTTTGTAACTGACTTGAGCGTCGGAGGGCCATCACCCGGAAGGCCCCGGGGCTAGGTTTGTTACCCCGTTTCAGGAAGAGAAGAAGGAAGTGAGAGACCGGCCGAAAGCTAAGGACCCTCAAGGACTTAGTTTATCGAATTTATAATCTACATTAACTTGTAATCCTTTGTATTTAGTTTTGGTATTTAGTTCCTAACTTTATACCCGAAACAATTGGCGCCGTCTGTGGGGACAATTTCACAAAAATCTTACAAAAAGCCATGTCAAACCCTACACAAGAGCCGAGAAAAACAGCGGAAGAAACAGCTCCCCCGGGGGGAGGTGCCGGCGGCATTCCCCTGGAGACCGAGCTGCAAACGCCCTTGACTCCAGAGGAGAAAAGGATGATGAGTGCCTTCCTTGAAAAACTGAGGAAGACACCACCTACCGGTACTCCCCCACCCGAGCCAAGTCAACAGAAGTCTCCACCAAGAAGAGATCCCATCCCATCCGTGACACCTAAGAAGCTTTTTCATGAAGACAACGAGACGTCAAGCAACGATAGTACGTGGAGAGAGTCGGAACATTCTCACTCAGCGTCCCAGTCACCACCCTCAGTCCAGGAAGTGTCCAAGCCTGAGGTTCCACGCACCGAGAGACCCAAGCGCAACAAACCCAAAGGAAACACAACACAAGGAAAAGTCACAGTAAAATCGCCTTTGGCTTCTTCGGTGCTGGAATACCCTCTTCCTCCCAAGATGAAAATTCCAACGATACAATATGACGGGAAAACAGACCCGGAGGAACATTTGGCGGCCTATGAGAGCCACATGATGATGTACGACTCTACGGACTACGTTTGGTGCAAAGTTTTTCCTACGACCCTGACGGGACTTGCACAAACCTGGTTCCGTAACCTCCCAACTGGCTCCATCTATGGATATGAGGACATGTGCCGGGTGTTCCGCCAGCAGTACGCAGGGAACAAAAGGAGAGAGAAGGTGGCTACGGAACTCCTAAACGTGGTGCAGGGGAAGAGTGAAGGGCTGAAGGAGTATATGACCCGGTTTGACAGAGAATCACAGCAAATCAGAGACCTGGACTCCAAGATAGGGGTTCATGCCTTGACGGTAGGGCTGAAAGAGGGAGAGCTGAAAAGTCTCCTGATCAGAAATCCGCCGGCCAGCCTGATGGCGGCCCGCGAGATGGCTGAAGGCTTTGTCCGAGAGGAACAGTTCCATAAAACATTCAGTAAGAGAAACGACAAGAAGGAGGACCAGGGCGGAGCCCAACAGGAATGGAAAGGACCGCCCCGGAGGCACAACAACAACAACAACAACACCCGCAGCAATTTCAACCGCAGCAGCAGTAATAACAATCACAACGATCGCCGGGATAACCGGGACGGCCGAGGCCAGCAGGGAAACAACCAACAGTTCCAGCAATGGACCCACTACACACCACTCATCAGGTCCCAGGCAGAAATTTTTGAGATGACCAAAAACGAAATCAAGTGGGCCGCCCCCCGACCGCAGAAACACCCAGGGAATGATAAGTCGGCTTTCTGCGAATACCACCAGGCGGCCGGCCATGCAACGGAACACTGTGTATCCCTGAAGCACGAGGTCGAGAGGCTGGTACAACAGGGCACCTTGCGGCGCTTTGTTAAGGACAAGCGAGACAGAGATGGTGGCGAAGGTAGTGGTGATCCGGGCCAAACGGGTCCGAAAAAGAACAAGCAGAGAATAGGCGAAATCCATATGATCGCCGGGACGGAAGAGTCAGTCTTGTCCGGAAGGAAAAGAAAAGCGGAGAAGCGTGAGCAATCTAGGATGGGCATATATTCAGCCGAGAGGATGGCACCAAAACCTCCCATCCCGGACTTGACCATTAGTCAGGAAGACTATCAGCGGGTCTCTTACCCGCACAGTGACCCGTTGGTAATCTCCATGGATATCGGACCCCATCTGGTCCACAGGTGCATGATAGATACCGGAGCTTGCACCAACCTCCTGTACCGGGAGACATTCGAAAAGTTAGGTCTGCAGAAGGAGCAACTGACACCATACATAGGCTCGCTGTACGGCTTCGCCGGAGCCGGCATCCGACCAATGGGGACGATAACCTTGCCGGTCACGATAGGGGAGGAAGACATGGCCCGAAGCGTAGACGCAAGCTTCGTGGTCGTTGACGCCCCATCAGCGTACAACGCCCTCGTCGGCCGGGTCACTTTGGACCACATTCATGCCGTTGTGTCAATACGAGCGCTGGCTATGGTTTATGTCACAGACAATTGGACCGAAGGGAAAGTTTATGGCGACCAGAAGGCCGGAAGATCCTGCAACTCCCTGTCGGCCCGGGGAACAAAGCAGAAGACAGTGGCGGAGGTGAAGCTCCCGGAACAAAAGGAGAAGCAGGGTCTGGAAGTGACTCCGGGACCGGAAAGTGAGACAACAGAAATTGAGCTATCACCAGGAAGAAGTGTAATCATCGGGGCGGAGCTAGACCCCGGCTTCCAAGACAGTCTGATTAGTATCTTGGAAGAAAACAAGGACGTGTTTGCCTACTCAGCGGCGGAGATGCCGGGGATAAGCCCGGAAGTAATTGTACACCGTGAGCGTTAACCCCAGCCTACAAACCAATCAAGGCAGGTCGCGCCCATGAGTGCGGAAAAGGACGCGGCCATCCTTGAAGAAATAAACAAGTTGTTAGAGGCAGGTTTCATTGAACGTTGTGACTATCCTGAATGGTTGGCTAACGTGGTAATGGTGAAAAAAGCGTCCGGGGCGTGGAGAATGTGCGTTGATTTTACAAATCTGAACAAGGCGTGCCCCAAAGACTGCTACCCGTTGCCAAGGATTGATCAACTGGTAGACTCCACCAGTGGTCACTCGACCTTGAGTTTCCTGGATGCCTTCTCGGGATACCACCAAGTCTATCTGTCAGAAGAGGACAGGCCCCGGTGCGCCTTCATCACAGGACACGGGGTCTACATGTACAAGATGATGCCGTTCGGACTCAAGAACGCCGGGGCCACGTATCAAGGGTTGGTGGATCTTTGTGTTCGCGAAATGTAGCGAGAAACATGGAGGTATATGTGGACGACGCAATTGTGAAAAGTAAGTCCGATGAGAAACAGCTGGAAGACTTGAGAAAGCGTTCGCCTCGCTCGAGAGAATACCAAATGGCGAATCAGAAGAAGTGTACCTTTGGAGTCCGGTCAGGGAAGTTTCTGGGGTACCTGGTCAGCTCAAGAGGGATTGACGCCAACCCCGAGAAAGTCAAGGCCATACTAGACTGCCGTGCCAAGACAATTAAAGACATTCAAATTACGGCCGGAGGATGGCGGACTATCCAGGTTCATCTCCTGGCCCACGACAAGTCCACACCGATTCTTCCAGGTCCTGAAGGAAACAAGAGGTTTGTATGGGGAAGGAGCGAGGATGAGGCTTTTGAGCGACTAAAGAGACATCTTACAACATTGCCTACTTTGGCAAGACCGGTCCACGGCGAAACTTTAATCTTGTATATCGCCGTGACCGCGAGCGCAATATCAGCAGTCATCCTACGGGAAGAAGAAAAACAACAACAACCAATTTACTTCGTCAGTCATGCACTAGGACAGTCGGAAAGAAACTACCCAATCATCGAAAAAGCCGCGTACGCTGTTGTTATAGCGACCCGGAAACTGAGACCATACTTTGATGCTCACCCGGTGGAGGTGCGCATGCACCGACCCTGGAGAAAGCACTTGAAAAATTTGAAAAATCCGGCAGACTCCTCAAGTGGGCAATTGAGCTGTCGGGCTTCGGCATAACCTACACCGGAAGAACAGCAATCAAGGCCCAGGCCCTAGCAGATTTCATTGCCGAGTGCACCCACCCGGCCAGGGGGGATGCACCGAAAGGAGTATGGCAGGTATATACAGACGGGTCGGCCACCATCCATGGCTCCGGGGCCGGAGTGGTGATCATCAGTCCTGAAGGACACGAGTTTGAGCATGCCCTAAAATTTGCCTTCCCGGCCACAAACAATGAATCTGAATATGGCGGTCTTTGGCGGGCTGGAATCGCAAAGGCCGTGGGGGCAGAAGAGATCGAGTTAAGAACAGACTCGCAGCTGGTGGCAAGCCAACTTAACGGAGAATACGAGGCCCGGGAAGAAGGGATGGCGTTATACCTCCAGAGAGCGAAGGCCCTGACTTCCGGACTGAAATCTTTTGAAGTTCATCATATCCCCAGGTCCGAAAACAACAAAGCGGACGCGCTTGCCAAACTCGCCAGCGCCACAGCAGACAACAAGTCAAAAACAGTTACCGTCGATATCCGGCGGCAAAAGGGAGTGTTAACGGTCAATGCCATCTCCGAAGACAGTGGCTGGATGAGGCCGATATTGAAATACAAGCTGGAGGGAGAAATCCCGGAAGATAAGATTGAGGCAGCTAAACTGAAGAGACTAGCCCCATGGTTCATCCTCGTAGACGGAGAGCTCTATAGGCGGTCATTCTCAGCCCCATTGCTTAAATGTGTAGGGGGCACGGATGCTGAATTCATCCTGAATGACATACACTCAGGGGTATGCGGTCATCACGTGACCGGACGCACGTTGGCTCACAAAGCACTGAGGGCCGGCTACTTTTGGCCCACCATGCTAAGAGATGCCAAAGATTTGAGCAAGCGGTGCCGGCAATGTCAAATTTTCGCTCCGGACATCCATCTCCCCGCCAGAGACCTCAGGCCAGTCCTGAGCCCTGTACCTTTTGATCAATGGGGGATGGACATCCTGGGCCCCTTCGCAACGGCGACCGGGGGCAGGAAGTATGTGGTAGCAGCTATCGACTACTTCACTAAATGGATTGAAGCAGAGGCCATCCCCACCATCACCGAGCAAGCCGTGAGAAAGTTTATTTGGAGAAATGTAATCACAAGGTTTGGGGTGCCCAAGGTGGTGGTATTTGACCATGGAAAGCAGTTCGACAACGACAACATGCGGGACTGGTTGAAACGGAACGGGACAATTATCGCCTACTCATCAGTTTGCCACCCACAAAGTAATCTGCAGGCCGAGGCCGCCAACAAGCAAATGTTGAACGGCATGAAAAAACGACTGGATGAGCTGAAGGGGGCATGGGCTGATGAGCTACCGAGCGTTCTCTGGTCAATCAGAACTACAGTCAAGGAATCCACCGGCCACACACCATTCAACATGGTCTATGGGGCCGAAGCTTTACTCCCGATTGAGGCAATTCTACCCAGTCCGAGAGCAAACCTACATGATCCCACCAGTAATGAACAAGCGAGAAAGGAGTCGCTGGACCTGCTAGATGAGGTCCGGGACCAAGCAAGAGAAAATCTGGCGGTTTACCAGAACCGGATGAGGAGAATGTACAATCGAAGAGTGAAGCATAGGGAGTTTGAACTGGGAGACCTGGTGCTAAGACGAGCATCCGCCACCGGGAAAGGGAACATTCACGGGAAGTTGTCAGCCACCTGGGAAGGGCCCTATCAGATCACAGAGATAAAGCAGCCGGGAACCTTCATGCTGAGAGATATGAGCGGCCACGACCTCCCGTCCCATTGGAACTCTGATACGTTAAAGAAATATTACGTGTAAGCGTTGTACTCTTTTTCCTTACCCGTGGTTTTGTCCCACTGGGTTTTCCACGGGAAGGTTTTAATGAGGCAACGTGTAGACATTTGTAACGCGAGTGATCAGGAATGTTGACACCGCAAGCTTTTGTAAGTTTTTGGTAAACTTCTAGTAGAATTTTTGCCCAGCATTTGTTTAGATTTGTATCACACAAAAGCTGGCCAGGGGGCAAGGAGGGGGGACTACCCCCGACCCCGGCTAATCACGACAGTCTGATTCAAAAATAGGAATTTTTGAAAATTTTTGCTAACACTTTCAGGAAAAGGAGGATAAACACCCAAAATCCCGCCGAATGCAGGCGGGGCAAGAACAGGCCCCGGAGCAGCTAAGAGACATAAAAGACCGGAGAAGGGCAAGACCTCCTAGGCAGCCCATGCCTACGTAGGATGAACATCGCGCCTTGAGAGTCCAGGCCTGGGGCCTGGGCGGCTCGCGCCCTACGTATGGCCTTGCACAATGCTCATCCGGCGCCGTCGGGCCCGGATGAGGGTGCCTTAATGCAAAAGAGTTGGGATGTCTATGATGGCCCACGTGCCTAGGCTGCTCTCACCGCAGTGTCTGATGCCGGCCTTGTAGCCGGTGGCGGCTGCGGACCTCCCATGGGTAAGACCTCCGCGGCAACCCGTTGCCTACGTATGGATGAACATCGCGCCTTGAGAGTCCATGGCCCGGCACTGGCGGCTCGCGCCTACGTATGGCTCAGACAATGCTCATCCGGCCGCCGCCGGGTGAGGGTGCCCTAATGCAAAAGAGCCGGGATGTCTATGATGGCCCACGTGCCTAGGCTGCTCTCACCGCAGTGTCTGATGCCGGCCTTGTAGCCGGTGGCGGCTGCGGACCTCCCATGTCTACGTATGGATGAACATCGCGCCTTGAGAGTCCGTGGCCTGGGGCCCGGACGGCTCGCGCCCTACGTATGACTCACTGCCTGCATACGGATAAACATCGCGCCTTGAGGGTCCAAGCCCGGGGCCCGGACGGCTCGCGCCCAACGTATGGCCTTGTACAATATTCATCGAATAACCTACGCACAATCGCCCGACAGCCGGGGGCAGGTGTATGAACGCGCGAAAGAGTGGTTACAATCACCGGACACTAAGCAGTGCACGGTCCCGGTATCGACAACACAATGAGAGAAAACCAGAAATTTGACTAAGTATGAATAGAACGCTGGGACCAAACAATATTATCCGGCCCCGGTACAAGCGGCAAAAACAGTATAAGCATTAAAAGAGAGATAATAACAAGGAAGAATACGCCTAAAATCACCCGGTCCCGGAAGAGAACAGCATGAGTAGAAGCAAGATAAAAATAAGCTAAGTATAGAAAAGCTACCCGGCAGCGGCAGACGTCAATATAAATGTATGCGGAAATAATAAGCCAAGTATGGAAAAACAAAAGAAAATAAACCAAGTGTGGAAAAACAAAAGAACAAGGCAGCATTAATAAAAGAGTATATATTACAAGGTTGTCGCCCCCGGACCCACATGTCGGGCCGGGAGCAAATTGAAATAAGCAAAGAAAGAACAGCTAAATGACCTACCAGAACCGGCAACCGTCCTCACCAAAAGGCCCGCCTACTGCAGACTGGCTTGATCTTATTGAAAGCTAAAATACAGACAAAATGTAGGCTAAGGGGAGACTCATCAGGTCACCCCGAGCAAGAAGATTCGGAAGACGGCCGAATTCTAGCAACCAAAGATTCTGCCGGCTGCTTTCTTCTTGGCTTCCCTCTCCCGGTCCGCAGCCTCCTCAAGTTCAGCGAGGCGGTCGAAGTTGAAATTGGGATCGACCTTGTCGATGAACCCTTTCGTTTCGTTGGACCCAAAGTCAACTCCGTCATAAAAGGAGTTGGCACGAACCTGGGCGAGCTCAACCTGATGGGCCGCCTTCATCTTTTCCATCTCAAGCTCCAGACGGGTCGCCTTAGCCTGTCCCGCCGATTTTTCAGCCTCGGCCGCCTCCGCCCGGGCAATGGCAGCATCCCGGTCTTGAAAGACCTCTGTGTATTGGAGGGCCAGGCTCTCTTTCTCCTTGGAAAGCTCCCCCAGCTGGAGCTCCTTCTCCTTCAGCTTGCCCAGGAGAGCCTGCACCTCCTTCTTCAAGGCAGCAGTTTCTTGCTCGCGGGCTTTTATGGCCTTCTTCAGGCGGACCGCTGCCTCCATCATCTCTTTGTTGGCCTCGGTGGAGGCCGCCTCGCGCCGCAAGCGGTCGAGCTCGCTCGCGGTGTCCAGCGTGAACTTACAAAAAGAATCCACGCTGCGGCGGAGCTGCATGGCCATGTCCGCAGCCTGGATGGCAAGGCCCCCGGCAATAGGTGGGGTCTCTTCAACGAAACCCGCCGAGTGCCCCACTTTGTCATCCCGACCCGGGACAGCTACAGAAACTTGGTCCTGGCCGGCGGCCTTGGCCCTGGAGGAAGAGCCCTGGATTGAGAAAGATAGCAGATTGTAAATATCCTGCTCACTGATAGGAAAGACGGAGGAAAGACCGTCCGGCGGACGCCCAGGGGCGCCGCATGCACTCCCACGAGAGCATGGAGCTAACCTTCTTCCGCTTCTTACGGGGCCGGGCGTCTTCCGAGGGAGGAGACTCAGACTCTATGACGAAGGGCTCAGTAACCCTGACCTCTCTTGGCGGGCTGGGGAGAGGAATATCCTGCACGACCCCGGACACGCCCCCCACGGGCGCGGACTGGACAACGTCGTCTTCCGGTTCTTGGCGGGGTCGAAACAGATCCGGCCGGCTTTGCCCTTTGCTCGGCCTCCTTTTCCCGCTGTGGTTTATAGGATACGCGCTTTCTTCCCATCGGCCTGTCAGGAACTTCACCCTGCATGCTTTTTATGAATTCCCTGAGCGTGGGCTTACGTCGCTTCAAGTCCACGGCAGTCGGTTGATCAAGCGGTCGATTCTTTTCGCTCAGACCAATGGATGCCAAATCCTTCGGAGTGAGATGGCCCAAGGAACCTGCAAAAGACGAAGCAAGGTCAGAGCCGGAAGAATCAGAAAAGCTAAATAAACACAAGTTAAAAATGACTAAGGTACTAAGATCCTGGCCGCCCGGCCCCTGCTTACCTGCTTCGAGGGCCGGGACTAGGCCAACCACGCTCAGAAATTTGTCCTCGGAGATCGTGTCCGCTGGAGGAAGCCAATTCTTGGGGAACCAATCTTTCCCCGCTTTGTAAGCCTCAAAGTAGCGCACAGCTCTCGACTCCTCCTTGGTCAGCGGAACGTCCTTCCAAGGAAGAATGCTCCCCGGGACCCACTCTTCTCGGGTCTCCAAACGACCCCTTACATCATTGTGAAAGCAGCGGGGGTGGTCGAAGGGAACAGGAGACTTGAGGAAAAACCACCTCTCGTTCCACCCCTTCATCGAATTATTAACCGGGAAGTGGGTCAGGTATCCCGACTCCGTTACCAGTGACCACCACCCCTTAGTCGCCTTATTGGTACAGGGCCGAAAGTGATGAAGACGGCGGAAGAGATTTATCGTCAGGGGGAAGCCCAGATACAGACAAGTCCAAGCAAAGGCAATTATAACTCTCATCCCAAACGGTGTCATCTGGCATATAGCAATATTAGCCCGGTCGAGCACTTTCTCGATGAAAGGATGAAGAGGAAACCGAAGCCCGTGCTCCAGATCCTTCATGTATACGGCCGTATGAAGATTCGGAGGCTTGACCACATTCTGGTGCCTTCCCGGTACGACGAATTCCCATCCCTCGGGCAAGTTATAATGTATAGCCGCCAGCTCAGGACTATTCTTCTCGTTCAAAAAGTCTCGGAAACCCAGATTAATCCTAGTGTTCATGGGGATCTGGAATACCGAGGGCTCTAGGATCCGTACGTGTAAAGGCTCAGCCTGAGAAGGGCCCGCCTGGGAAGTCCCAGCCTGAGCCTCCATGTCGGTCACTCCCTCCCGGCCTACGGTCAGATCCTCAAGCTCAGGCTCTACCTCAGAATCTACTACTACGTTAATATCGGTAGCGGTTCTAGAAGGAGATAATTTGAAGCACTCATAGTTCTCTATCAAATGATTAAAACTTACGAAATCTAGAGTCAAGCACGAAAATTACCTCTTGAAAAAACACGAACGAAGAAGGAATCAAAGGCGGGACGAAGCCGGAACGAAGTGCAAGCGAAGGATGATGAAATTTGGAGGATTTTTGGAGAAGATTTGAAGTGTTTTGGGGGTTTGTAAAGAGGAAATGAGTCGAAATAAGGGGGGTATATATAGAGGGGGACGTGAATAGTGCACCCCAAGCCATCGTACGACACGTGTCAGCCGGGGGAGACGAAACGTCGTTACCTTGAGATCTGGAATTCAAAAATTGCGCCAAAGTGGAAGCTTGCTCAGCACACCACATTTGAGCGGGACGAGGGAAACGCAATGCCAGGAAGCAAGAACACGAGGAGAGCTTACTCATCCAGACTGGGGAAGGAAGCCACCCGCCTGGGAAATTAAGTCATACAGGGCAAGCCCGCGACTTCCCCTGTATGGGGGCAGTTGTTGGGGGTGACTTCTCCCGGGTCCCACGCCATCAGGCCGGTAGGACTATAGACCGGAGGATGGTCCTACACTCGTTGAACCATCTGTATCTCCCGGGCCGGGTCACTCGAGGCCGGGAGGTTTATTGACCGGACCATCCCATATACCCAGGAATCCAATGATCCACCCGGGTCCGGGCATGTATGGCCCACCCAGGGCCGTACTGTACGGAGCGGGGGCACAAGAAGACAAACCTGAGACAAGTATAAAAGGCAACTAAAACCCTAAAAATCACTAAGTTTTTGAGACACATAAACACACTACACAAAAGGTTTTTCTCTCTTTTCTCTCTCTAGATTTATTTGTCTTTGTAACTGACTTGAGCGTCGGAGGGCCATCACCCGGAAGGCCCCGGGGCTAGGTTTGTTACCCCGTTTCAGGAAGAGAAGAAGGAAGTGAGAGACCGGCCGAAAGCTAAGGACCCTCAAGGACTTAGTTTATCGAATTTATAATCTACATTAACTTGTAATCCTTTGTATTTAGTTTTGGTATTTAGTTCCTAACTTTATACCCGAAACAATTATTATTATTATTATTATTATTATTATTATTATTATTATTATTATTATTATTATTATTATTATTATTATTATTATTATTATTATTATTATTATTATTATTATTATTATTATTATTATTATTATTATTATTACTATTACTATTATTATTATTATTATTATTATTATTATTATTGATAAAAGGAAGAACGTCTGAGTTACTCCCCACTGACTGTGGCTGTCATTTTCTTGTAAAATGGCAGGTTGATGAGCTGATTGCTGCTATGGGGGTTTTTGGAGTGAGCTAGCGAGCGTCACTTTTTTTTTAGAAGAACTCTTATAACAAATTATTTTATTTTACTACTTTAATTTCTTTTTTTGAAGGGTATTTATTCCCTGATTTTGTAAACTCTTATATTTTATTTCTTTTATCCTTTTCAGTTTTTAGTAACTACGCGATTTTCAAGGTGTTTCCGCCACCTTAAATCCGTTTGATCTTTATTTTCTGTTTCTGTTTTTGGTAAAAATCGCGTGTGTTACAGAAAGTCCCCATTTGTGGTAATGGTGAAGAAGGTCGTGCGGCCTTGTACTTACGAGCGGTGCGGCCTTTTAGGGCCATGGCTGACCATGCCCCATCAACTACATTAATAAATTTTTTGTTCTTTTTTAAAAAAAAAAGGATATTTTAGAACGAAAGCGTTGATGATAGATGTTGGGCCTCTGCTGTATTAGTGTCTATGGTTCATAATAGTATGATATTGTCCGCTTTAGGCAAGAACTCGCGGATTTACTCTCGGGCACCTTCCTAAAAGGCCTCATACTATATTTTTGGTGGACACTTATAAAGATGAGGTTTCATGCATCTTTTCTCCACTGATGTAGGACTTGAGTTTGCATGCACCCTAATAGGGCTGTCAATGATCAGAGCTGGCTCGTTGAGCCCTCGGAATCGGCTCGGTCAAAGCTCGGCTCGAGCTCGGTCAAAACGAGCTCGAGCTCGAGCTCGAGCCGAGCTCGGATCAATACGAGCCGAACCCGAGCTCAGTAAGGCTCGGCTCGAAAGTTCGTTTGAGCTCGTTTATCATTTTTTTAGCAGATTTTTTTTGAATCGTGATATTAATTTTAGTTCAAATTTTATGTTATTTTGGCATTTATAAGTATAATATAATATAATTTTTTAATATTTTATAATATTATCTGTTTTTTTAAAATATGTATATTTAATTAGATTCAAAATGTAAGTAAGTTAAAATAATTCGATGACAAACAAGCTCGATCCGAGTTCGAGCCGAGCTCGAGTTTATTCCGAGCCGAGCTCGAGCTTCGATATTCTTGGCTCGACGAGCTTCGAGCCGAGCCCGAGCTCGAACTCAACAATTCGAGCCGAGCCCGAGCCCAACCGAGCTCGAGCTCAGATCGGCTCGTTTACACCCCTACACCCTAACAATCCTCCCCTCAAACCAAGGACCATCATCCTTGAGTTATAAGTAGCCCCAACTTCTAGGTATCCTTTAGCATCATCAAGACTCGATAGCCTCCCCTTAACGGGAACGTATCATATTTCTTTGCATCCAATATACCCTGGACCGGGTCCGCCGCTTCAAAAGTCCTAGAACACAGAGGTCTATAGCATCTAATCTGAAAATGGTCCACCATACCTGTGGCACCCAATCTAATAAGAGTACACCTGATCAATAGTTCTAGTACACATAATGTCTTTGGCTTAACATATGACGCTTTCTTGGTCCATTTCGCCATAAACCAAACTTGCTCAAAACTCCACCTCATGCTAGGAATATGGGGCCACCTCACTAGTGGAAAAAACCCCTATAGTGGCGGTTCAAAGGACCCTATAGTGGCGGTTATGGTATGACGTTTATAGGGGGGACGTGTATGGTATTCGTGTCGGTTCGAAAACCGACACCATAAATAAACATATTGTGGCGGTTTTTGTTAGAACCGCCATCATAGGTAAGACCTATAGTGGCGGTTTTTGTTAGAACCGCCATCATAGGTAAGACCTATAGTGGCGGTTCTTGTTAGAATCGCCATCATAGGTCTTACTTATAGTGGCGGTTGTTGTTAGAACCGCCATCATAGGTAAGACCTATAGTGGCGGTTGTTGCTAGAACCGCCACTATTTGTCTTACTTATAGTGGCGGTTGTACCAACAACTGCCACAATATGGTTAATTTTTAGTCACTTCTAGTGGCGTTTTTTATTACAACCGCCACAATAGGGTGCTTGTAAATAACTTATAATGGCGGTTTTCCAAAACCAACACAATAGCTTGAAACTTTGATAATTAAAATAATGATAACCAAATTTAGGCAATACCTCTATAAATATAATAATACAAATATCATACATGAATAAACGGTTACAACTCGGTGACATCCAAAATAAATTACAACGTGATTAACAAGTCTACAACTGTAGCCCGTAGGTGCGGTACTTCTAGTAAAATATCATAAGGAAATAACAACATTAATAAACTGCTATCCCCTCGAGCCAACTGAACCATACGCTTCCTCAACCTCGGTACCTACAGGGAGGGGGTTAGTCCGGTTCACATCAAAATATCATAAGGAAATAACAACAATAATAAACTGCGTACGACAGCTATAAATACGGAGTAAGGCTACTAGGATGTTATTGTCGACACTATACCAACGACGTCTCACGTCATACTCCCATTATTCAACTCATCGTATTAACAAACTGCGTACGACGGCTATAAATACGGAGTAAGGCAACTCTCGTCCTTGCCTACTCGTCTATTCAGGGTAGGCTCAACAACACTCACACTACACCACAGATACATATACATACTCGCAAACACACACACACTCCGTATCTCAACATAATATTCATACACACTCCCCAAGACTACAACTACACACCTTAACGCAACAACGAAGAGCAGCAACAATTTCAGTGTGATTGCAACAACAGCAAGAATGAGACAATAAAACGCGGACAATACAACAGCAGCAGTGATGACAAAACGAGTAAGAGCAGTAGCTAAGCAAGTGAGAACAGCAGCAGTGATGACAAAACGCAACCACAACAAATAGGACACAGCAATAACAACAGCGAGAACAAACACCACACCCGCATCACTTGCTAAAACACTAAACAAAGAATAATAGGCATCATTAACAAAGATGAATGCATTTAGTACATCAGACTGAAATCAGTAACAACAAGGTAGTCAAAACAACATCATGGTGAGGAAACCAAATCAGAAACTGCAGCATTGAAAACGTCCCAGTGGCAGCAGTAAATAATGTCGTACATTAGCCACGGTAATTAAATTATGGCATTAGCGACAACGACCATAACAACAGACAGCAGCAGTGATTTTAATAAGGCACAAGTCACAGAACTTCACACAACTCAAAACCATTTGTCACACACACGATTCAACACACCTACGAGGTAACACACACACACACTCACGAGCACAAGTCACGCACAAAGCATAAGTTACCAGACTAAGTAAGGGAGAGCCCTAACCTTGCGAAGGAGAGACACAACCTCAAGCTTAAGAAGACCAAAACGTCGAAAACTTGCCGATTACATAAACAGACGCTCAAGCTTATACTTCTGTTTACCAGACAGGGGTGACATTCTGTACTGATATTTCTTGAAACCCAAGGCCTAAGATACCATCGAACTTTCCAACTAAAAAAGCAAGGCTTCATTCTCGAGTTGCTTCAATGAACACCTGGTACAAAATATGAACTTGTGATGACCTAACTACAACTGCGCAAAAACGTGTAGCGTTTATGAAAACAACAATATTAACATCATCGTATACCATAAGGTTAGAGTAAACAGACCTGATCCTTGACTGTAAGGTCGCCAACTTTCACGTGATCCTGACTGAGGAAACTAGAAATAGAACCAGATCCATAATGAATTGAACAAGATTTTCCTAGAAAATTAAACATCAGACAAACACGTTTCAGACGCCAATTTAATTTATTCAGACAAAACCTAGCAAGTACCACTACAACTCAGTAATCTGATCAGACAAACCTGGTATGATAGAGGTTGAGAGTCATGGAGGATGGGGCAACATCTGATATTTAAACAACCCACAAGTACCACTACAACTCAGTAATCTGATCAGATTCGGCTCAACATCTAGCAATTAGAGAAACTTTCTCACAAATTAAACAAGGCGCATACTTCATATCCAGATACATATTCATATAAATTATGCAACGTCGCCACATATTAACAGAGAGTTTCACACAAATTGAAACAGAAATACGGAATACACAATCACTAGTCATACTAATGTGTTTGACATATTCATGAGGCAGCAACACATATTCCTAGAAGAACCATTATCCGAAATCAGATATTCATGTCTGTTATATGGAAAATTTTCAAAGACAAACAAGTGTGTCCAAGAACAGACCAAGTGTGTATATTAAGCTATAATACGTACCAATCATTCAACATCAGGAAGCACCAGTTTCAACCAAAGGCTTGCGATCACGAAAGGACATCACAGTTTCAAAAGCGCCACAAGAGCCTTGACCTTACTTTTCCTTGCTTTCACAAGCTTGCTTGCAGTTTCTTCAATAACATCATTTAAGTCTACGCTGTATTTTTTACTCGATGCTTCTTGACTCCTCAGCTGAACTTTCTCACGTTCAGGTTAAACATCAGGCTCGTCTTTTGTTCCATCTGTATTCTTCAAGTAAAGATAACAATCAAAAGTATAGAAAATAGATTTTAAGTGAAATAGAAGATTATTAAATGTCAAGTAAAGCAAATAAATTTGAATAAATATCATTGCTCGAGGTTTATATAACTTTACGAATGAATACTAAACTGTAGACACATATAGGAACAAATAAGAGGCATGTATTGAGCTAAATCAATTTGAAGATAGAAAAACCTAACATTGACATTTGCATAAGTGATTTACCAAGAAATCTTAAGTCAAAAAAGAGCATGAAAGAGATAAATAGAACATTATTGTTAAAATCACAACAATTTTT
Source organism: Dianthus caryophyllus (assembly GCA_023091065.1). Lineage (NCBI taxonomy): Eukaryota > Viridiplantae > Streptophyta > Magnoliopsida > Caryophyllales > Caryophyllaceae > Dianthus > Dianthus caryophyllus. The sequence continues at coordinate 3,404,338 of CM041529.1, forward strand.
CCCTCACTTATATCATATCATTTAAAACAAAAAACCTTAGGATAACACAAGGTGGGCTATTTAGCGAATATGACTCTCTTTCTTCGGCACATTAGCTGCAATCTTCTTATCTCGAGTCTGTCGAATATTCCTATTGTAAAAAAAAAAAAAAACAAAAAAAACAAAAAAAAAAAAAAAAAACAAAAAACAATGTAGCACAATCAATCACCAGAAGCTCTACACAAACCCATGGGTCAAATTTCTTAAACAAAAAGCTAGACATGATTAACAAGATCTGAATCCCGAGTAAAACGAAAAACAACAAGATCTGAATCCCGAATACATAAACCATGCTTACCAAATTCCCTGCATCAAATACTTGAAGTAATTTCACTTGAGCATTTTGTCGAACACCTAGTGTGCATACTGTAAAATCAGGCGAAATTTTAATAATTCGATTCTAAATTAGTAGTATTCATGACCAAATTTTTAAACAACTACTTGTTTACGCATTTTACAACAAATCGTCATCCGATTAATCAAAACGAAACGAAAAACCCTAAATCGATTAATCAAAAATAGAAAAACCAAATTAATGAATTCAAAAGAGACGAGGACAGAGAACCTGAAACGACAGATGCAAAACGGAGGTGGAGGAGGATAAGCCTTACCTTTTCGAAGAGGAACCTCAAACTCGAGTTCAGTAACGCCAAAACGTCGAAATCGCTTTGTAAACCAGCCAAACTCTACAAATAACGATATAATTATTAATTACTACTAAAATACTACCTGTTCATATTACAAAACCACTAAAATCGATTCTAAACTCAAAAGCCCCAACTTTCTAGGGTTAAAATCAAACAAAAATGAAAACCGAGTGAATGAAAACGAAGTATACCTCCCAAACCCGATTAATTAGGCTATGACTTGTGAAAACCGATGAATTTCGTGAATTCCATTGACTAAATAGCAATTACAACCACCAGAGCACAAAATCCAGCCCAAAAACAAGATAAAATTGAGCAGCTTCACCGAAAGCCCAAAAAACATTATTAGGGTTTTGAGCAAACCCGAAAGCAGCAACGAACAAGGGCGACCCTCGGTAGTGGAGGTGGCTGGATCGTCAGTCGTGGCTCACGGTGGAGGCGAGGGTTAACGGTGGTTGGCAGGTGAGGTGGTGGTGTTTCGATGCGTGAGAGAGAGGAACGGTGACCTTGAGAGAGAAGGGTCACGGTGGTGGTTGTGGTGATGATAGTGACTGATGGTGATGATGAGCTGATAAATGAATGAAGAATGAGTGAAGAGGGAAAGAACGAAGGAGAGAGAGAGGATGAAGGAAGAATGAATGAAGAATGAGTGAAGAATGAATTAAAGGGGGAGATTAGTTTTGTTTGTTTGCTGTGACTATAGTGTCGGTTTGCTTAACAACTGCCACCATATGTTAATTCACTTTGACATATAATGTCGGTTTTGTTAACAACCGTCACTATATATTAATTCAATTTGCCCTATAGTGTCGGTTTCCTCAAGAACCGCCACCATATGTTTATCTATAGTGTCGGTTATATATACAACCGCCACCATATGTTATTTCACTTTGGCAAATAATACGTCGGTTTCATTTAAAACCGCCACCAAATAATCTATTGTGGCGGTTTTTCTAATAAACGCCACAAATACACTAACTTTTTGTGTCGTTTCTACCATAAACCGACACCATATATGTTCATTTCAACTTTTAGTGTCATTTCATTTAGAACCGACACTATTGCAGCGACACTATTGGGGTTTTTTCTAGTAGTGCCTTCAAGTCTTGGGCCAAATGCTTCTCTACTTGTGCCTAGCCCAAGACGACCATGAGCTCTTATTCCAATTGTTATGATAGAAGCGCTGACGACTAATGTTGGCTCTCTGCTGCATTGGAGTACACCAGGGACGAAACCAGGACCGAAACGTTACCAGGGCTCAAATTAGTAATTTTAATAATAAAATATAATATGGATTATAATTAAAATTTTCTAGCCCATTCATATTTTTCTTTTATAAATTTTGATTTATACAAAGATATCACATACCAATTGAAAATGTTTATAGTCATTAATTTTTATATCTAATTTACAATTTTTAAGCCGTGAATTTGAATATCAAATCGACAAAAAAACAATTGCATTCATTACAAAATTATATACAACAACAGATAACGAAAAATAGATATAGCTATCGATATTAAATATTAAATATACTATAACATCGTACTCCGTACTATCTAATTAAAATGAAAGCATGAAACTTACAAATAAATAAGAATAGATTAAACCTAAAAAAGGGGAAATAGCAGCCCAAGGGAATTGAGCACCTGACGTGTTGCATCAATCCTAATAGCCAACTAAAACAACCAACTCTGCTACTAGAATTTAGGGGTTACTTTTGTCAGCAAACTGTATTTATCAAAACTCAACCAGGCTATGGCCGGTTAAGCCTACACTCAGCTCCGTCACTGGTGTATACGGTGAATAATTTTATGATATAGTCCGCTTTGGGCCAAGCCCTCATAGATTTACTTTTGGGGCCCTTCTGAAAAGGCCTCATAATATTATGTTTGGTGGACACTTATATAGATGAGCTTTCATCTTTTCTCCACCGATGTGGGAGTTGCCTTTGCACCCTAACAGCATAACTAGGATATTATCGTCGCAAAATGCAATTCGACGAATGTGTCATAACATCATTTGCATTTGAATTTGAATAGAGGGGTAGTATGTACCATTTAATTACCCATTTTTCTTTTCTACAAAATTTAATTTGTTTCTTGTACTTTCTAACTAAAATGAGGAAAATTACATAAATTATTAACATGCTAACAAAATTTATGAAAGTGGTAACATATTATATCAAATTGTCAAATACTTGGATTTAGAAATAAATAACTTACTATGTTTATGATTATTTGACATTGATGGAATTAATGTTGTCATTGCTGTATTATCGTTGTATAAATATTTGTCAACAACTTGATATTAAATGAGACGTACATGTATAACCATAATTCTTTTCCAATTTCATCTTCACTAAATTGGTAACAATTCAGTAGTAATTGGAAATATCTTTTCATTCAAATGTAAACATTATTATCTCATTTTTTTTAATTCTATTTTATAAATTTTAACCTTTTAAAGATTTGACAACAATTTAGTATTAAATGACTTTAAAAACCTCAGAAGTGTAAATATAATCTTTTACACCTTGTTTATACAACATGATCAATTAGTTGGATTATTTCTAAACTTAAAAAAAAAAAAAAAAAAAAAAAGTAATAAAAAATGTAGAAAAGTAGAGGTGAAGTCTGATGGACTAAAGGATGTGCAAGTCCAAAGCAAAGTTGAAGCCCACTCAAGTAAAAGAAAGGAAGAATACAACTTGGGCCAAAAGCAACAAACAAATGAGCAAGCCCAAGATGATATGGACTGGAGAAGGAAGGCTGAGGCCTTTTGGAGAAAAAGGACAACAGATCACAAATAGAGCAACAAAAGCAGGAGCATTTACATTTGTCGTTTAGTAACAATCAACTTAGGGTTTTGAGCCTTTAAATAGAGCATTGTATCCCACATATTAATGTAAGACAAAAACTCACAAAAACTGATTAAATAGAAAGGCAAGGCAAAGCTGCCATCTTTGAGGTAAAAACTTCAATCTATCATTCTTACATGCAACTATGGTGTCTATCATGTACCAATTAAGCAATTCTTGATGGTATCAAAGCCTTGTGCTCTTTATAGCCACCGAGTTTGCGTTTTATCGTATTTATTTTCGTTTGTTTTCAGTTTGTGTTGTCTGAAACCCTAGGGTACTCTGTTTTCTGTGGTTTTTTCGTTGTTGCTTGTGTAGCGTTCTTTGTTGTCTGTGTTAACATGTCTGGTGGAGGAGAAAACACTGTCATGGCCACCACAGATCCCCTGTACTATAATCCTTCAGAGGGTACACAAACCCTGAAGGTGACTCCTGAACTTACTGGGGTGGAAAACTATGGGCCTTGGCAAAGACAGATGGTTTTGGCTCTTTCTGCGAAGAGAAAATTGGGCTATGTGACTGGACAAGTTACAAGGCCTACTACAGATGTGAACAAACAGGAAGCTTGGGATGCCTCAAACTACCTTGTGATTTCCTGGCTTATCCAGAATGTGAGTGAAAGGATTAAGAGTGTCATTATGTTTGAAGAGACGGCCAAGGAGATCTGGGACATACTTGCGCATAGGTACACTGTTACTAATGGAGCAAGGAAGTATAAACTTAACAAGGATTCTTATGAGGTTGAGCAGGGCAACAGACCCATTGAAGAGTATTACACTCAACTTCAAATTATCTGGAATGAGTTGGAAAACATGAGTAATTTGCCCATTATTACCACCAATGCTGAGGATGTCAAGGCTTATATCAAGGCTGTTGGTAAGGAAAGCGAAGAGAAGAGGCTGTTCCAGTTTCTGAGTGGGTTGGACAAGGAATATGCCACATTGAGGAGCAACATGCTTCTTATGTCACCCCTTCCATCTGTAGATTCTGCTGTGGCTATGTTGATTCAGGAAGAGTCTCAGAATGGGAATGTCTTGAAAACAAAAGTGAATGAAGGAAGTGCTTTTACCACAAGAGGAGAAAACTTTGATGAGAAGTGTAAGCACTGTGGTAGAACCAATCACAGATCTGATGCTTGCTGGGAAGTGATTGGGTATCCTGTGGGACATCCAAAGAACAGAAAAGGGACTAACAGGCCAGGGATGAAGACTCAGACATCTGGGAAGTTCTTCAAGAGTGGTCAAGGCTGGAATCAGAATCAAGGAGGTCAAAACTCTCAAGGCTGGAATCAGAATCAAGGAGGTCAAAACTCTCAAGGAAGAAACTTCAAGCAATACAAGGGATTTAAGAATGTGGCAGCAAATGCTAGAACTGAAAGTGATTTGGCTTCAGCTATTGGAGCAGCTACTCAACAGCTGGAAAATCTCATGAGGATGGTGCCAAACAACCATGCTTCAGGATACAAGACAGGAGGAGAAACTGATGAGGAGTTAGAGTGCAACTTTGCAGGTACTGTGCACACTGATTTGAGTAAATTAAAGAGTAATTGGGTGATAGACTCAGGGGCCTCTGATCATATGATAAGTGATTTGAGATATCTCACAAACACAGTGAGACTGAACAAAGGCCCTAGAGTGAACCTACCTAATGGAGAAGTGGTACAAGTTACACATAGAGGAGATGTTGATCTTGAGAATGGTCTTAAACTGAGCAATGTGTTGTTTGTGCCTGCATTCAATCAAAATTTGATGTCAGTTCAAAGACTGACAAGGGATAACAAGTGCAATGTGGTGTTTAGTGATGGTGAATGTTATGTGCAGGGCTGTAGAGGAGAGAAAGATGTTAAGCTGGGGAGATCAATCAATGGATTATACTATCTAAGTCAAGTCAAGAATGATGAAGAAGGAAGGTTTTCTGATTTTTGCAATGATGCTAGTTGTGATAATGTAGTAAACTGTGATGACAAACATGTGAGTGTTGGACATGTGAACAATAGCATGAATGAAAATAAGTTGTTGATTTGGCATTACAGACTGGGTCATGCTCCTTTCTCTAAGCTTAAATCTCTGTTATCTTCTATGAGTTTGTCTGCAGGTTCTGAATTTGATTGTCTTGTGTGTCCTATGGCTAGACACACTAGGACTCCTTACAACAGAAGTGTTGGCAGGGCCAAACAACCCTTTGATCTCATTCACCTGGATATTTGGGGAGCTTATAGAATTCCTTACATGGGAAAGTATAAGTACTTCCTTACTCTTGTTGATGACTATACTAGAGGTACCTGGGTGTATTTGATCAGACATAAATCAGAAGCCTATGAGAAGATTAAAGTTTTCCATGAGTATGTGAAGACTCAGTTTGGTGGAAAAATCAAAATTCTAAGGAGTGACAATGCCTTGGAATTTGATGACAAGACTTGCAAATGGTTCTATGATCAGTTGGGTATGATTCATCAAACAAGCATACCTGACCATCCTCAACAAAATGGAGTGGTGGAACGCAAGCACAGGCACTTACTTGAAATCAGTAGAGCACTGAGGTTCCATGCAGGCTTGTCCTTGGGATATTGGGGAGATTGTGTGCTGACTGCAGCATACATAATCAACAGGCTTCCTTCTCCTGTGATTCAAAACAAAACTCCATATGAGATGCTGTATGGAAGCACACCAGATTACAAGCAAATGAAATCCTTTGGTTGTTTGGTTATGGCCTATAATCCAGATAGAACCAAAGACAAGTTTCAGCCCAGAAGTGTACCATGTATCTTTCTGGGGTATGCAAGTACTCAGAAGGGTTACAAAGTAGAAGATATCTCAAGCAGGAAGAGGTTTGTGACTAGGGATGCAAAGTTCTATGAACACATATACCCTAGCAAAGAAGGAACTAGAGAAAGATTCATGAAGAAGTATTTCAATGAAGGCACAAGTATCTTGATACAAGGTGTTGTCTCAGGAGTTAGAAACTCTGAAGAAAATGAAAATCAAGAAGAGACTACACCAGAAGAGACAAATGAGGTGAGCCAACCAGTTGGTGAAGAAGAAAATGGGAACCAAGTGGAAGAAGAGGCTGTTTCTCATACTGATGAGGAAGCAAATGAAGATGTAGGAACTGAACACAGCAGACCTGTCAGAGAAAGAAGAGAACCCAGGTGGCTAAATGATTATGTAGTTACCAAAAGAAACAGAAGAGTGAATGCAGCTGAAATTATCAGAGTGACAGATGAACTGATAGAAGATTCATTTGCTAACTTGGTGAATACTATTGGAGTCATGACTGAACCAAGCACATTCAATGAGGCAGTCAAAAACAAAGACTGGGTGCAGGCCATGAATAAGGAACTTGAAGCTTTAGAACTCAACAAAACCTGGGAAGTTACTAAGTTGCCACCTGGAAGGAAGGCAATTGGTTGCAAGTGGATATACAAGTTGAAGTTCAGACCTGATGGATCTCTAGAGAGGCATAAGGCTAGGTTGGTGATTCAAGGATTCAGGCAAAGGGAAGGAATTGACTACAAAGAAACCTTTGCTCCTGTAGCCAAAATGACCACTGTCAGGTCATTATTGGCTGTCATAGCAATGGAAAATTGGCAAGCATGCCAAATGGATGTGACTAATGCATTTCTCCATGGAGATTTGCAAGAAGAGGTGTACATGGAAATGCCCTTTGGTTACAAAGACATGGGAAACAGAGTTAAGACAACACAAGAGGAAGTAAGGAAGTATGAGGGACCAATGGTCTGCAAACTGAAAAAAGCATTGTATGGGTTAAAGCAGGCTCCAAGGCAGTGGTTTGCAAAACTCTCACATACATTGATGGAATCAGGGTTTGTTCAATCACAGGCTGATCATTCTTTGTTCACCAAGGTGAAAGGTGATCAGATTACTGCTGTTCTGATATATGTGGATGATATGGTTATAACAGGCAATGATTCAGAAGAAATTAAGAAACTCAAGAGTGTCTTGAGTGCTGAATTTCACATGAAAGATCTGGGCAATCTTTCATACTTTCTGGGATTAGAAATCACAAGCACAGACCATGGTCTGTTTGTGTCTCAAAGAAAATACATCAGAGATATGTTGAGTGAGTTTGGTATCCATAAAGAAAAATCTTTGAGAATTCCCTTGGATGCGCATAGTAAGTTAGAGCCTGAAAAAGGAACACCTCTTGCTGATCCTGACAAATATAGAAGACTGGTTGGGAAGTTGATTTATCTTACAATCACGAGGCCTGACATCTCTTATTCTGTGCAATTGTTGAGTCAGTTTGTTCAGAAGCCCACGTCTGATCATTGGCAAGCAGCCAAGAGGGTGTTAAGGTATTTGAAAGGAGCTTCAGAACAGGGTATACTTCTTGCTAATCAGTCCAAGGTCCAGTTGATCACAGTATTATGATTGGCGACGACCGCCTTATACAAGGAGATCCACAACTGGTTTCTGTGTCATGCTTGGTAACTCACCTGTTTCTTGGAAATCAAAGAAGCAAACAGTTGTAGCAAGGTCATCTGCAGAAGCAGAGTACAGAGCAATGGCTCTCACTACGTGTGAAGTTACTTGGATACGAAGTCTTCTGAAAGATTTGGGGTTGAAGAAATTGCCAACCACTGTTTTGCATTGCGACAACAAAGCTGCACTGTCCATAGCAGTAAACCCAGTGCACCATGAGAGAACAAAACACATAGAGGTTGATTGTCATTTCATAAGGGAGAAGATAATGAAGGGAGAAATTCAACCATCGTATGTGCCTTCGTATAGACAGCTAGCTGATGTTTTCACTAAGCCACTTCAAGCATCAACACACTACAAGATGTTAAGCAAGATGGGAGTAATGAAGAAGCCATACTCCCAACTTGAGGAGGAGTTTAGAAAAGTAGAGGTGAAGTCTGATGGACTAAAGGATGTGCAAGTCCAAAGCAAAGTTGAAGCCCACTCAAGTAAAAGAAAGGAAGAATACAACTTGGGCCAAAAGCAACAAACAAATGAGCAAGCCCAAGATGATATGGACTGGAGAAGGAAGGCTGAGGCCTTTTGGAGAAAAAGGACAACAGATCACAAATAGAGCAACAAAAGCAGGAGCATTTACATTTGTCGTTTAGTAACAATCAACTTAGGGTTTTGAGCCTTTAAATAGAGCATTGTATCCCACATATTAATGTAAGACAAAAACTCACAAAAACTGATTAAATAGAAAGGCAAGGCAAAGCTGCCATCTTTGAGGTAAAAACTTCAATCTATCATTCTTACATGCAACTATGGTGTCTATCATGTACAAATTAAGCAAATCTTGAAAAAAATTGATTCATTTTAGATTTAGAACAAGTATCTCCATCTTAAAAAAATTCAACTATGTATAGACATATTATGAGATTTTAAATCAATGATAGAAAGCTTAACTTTTTCATTCACCAGAGTTTAAATACAGTAATTTACATAGGTTAGAAGCCTACAGAATCTTTGTTAATTAAGTAAGTACAGAATATTATTCTATGAATAAGGAAATACAGCTATTGATGATGTCCATGACTAAAATACGAAGATCGCATATTCTTTTGACGAGGTATTAGTAGGAATATTCTTGACACGCCTCCCGCAAGATGGTCGATCGAAGAGTGAGGCAAATCTTGGAAATCAATGTAGCTAACCATGTCCGAGACAGGGCTTCATGAGAGTGTCAGTGAGATGATCGATCCCATTAACATGTTGTACTCATAGATGGCTGAGCTGAACCTACTCTCGAACAAAATGAAAGGACAAAGCTAAGTGCATCATTCTCTAGGGCAAGACCGGGTTGGCGGAGTAGTGAGTGGCACTTAGATTGTCGCAGTAGATTATCGAGACTCTAGGGAGTGGTAATCGTTGCTCGGTTAGTAGACCACGTAGCCAAAGTACCTCGGCAGTAGTGTTAGCTATAACTCGGAACTCAGCCTCGGATGAGAAACGAGAGAGGGCACGCTTCTTTTTGGCAGACCGAGAGATAGGGTTCAATCCAACAAAACCACCTGTGGAGACGTATTCGGATGTATCACCAGCATAGTCTACGTCACAGTAAGCGCGAAGCGTGAACGGAGAAGAGCGGTTTATGTGCACATTGAGATGCATCATGCCCTTGAGGTATCGAAGTAGACGCTTAAGTGCAACCTAGAGAGTGGCAGTAGGGTGCGTGAGAAACTGAGTGAGTTTGTTAACAGAGAAGGCGATGTCAGGGCGAATGAGGGACAAGTATTGAAGTCTCCCCGCAATCGCTCGATAATTGGTTTCGTTGTGGACAGGAGCAGCCTGATCATAGGTGACCAGGGACTCAACAGACATAAGTGTAGGGGCTGGGCTATAGTCAGCCATGCCATGCTTCGTCAAAATGTCAGAGATGTACTTGGACTAGTTTAAGTGGAGGCCACAGGTTGTCGGAGCGACCTCAATCCAAGAAAGGATGACAACAAGTCTTTTAGCAAAAAATGGTGAGAGATGGACTGAATAAAGCGAGTAATGTCGGAGTCAGACGAGTCGGACGAGTCATTGACAATAATGTCGTCAACATACACAAGAACATATAAGCGTACATTATTGACATAGTAATAGAATAACAAGTAGTCGGAAATATAATTTACAAACCCATAAGATAAAAGGTAGGCACGAAGTTCAGTAAACCCATAGTTACTTTGTTGTCCATACTCAGTATCATTAGGCAGGCCGCTATAACTCTTTTAGAATAGTTATTTTGTTGTCCATACTCGAGATTGTTGTTTTTTTTCTACTCCAACCTTCTATGTTGTTTGACATGCTTTTTAATTCTCTTTGGTCTCACAGTATGATGTCTAAATGAAACGGTTCACTAAAATATGTGTTCTTCTTATAGCACTCAAATACCTATACACGCATCAACATGGTGCAATACAATAAGTTTACCTGCTGGTGGTATAACGTGTCAATTTGAATTATTATTGAGGTCCGATCTCAGGCAGTATATCGTCAAAAGAATGTCAAGGTAACTTCCAAGAAACCTTTATAAATCACTCGTGTATTAGTGTCATGACCGGCGATTGAACCATGAGCCAAATTAATTGACTAGATGTTTTGTTTTAGTAATGTTAAATTTAACGAATGTTGATTAGTTTAGGTGATTTAGTAACATGATATCGATATTTTGCGGCAGGTTTGCGGCTGTTGCTCCCCACTGACTGTGGCTGGTGCATGTTTTTGCGGCAGGTATGCGCGGCAGGTATTGTGTGAGAAGCCGTGAGGAATGATGACCCCGTAGCTAGCTTTTAATGAGACTTGGATTAGACATGTTTTGGTTTAGACTTATTATCGTTTTCATACTACTGTTTTTTGGTTTCTGAATTGTAAGGGGTATTTACTCTCCATTGCTATGCCTCAAGGCCTACCTTTTTATCATTCGTTTGGTTGTTAGTGAGTGATGACTCGGATTACACGGTGATTCCGCCACCGTGGCTCATTTTCATTTGATTTCTTCATACAACTCTTTTTAAAACCTATTTTATTATGTTTGAATAATCCGGGTTGTTGCAAAAAAAAAACTTTTGGATCTCGTCTAACTCGTCACAAAATACAACGCTAAAACTCGTCAAAATTCTCGTCTAACTTCTGGATCTAATTCCTCTGTCGTCTCTCACAAGTCTGGTAGATCTTCCTTTGTTGTTCTTCAAGATGTGGATGATACTGATGTTCTTCCACCGGTGGTTGAGATTCATCTGGATGATGACTCTTCTGATGTTCTTCAGGGTCTTGATTTGGAGCTCGAGGTTCCGTCTGTGATGGAGGATCCTGTGGGGACTCCATGGACTTCTGTTCACAAAAAAGGTGAGTCATCTCTACTTAAGCTCACCATTGATGATGTGGCACCTGAGATCGAATTCTGGTCTACTGCAATTTATTGCTATATCTTGGGGGCAAATCCGCCAGGAGAGGTTGTAAAAGGTTTCGTGAATAGAGTTTGGGGGAAACATAAGGTTGAGAAGATATCTTTTCTTCCTAATGGTATTTTCTTGGTGAAGTTTCCTTCCAAGGAACAGGTGGCTACGGTTTTGAATGGGGGCTATTATCTCTTTGATAATAAGCCGGTGATTGTTCACGCCTGGACACCTGAGGCACAATTGGTGAAGGAGAAGGTTGATAAGGTTCCGGTTTGGGCTAAGATTCATAATCTTGACCTGAAATTTTGGGGGACTGGTTGCTTGGAGAAGATTGCTGGTCTGATGGGTGATTTTGTCAAGGTGGATGGTCCTACGGAATTGAAGACTCGCTTGGGCTATGCTAGAGTGATGGTTGAGCTTAAATTGGGGTTGGAGTATCCAAAGAAGATAAAATTTCTTGATGAGAATGGTTACCTTGTGGAATGTCTGGTTGAATTTGAGTGGCTTCCAATTCAATGCCATACCTGTAAAGGTTATGGGCATGCCACTGATCAGTGTCGAAAGAAGGATGGTCCTAAGAAAGTCTGGGTTCCAAGGAAGCCAGTGGTGATTCCTCAAGAGGTTCCTCCTCCTGTTGTGGAGAAGCCTAGTTCAGGGACTGGTCTACATGTGACTCCTGTCAAGATTTTGAGTGGTATGTGTGCTGCTGACAGTTCAGTGAGAGTTCCTTCAAAGGGTTCGTTTCTGGATGTCCTTACTGGTGGAATGCAACCATTGATTTCACATGATGGGGGTACTGTAATTCCTGGTTCCAACAATGGATAAGTGGGGTTTTTGGAATGTCAGGGGCATTAATAAGATTAATAAACAAGCTGAGGTTAAATGGTTCCTAGCTCAAAATAAAGTTAATGTGTTTGGCTTATGAGAGACTAAAGTAGCTGCTAGTTCTTTGAATAAAGTCTTACCAATGTTTAGTTCAAACTGGTCTATTTGTACCAATTCCAGTTCTCACAAAGGAGGTAGAGTTTGGTTGTTATGGAACCCAAATGTTGTTGATGTGCAAATCTGTTGGGTTGATGCACAATGCATAGTGGCTGAAGTAGTGGATAGAGGCACCTTGCTTGCTGTTCAATTGACTTTGGTCTATGCTTTCAACAAGATTCATGAGAGGTCTCAGTTGTGGGATGTACTTTGTTGGTTCAGAAACTTTCCTGGCCCATGGATTGTCTGTGGTGATTTCAATAATGTTATGAGTATGAATGAGAGAATGGGAGCTGAGGTTTCTATCTTGGAAGTCAGACCTTTTGTTGACTGTGCTACTCAATGTGGGCTGAATGAGTTGCCAACTCAAGATGCTTTCTTCACCTGGTCTAATAAACAGACTGGTTCTTCAAGAGTTTGTAGCAAGATTGATAGAGTGTTAGTCAATGATCAATTCTTACTTGCTTTTCCTTCTGCCATTGCCACTTTTCTCCCGGAAGGTTTGTATGATCATTGTTCTTTTATCATTAATCTGAAGTTGGAGGAGATGTCCAGGGCTCCTAGATTTAAATACTTCAATATGTGGAGTATTGATCCCATGTTCACTGAGGTAGTTCAGAATGGATGGAATGTGATGATTCATGGTACTCCTATGTATCAAGTGACTACTAAACTAAAATTGTTGAAACAAGGGCTGAAAGGCCTTAACAAAAGTTCTTTCTCTAATATTGAAGGGACTGCTGAGACTGCCATGAAGGCCTTGAGTGATATTCAAGTCCAACTTCAGCAGAATCCTGCTGATATTGCTTTGGAAGGTCTGGAACTACAGATGAGAGAGGCAGCCTTAACCTTAACTGCTGCTAAATATTCCTTTCTCAGACAGAAAGCCAAGGCTGCCTGGATGAGCTTTGGGGACTGCAACACAGCTTTTTTTCATAGCCAGATTAGGGCTCGGAGGATTCAAAACAGGGTTATCTGGATTAAAGACATACATGGAGAGAAGAAGGATACACAAGGTGATATACAGGAGGCCTTTGTTGAGTATTATAAACACATTTTGGGGTGTAGCAAGAAGACCAAGCCTGTTCACTTTCCTACTGTGAGACTAGGTTCCACTGTCAAGGAGGAGACCTGGCCTGCAATGGACTCACCACCTACGGTGGAGGAGATTAAGGCTGCTATTTTTTGTATCCCTGATGATAAGGCACCTGGACCTGATGGGTACTCTAGTAAGTTCTTCAAAGATTCTTGGAATATTGTTGGGGATGATATATGCAAGGCTGTTAAGGATTTTTTCTTGACAGGTAAGTTGCTTAAGCAAATTAATGCAACAGTTTTGTCTCTCATTCCAAAGGTGAATAATCCATCTTCAGTTGCTGAGTTCAGGCCCATAGCCTGCTGTAATATTATCTCAAAATGCATCTCAAAATTGCTTTGCAACAAGCTTGGACTAGTTTTACCTGATCTGATTAGCCCCAATCAGAGTGCTTTTGTTAAAGGAAGACAGATTGTGGAAAATGTGTTGATTTGTCAGGACTTGGTCAAGCTTTACACTAGAAAGACCTGCTCTCCTAGGTGCTTGCTCAAAATAGACCTTAGGAAAGCTTATGATTCTGTGGAGTGGCAATTTGTGGAGGATATGTTGAGTGCACTGCATTTCTCCAAACATCTTATTCACCTTGTCATGATATGGGTGAGGAGTCCTTGGTACTCACTATCCCTAAATGGTGAAGTCTTTGGTTTCTTCAAGGGGGAAAGGGGGTTAAGACAAGGGGATCCCTTGTCCCCTCTTCTTTTCACTATTTGTATGGAGTACCTGTCTAGGGTACTTGTGGTGGTCTCTAAGTCTGGGGATTTCCATCATCATCCTCTCTGTGGTAGACTGAGGTTGAATCATCTGTGTTTTGCAGATGATCTGCTCATGTTCTCAAGAGGTGATTCTCAATCTGTCAAGTTATTACTCAGGGGGTTCTTCACATTCTCTGAGGCTTCTGGTCTGGTGATGAATCAGGAGAAATCTGATCTTTATTGTAATGGCATCCAGCAAGGTGTTCTTGATAATATCCTGAAGTTTTCTGGTTTTAGGAAGGGGTCTCTCCCCTTCAAGTATCTTGGAGTACCCATCAGTTCCAAGAGAATTTCTGGAAAAGATTGCTTTGTGTTATGTGAACGTATTTGTGCTAGAATTAGAGGATGGGGTGCTAAGAGACTTTCTTACTCTGGTAGGCTCACTTTGGTAAACTCTGTGTTAAATGCCATGCATACCTACTGGGCTTCTATATTTATACTACCTGTAGCTGTGATGAGCAGGGTTGTAGCAATCTGTAGGAATTATCTATGGGATGGGTGTGAGGAGTATCATAAGGCTCCCCTCCTATCTTGGGATAAGGTTTGTATGGAGAAAAGCTGTGGTGGTTTGAGTATTATTGATTGCAGGAAGTGGAATATTGCTGCTGTGGGTAAGTATGTTTGGTGGCTTGCTGTCAAGAAAGACCACCTTTGGGTCAAGTGGGTGAATCACATTTATTTGAAGGGCTCTCACTGGTTGTCTTATGAACCTACCTTGTCTTCTAGTTGGTCTTGGAGGCAAATTTGCAAGACTAAGGAGGCTTTGAAGCTGGGATATTCACTGGATAATTGGAGCTCTGCTGATCAGGTCTACACTATCAGCAAGGGCTATGCTTTTCTTGTTGGCCATCTCCCTAAAGTGCCATGGGCTCATGATGTTTGGACTAGATTTAACGTCCCCAAATGGTCTTTTGTTGCCTGGTTGATCAGGTGGCAAAGGTTGATGACCTTGGATAGAGTTAATCGGTTTGGTGGCGCCTCTGATGGGATTTGTTATCTTTGTGGCAGTGGTCTAGAATCTTGCTGTCATTTGTTCTTTACTTGCATTTATAGCTACAGGTGTCTGCTTCTGTTAGAGTCATGGCTCAATATGAAGATGCATCCTCGAATTTGGCTAACAGTAAGCAGTAGAAGGAAGCTCTCCTTGTTTCAGAGGTCAGTAATCATGGCGGCTGTGAATGGACTGACTTACCTGATTTGGTATCAAAGAAATCTGTGCAGACTTGGTAATGCCTTGCTCAGACCAAAATACGTGGTGGATCAAGTCAAATGCAATCTGTTACAGAGGATTGATTCCCTTGGTAGGCTGAATTTAAAACTTAATGATCAGTTGTGGTTTGATAGATTAAGGAAGTTGTAATGTAGAGCTGGCTTTGCCTCTATGTGAGTACCGTTTGGTTGTAAATTGACTTGTATTGGTTTGACTGAAGTTTAATATAACTTACATTTTACCAAAAAAAAAAAAAATTAAATAAATAAATAAAAAAAACTTGTAACTAAATATTGATTTTGACCATCTCCATGGTCATTTCCTCAACCTTTACGATGGAAACAAATACGGAGTATTAAACTAAACATATGATCTTGACAATTACCCAATCCATTGTAGTATTCTCAACTATTCTGATGGTAGAAAACGTATTAAATGAAATCTAGTTTTGACCGTACTTGCGATCATATTCTCAACCATTAGAGGCGGGAAAAAAAATATTATACTCGTTTCGGGGAATATATTTAATTGTCCAAATCTTATGAATCATTTTCAAATCAACTACTAGGCGACAAAAAATATTTAAAAAATAACTTGACAATATACTTTAGGCTCAATAAATCACAAAAGAAAAATCATTGCCACCTACATTTACGAATCCCAATTATATAATTCAATTTCATATATTCTTGAATATTTTATAGAAATTAAACATACTCCATCTTTTTATTACTACAAATTAATTGTGGACAATTTATGTATTAGTTCAATTACATGTAATATGCTACCGTAAAATGTATAATAAAATAATCCATTAATTAATAATAAAACAACAAATATTAGAAAGTTCACCCACATAAAACAAGATGTATGCATAGCTAATGTACCAAATATAATACTCCCTCCGTTCCAGTGGATTGTTTACACTTTCTATATGAGCTGAACTTAATATACTCGAGCTGAACTGAACTGAACTATAACTAATAATGGAGCTGAACTGAACTGAAATGAGCTTAAAATAAGCCCGAAAGAACATGTTCTAGGTGGACCTTCTTACACTTAGCATATTACAGGAGGGATATTCTTTGTACTTACTTTATAACAAGTAGACCCCTTTTTATACATAGGCCCTGTTCTTTTTGGATTTTTGGTGCTGAACTTATAGAATTTGAACTGAACTTATAGAAGTTGAGCTGAACTTATAAAAACTGAACTTATAAGAGCTGAACTTATAGAAGCTAAACTGAACTTATAAGAGCTGAGCTGAATTATAAGATATGAAATTAAGCTGAAAAGAACAGGGCCTTACACTATTATTTTTTTCAATTTTTTTTCAATACATCTCTCATCTTTTAGATAACACTAACTAACTGTTATCAACCATATCAATCAAAGATAAGCCAATATTCTCTGCTGCACAAATCAAGGATATAGTTACTGTCAATAGTAATGCATTCACATTGCAAATTAGGCAAATATTATCTTGTAATTAGAATTATATTCTCAGCCAAATTAGTATATATAGATGTACTCATGTTCATAATAATACAATCAGAAACTTACACAAAACCCTTGTCTTATAACTGTTACATGAGGCAGTCTCAACATAACTTATGGTGAGACAAGCCCATTTAGAGGTAATAGCCCAATTAAAATGTGAGATTATAAAGTTAAAATATAAGGTTCCAAAAGTTAGTTTCTGAACTTAAAAAGTCCGATTTTGAAGTTAAAACGTAAGGCTCTATAGTTAAAACATAGAGTTTTAAAGAAGAAAATAAATTTTTCAAATGAAAAAACAAATTAAATAAGTTATTTTTTGGCCAAATTTTCTGTTTTGTTTTTTCAAGGCAGTTACATGGATGTTATTTTGTTAATTATTAATACTGGAACAATTTTATATATTTCACTATTTAGTATTTTCTTTTTAAAAAAAATGTAAATGTTATTGGGTCTCTTCTATTGGGCTCGTCTCACCTTAAGTTATGATAAGACGGTCTCATAGGAGAGTTACTGTTTAGATAACTATACATAAAGTACACATATATAAGTCACTGAAATGGACAAAGTATGTTAATTACCAATTGTCATGGCATATATGTAAAGCGAAAAAGCTAGTTTATGTGGATTTCATATTTCTCTCTTTTCCAAATTCTATTTACCTTACTATTTAGCACAAAAAAAAAAAAAAAAAAAAAAAAAAGGGAAATTTCGTGGTGTACCCTCGTGTTTTTTCGTTTTCCATCATATACCCTCACATTTGGAAAATACTAGAGTATGCCCCTAAGTTTTTAATTTTATCTTTCTTATGACCTTTATTCACGTTTTTGTTAATTTAACTTATTAAAGAACTCATTATACTTGATAATTCATCATTTTTCTACTCCGACTTACTTTTATTGACGTTAACGAAGGGAGTGGTGGTGTTTATGTCGAAATTGATGAAGAATGTTTGCTATAAATATCGAAATTAAAAATTGACAAATTTGATGACAATTAATTGTTGTTAACGATAAATATAGTGGTATAATACAATAGGGGTTTAAAATGAATAACTATTGGTTGAATAAAGAATTTAAGAGCACCGATTGGTACATTTTTATTGGTTTAATAGACTGTTTAAATTTATGCTACGTTGAAAATAGTTATATTAAAAACAAAATAAAAAAAATTTAGGGTTATATCCAAAAAAAGTTAAGATTGTCATGGTTATACCGTGGAATACTAAAAGATTAAGGGTATAACGTGGAAAACGAAAAAACTGAGGGGTACACCGCGAAATTTCCAAAAAAAGACACTTATACCTCTAAAAATATCATGTTATTCAAAATCTTGTTGAGATTAGTGAAAATAGGTAGAGGGTAAGTTGATAAATTAGAGGAATAAAATAAAAAGGTAAATAAATAAGTGAACACAAAAAAAAAAAAAAAAAAAAAAAAAAAAAAAAAAAAAATGAGAAGTATTAACAACTACACTATTTGACCAAAAAATCATAACATATCATTTTAGCAAAATCATGTCAAGACAATTATCAACATAGCTATTTATACGATTAGGGGAATATTTGTGGGGTGCGGGATAAGATTAGGGGAGTATTTTCGGATGGCATGTGGATGGTGGAATCTAGTTATACTGTGAAGGGATGTTATAAGTGGCTTAATGGTCGTGGAGTGCCTGTTGGGTGGCATACCGCCATTTGGAATAGCTTGCAGGTGCCAAAGCACTCGATGATTGGGTGGTTGTTTATGAAGCAAAGTTTGATGTTACGAGACAGATTGTTTTTATATGGTGTTAGTGAGGATAAATTTTGCTGTATTTGTGGATTATAGGAGGAAACACATGATCATTTGATGTATCATTACGTTTTACTTTAAAGGTGTTTCGTGCTTTGTGTGATTGGCTTGGGATCCGACTTGGTGATGATCATTGGTTGGAGGAGCTGTTGCGGCGCAGATGGCTTCGAGCGCAAAAAGGTGTTGCTATAATTGTGGCATGTTAGTACTCGGTTTGGTTTCAACGCAATATGGCTAGGGAGTTTTCCTATGTTGAGTCTCCGCAAGTTGTTGTTGGTCGTATTATTGTTTGTATTAGAAATTGTCTAAGTGTAATTCTGTTGACTAAGTGGAAAGTAGCTGATCATAAATGGTGGTCTGGGAAATGATAATGTAATATCTTTACAATTAATGAAATTCTTACTCCCTCTTATTTCCTTTGATCTTTCCACTTTCCCTTTTGGGTTCATTTCTTTTGTTCTTCCCATTTCCCTTTAAGTCTAATATTTGTGGTTCTTATATTAATTAACCCCACATTTTTTCCTCACTTCTATTTTTCACCTCAAATTTTTTACTTTCTTATTTTCTACCCATAAAACAAATAGGAAGATTAGATAAAATGAGAGGGAGTACATTCTAGCAAAAAAAAAAAAAAAAAAAAAAAAACATAGCTGTTTATAGCACCAAAATAATCGATTAAGCATTACTCGATATATTTTGCTAATGCATTACTATGATTCAGTAACAAGGAACGAAGATTATTTCAAAAATAGATTAATGTTCAAGCGATAAACGATTAATTATTGGCGTATTTAAATAGACAAAGTAATAGAATGAGATCTTAAATGAACCTCCCAAAATAATAATGGTTTTACCCAAGAGTTACGTAGAATAACAATAAGTTTTAGGCCAAATATATATTCATACTAAGGCTCTGTTCTTTTCGACTTCTTTGAACTGAACTTATATGAGATGAACTTAGTGTAAATTAAAGATTAATAGATCTTATAGGAAACGAACTTAATAGAGTTGAATCAAGATGAATTGAACTGAACTTATAAAAGTTGAGCTTAATTGTAAAAACTAAAATTAAGCTGAAAAGAACATGGCCTAATACACTCCTTTATTATTCGGAATGAGTGGGATGAATTTCATTATTCTTATTGGATTAACTGTATGATGACGTGACGTACCTAAAATTTTCACATTTAAAAAACCACAAATTTGAAAAGAATATTATAATACAAAAAACTAATAAATGAGTTTAAAAGAAAAAAGTTAATTGAATATAATAATCTTTTATAACATTTTTATTCAAAATAACAGCCTTAAATGTTATTTTTATAAAATAACTCATTTTAAGACATTTTTTTTTTTTTTATAAAATCATCCCCAAGAATAAGAAATTCTCAAAATGGGTTTGACATATTTTAGACATTGGTATTTGTAACTTTGGAAAGGGCATACCCGATAATGTCTTTAATTGTAATTTTAACATATAAGGGGCTTATAAAAATACTCCCTCCATCCCAATTTACTTGTCCCCTTTTATCAAAATAATAGATTTAAGAAATTTAAAAAAAAACTACATTCATCTCTTAATTTTCACAATATCTACATATAATTCCAATTTTACCCTTAACTACTAATATGGGGGGAGGGTAGAAGAGTAGCAACAAGAAAAAAAGACTTCAAATGTAGCCTTCACTAATATGGGTGGGAGGGTAGTTTAGTAATTTTTCAAAAAGAGACAATTAAATTGGGATTTTTCAAAAATTAAAAAGGAACAAGTAAATTGGGATGGAGGGAGTAATATATAAGGAAGTTATTTTAAAAAAAATTTACAAAAAAAAGTTATATTTATTTTTTTTTAAAAAAGGGAAAGATCACTAAAATAAAAAGAACTACAAAAGCTGTTGTTTTCCATTCTAATTTTATTTTGATTCGTTACCATTTTTCAAGTTTAACATTTCTTACTTCATAAAATTATGTACACATACACTTCATACATTGAATTAATTCCACACAGTTCTAGAGGATGACTGAAGTTCTTTGATTACACTCAAGGAACCATTTTAATTTTAATTAGTAAGTTAGCCAAAGAGTATGTCAACTGTGTTTCTTGATCATCAATCATCCATTCACAAATAATTCCCCTAAATCCAACTAATTACACCCCTAATCTCCACCGGTTCGGCTTGACGAACCAGGAAGCGAAGCACCGCATTGATTACACGGACCGTCATCAATTGGATTAGATGGACCGGGTAATAAATTACTTCCTTGTTTAGAAAGACCCTCTCCGATCTTATCAAACTGACATTCACCGATACAATTATTCTTTGACCGACCGTCCCCATTTTTATTAGAAGGACCAGGAAGCAAACTGACTTTTCGAGTAGGCGGACTGCCATTGACTTTATTACTCGGACCAGGAAGCACACCAGCGGTTTGATTGCAGGACCCGTCACCAGTTCGATTAGACGGGCCGGGAATTAACCCGGATGATGCAGCCCGATTCGGTTGATAGATTAGGTTGGCAATCATAGGCCTTAACTTGTCCTTCCAAAACTCATGGCTAGGGCCCACAACTTTTTCTCTCTTCTTCACCTCAACCACCACAAACTCCTCCGTCAACCTATGAACCACAACCACCAATCCAAAATTACCATTTTGCCCCTCCAACCGAACCCCCATTCCTCCCTTCACCCTCTCAACCGCCACCCTCGGCGACTCCACCGCTCTCGCCGCCTCCTCCACCTTCTCCACCACCGTCTCCGCCGTCTCTGTCGACAGAAACGTCTCGAAACAATTCTCCCCTTTCTTCTCCGTAAACAATCCCGACAAATTGAAACCGGGTGAAAACGATATCAAATCGAATGCATTCATAAACCTTGGATCCCCTTCCGAATTATTATCCACATTATCATCCTTTTTCATGTAATCTTCATCGTAAAATCTTAGATTAACCTCCTTATAACCACCCTTCTTAAACCAAGGATCATTAATAATCTCTTCAATTGTAATCCTGGTTTCGGGATTAACATCAAGCAATCGATGTAACAAATTCTTCAAATCGCTCGACATCCATCTAGGACACCGGAATTCCCCCTTGTAAATCTTTCGATACAAATTCATCAAATTCGTATCATTGAACGGTAAATACCCCGCGGTTAAAACAAACAACACAATCCCGCACGACCAGATATCAACTTTATTCCCGTGATATCCCTTCTTCGCGAGCACCTCCGGTGCAACGTATGCAGGGGTCCCACAAAGCGTGTGCAGCATTTCATCATCGTGACCCACAAACTCGTCTTTAACGACACTGAGGCCGAAATCGGTGACCTTCAAGTTCCAATTCTCATCTAACAAAAGATTTTCGGGTTTCAAGTCGCGGTGGTAGACCCCACGAGAGTGGCAGTACCCAACAGCGGAGATCAACTGCTGAAAATACCGACGACTGAGATCTTCGCTAAACCGGCCTTTGGCCACTTTAGCGAAGAGTTCACCGCCTTTGGCGAACTCGAGAACAAAGTATACTTTCGTCTTCGTCGCCAAAACCTCTATCAAGCGGATGATGTGAGGGTGACGTAGGTTGCGCATCACGGTTATTTCTCGCATCACGTGAGATGTTAAATTCTTCTTCTCGGCCTTAAATTTGCTAACGGCTTTGATCGCTACGCTGTGTCCCGTGCGTACGTCTCGCGCGTGGTACACTTTTGCGAAACCGCCGCAGCCGAGAAGGCGACCGACCTCGTACTTCCCGAATAGGATGTTTTTCTCCGGCGCCGCCGAGGCTGCCGCCGTTGTCAGTGATTCCGGTTGGATTTCTGACATGGCTGAGTTTTTTTTGTGGAAGTTCCAATTTTTTTTTGTCAAGTTTTTTTTTTTTTTTTTTTTTGATTTAATTGATGAGAAAAGAGGGAGATTTTATGTTGTTGATTTAAGGGACGTTGTGTGAAAATTAGGGGGGGATGTTTTATTTGTTGAGAAGTGAAGACAAATCCCAGAGTAAGTGGTGGTGAGTACGCTATTTATACAAAGTACGGGGGTGACGTTCTTGGCAGTTTAATTTTAGTTTTAATCATTTTACTTATTTTAATGTTTTGTTTAAGATTAATTGTCAGAAATAATTCAAACGGATTATTTTATTACAAAAATAATTCGAACTCAAAGTAATTCACGACTAATTTAAACTATTGAAAAATCATTCCAATAATTTAATTTGACCAATTCTAACATGTTTTAATTGATAAAAAAAAAAAACAGAGGTGAAATCGGTTTGAATTTCACGTAAAATAAGGTTGAGGTAAAGTTAGAGTTGGTTTCACCATTTTTTTACGTGTTAAAGTCGATTGAAATTGATCAAAGCACATTATTGGAATGATTTTTCAATAGCTGTGATTATTCGTGGATTAATTCGAGTTCGGATTATATATGAAATAAGAGGGGTCAGTTCGAATTATTCTTGTTAATTATTCATTTTTTTTTATTTTTTATTTTTTATTTTATTTTAAAGAGGTTCGTCAATCAATTACTATAATAATCCATTTCTAATGGCCATAATGCACCAGTTTACCTGATTTTCATAGATGAGAGAGAGAGAGACTAGAGAGAAAGTCTTTCTGAATCACTCTTGTTCTTAGGGTTTACTGGATCTTCTGGGTGCAAAGACAAAGAAGAAAAAAGGGCACCGCTCAACCTAAACATATTCAATCATCGTCTACACATTGAGTTTCTTCGTTAAATGCTGCTACTATTACGAATCAAATTAAATAATAATAATAAATCTACTATAATTTCTGAATCTGGTACAAAAAATTGTTCTAAGATCCCAATTAATCTTGATCACTTTGAAAATGAAACTGGGTAATTAGTGTTGGTAATGAGGCGGAAGAAGTTTTGGGGCTTTGTGGTTTGCCGATAAAAGATGTGGAAGATGGGATCAAATACTTGCAGTCGTCGCTGGCGTGTTTTATTTTAGGGACAAATCCCTGTCTTGGGATAATTCGTGGATTCATTAGGCGTATTTGGTCTAAGTATGATTATAATAATGCATCATTTCTACCAACTGGAGTGTTTATGGTGCATTTGAAGTTAGTGGAGGGGATGAAGCAAGTGATAAATTTGGGGTATTCGCTATTTGATGGTGAACCCATGATAATGAAATCATAGACTCCGGATTGTAATATGATCAATGAGGATGTGAAAAATTGTCCTTACCTGGGTACGTCTGTATGGGCTTGATTTGAAGTTTTAGGGTGAATGGTGTTTGGCTAAGATTGTTGAATTGATTGGGGTTCCAATTAAGCCTGATCTAGCCAATTCTCTGAAGATCAGGTCAGGGTTTGTGAAATACGTGGTTGAAGTGGGGGTAGGAACTAAGCTACCTGATAATATTCACATCATGGACGAAGTAGGCCTAATCCATGAACTTCGGGTGGTATTCGAGTGAAAGCCTGTCAAATGTGGGCAGTGTAAGGCTTATGGTCATGAGAAGGCACTGTGTAAAAAAGAAAAGATTGAGCAACCTCCAAAGCCTGTCTTGAAGCTCATTGTTCCTCAAGATACAGTGGCTACTTGTGATTAAAATTTAAAAGGTAAGCAGGTGATGGAAAGTACGGAAAGTGGAGGAGGTGTAGTGGATGGTGAAGGAAGCAAGTCTATTGTGAAGGAGAATTGAAGCGCCACAGTTGTTTCCTAGTAGGGGGAACTTGCTCTAAGAACCATGTTACCTATCTTGACGTATTAAATTCTACCATTAAGCAATCTGTTACAAAATTGAGGCCTAATACCCAATTTGGTAATGGATAGGTTTGGGTTTTGAAATATTAGGAGCCTGAACAATCTGACTAAATAAAGGGAAGTAAATTGGTTCCTTAAATCACCACAAAAAGTCAAGTTGTTTGGACTCTTAGAGACTAGGGTTAAACTTAGTGCTAGTAGTAGAGTTATGGAAGTTTTTCAAAGTGATTGGTATATATTTTAACTAGTAGTTTATATCATCCTAGAGGTACAATCTGGCTTTTGTGGAAATTAGAGGATGTTCAAGTGTCTGTTATTCGTGTGTCGGCTCAACTGATTCATTGTAATACCTACGTATTTTCATGAGTCAGAGCTTTGGGTTATTTTAACCTTAGTGCTAGTTCTAATCGTACTTAACGCGTCTTAGTAAAATATTTGGGATATTTCGGACATAGGGTAGGTGGGGTGCTCGTTGGATTCGTAAAATTACGAGGTTTTGAGTAGTATTATCGGTTTAACGTTTTGAGGTATAGAAATTTCTCGAGTCGAGTTTATAACGATTTTAAAGTATAGTTGACCATGTTGACCTCTCTTAACCTCCCCACATCTCATTTAACTTTCTCACTCATACAAACACCAACCTACACTTCTATTACTACATTATAAGATCAGATTTACAAAGAAAATTCCAGCTCTAACCCCTCCCCCCCCCCCCCCCCCAAACCGTGTATATTACTCTCCATTGATAGATCCGGCTTATATTCATTTATTCCTCGTTTAGCGTGATTTTCGTTGCATCGGTTTTCTATCATTCTCCTCTATCTTCTCCTACCACTTTCTCCTCTAGGGAAACATTATTTCAAGCCCAAGTTATCACCTTTTTAATTAGGGTTTGTTTGAGTTTGGTTTAATATGTTTTTGTTAGCTTCTAGTATAGTTCCTAGAAGTAATTAGTAGTATTTATTGTTGTTTATGGGCATTTTAGAGGAAGAATTCATTGAGTAGCCCTTGTGATTCAAGTTTCTTCTTTCTTGAGATAGTTTCTTGTGTGATTCTTCACCTAAGGTAAGGGTTTATCCCTTACTTAGCTTTTGTTGTGTTAGTTAGTATAAATTGTATGAATTGTGTTATGTTGTGTGATATGTATATTTGAATGTGTTTGTACATGTAAGCTTAGGGTGTGTGTGGGATGGTATAGCTTGATTGTATGAATTATAGGAATTGGGGCCTAAGGTCGTGTTGGAGGTGACGACCTAAGGGGCCGTGTGGGGCTGTTTTTCCGATGAGACCGTGGTGTCTTGGGGTCGTGACCAAGCACCATAGGTGATGATGGTGAGGGTGTGATACACCCTTGTTTGTACGGTTTCCTAGTTACATGTGTAGTAGCTATTTGTGTGATGATGATTTGTGCTTCTAGCTAGTGTTGTTGGGAGGTCCTTGAAACCGTGTTTGTGATGCATTTGGAAACCGTATGTGTGTAGTATTGGCCGAGTCGGGCTCTTTTTGTTGGGTATTGTGTTTGGCGAAAAGGCCATGTTTGGTGTATGGCCCGAGAGGCCTAGTTGATGTAGGGCCGTGAGGTCTTGTGATTGTTATGGTCGTAATGCCGTTGTCTGGTAATCTTGGTTAACTGTGGCTCGATTGTTTTAATAACCTTGTCATAGTGTAGTTTGGTTAGTTTGATTTGAGGGGTGAACCATAGTTATAAGTCGTTTTGGTCATGTGAATGATTCGTATGTGGTGTTATTGTGTGAAATGAAATGTTAAGGTTACCTTAGTGTTATAGGGTGTAAGTGTTGAAGGTTGTTATGATATGTATGTTACCCTGAAGGACTCTTAAGGGAGTGGTAATGATCGAGAATTAATTGAGGTATTTACTAGTGTACATGTATTGTAGTGACTTTTTTTCTCGACATATATGAGGATAGTTAGGTCGTTTGGATGTGTTGAGGTTCGAGACCATTGAAATAATGATGTTGTCCTATTCTTGTTTTATCGCCTTGCTTTTGTATGTTGAGTTAGAGAAGTTCTCATGCCATGTCGCGAAGCACCGTTTGAAATGACTGGCTATATTGATACGATTGTTGGGAATGATTGTGATGATGCGATGTGGAGGTGGTGCAGGCGTTGGGTGGAGCTAAACGGTGAGACCACCGTGTGGAAGTCACACGGTGTGATTCTTAACCCTTAATGTTACTTGTATGATGAGCGTCTGAGCTAGTCGTTTACAGTTTCTCGTTTGGTTATTTCGGGATAGTTGCTTTATATTCTCCATCCTTAGTTCTCTTTTCTCAACCTATATTTTTTTGATTTAAAAGCTAACTAGGTTGTTGTTGGTGGTCTTATGTTATTGTTTTCCCCACCCCTTAGGTGCTCGGACAATTGTGTGCTAGCCATTGGGGTGTCTTGGACGGTTCGCCGTTTTCCTTTGTTTGATCTAGATATCACTGTAGTTGTCATTCACCGTCTACCCTTTTTCAGTTTTGGGCCTGTGTGCCAGGTTTTTGTTATTTTAGGAGTTTTGTTCTTATCGAACCGTTGTTATATATTCAGTTTTGAGATTACAGAACTCTCGCCGCGAGTCGTTCATTTGGGCCGCGTAACGTCATTATTTAGGTGGGGTCCGCCTCTTCTTAATGGGGGTGTTACGAAGCAGTATCAAAGCATGATCCTATTATAAGTGAAAATAAAAAGAATCCTAAATCAACATAGGTGGTTGTTGATACGCTGCGGCTGCGGTCGTTCTAGCGATTGGCGGTTGTTGATACTCGGTGACTGAGGTCATTCTAGCGATGTGATATTAGACTGGCTGCGGTCGAGGCAGGTGATTTTGATACTATAAATGCGATTTACGACGTGGCAAGAAAACGAATAGTTAAAGAAGTGGGTCATTTAAGAGTGTATGTGACTAGTTAGGTTTCTAAGTATGTCATAATTGTTAAGGATGATGTGTGTGTTTGTATCCCACCCTCCTTCCCTTTGTTGCCTTTATCGTTATAGTTATATCTTTTGGGTGTTATTAGAGATGCCGCATGTTTGATTATGTCTCAATGTTATTTAGGCTTTCTTTTGACCATGATGTGCACTGGTTGTGATATATGTATTGATGTGTGATGTTGCTTAGCCTTGTTTTATAATCTCTTATGGTAATGTTATCCGCTTCCTTACTATACGATCATGATTTCCATTATGATGCCTTTCAGTATTGTAGCATTATTATTGTCATGCTACATTCTTATGCCAATTCCTTATTTATGAATTATATTATGTTGATTGTTGTTGATGGAGGATGGGGATTAGGACCTTATGGTCACTGGAGGCACTACGTTATGCATTTTGGGAACTGTGGTTTAATTTTGTTTGCTGATGCACATATATGCAGTCATATCTGATGTTAGTTGGTTAAGCTTGGTACTTGTATGAATTTTTTGTTGACATTCTATGTATGCTTAAATGTGAGGTATGATGTACGCTTCCATTATTTTTATTATGCATTTTGATGATGATTATGAAGTGTGGATGGCTATGTTGTGCATTATGACGCGTGGCGTCGTTGTTTTCGATATATGCTATGATAATATGAGTGTATCTGTGGATAGGTGTTTGTTGGGAGCGCGTGTATAATCTTTAGTATGTATATTCTCATTATAGATTTTATTTAGATGTTGTATCGTATGTATTAATACCAAACTCAACACTAGTGTAGCTAGGGTAAGTCGGGATCGTATCCACAGGGAGATGGTCGCTATGTTGGTTACTTTTGAGTGATTCTAATCTCGGTTCGGGTAATGGTTTGGTTACTAAAAACTAGAGCGAAAGGTAAGGGTTTTAAGCAATAAGAGAAAGGTCTAGGAAGTCGGGTTACGCAATGGGTAAAGCTAGGTCAAAGATGATGATCGGAACGAGCAAGGTATCGCACATGCTAAGGATAAAGCTCGGCCTCTCGGTCTTAAGCTTCTCTAGGTCTCGAATGCGGGCTCTCGCAACTTACAAACGAGGGTCCTAATGTTTAGTCTTGCGCCTTCCTAGAACTAGGCTTTCGTTCTTAAGTTCAAGGGTGCTAGATACTCGCTAAGACGTGATCAAGGAATAAACGAGAACAATCAAGCAAGACTAAACAAAGCAAACACAAAACCTAACTCAAAATGATCATCAAACACAACCAAAACCAAGACCCATGCTTCACCCTCTCTCCCTAGATGAAGAACTACTCACACATACCGAAAATGACAACAAAAGCAAAAGCAATAGATGAAAACATGATCAACAACGATATATATTGAAATAATAATCAAAAGAGAATTTGCATAAAATAAAAGTGAGTCCGTTTATTCATTTTTACTTGTGTCGTTGCTTATGCGATATTGGCGGGGTTTAAGACGGATTCTGAATCCGAATCGCTACAACCGTATTACGAATACGGGTTCGCAATGCCAATACCGGGTCGGGTTAGGAACCCGTATAAGTCGAGTGTACGTGAGGCGTAGATTGAGAAAGAGTGATGACAATTCATCGGGGTGAAAAGCATGATTGTAAATGGTTGAATAAGGGGTGTATTTATAGAGTTTGGAGCCGCCTAAACAGCAGGAAACAAAATTTAAATCGCCAGTGAACCGGCGATTTAAATATAAATCGCCTGTTCACTAGCGATTTAAATTTAAATCGCCTGTTCACTAGCGATTAAAATTTTGTTTTTCTGTTGTTTTGTGACGTATTTGTGTATGATGTATGTGTATACGTATGTATGTGTAATGAGTATGTCTATTTTGTGTTTGTTGTATGTTTTTTGGTCGACATACTCCGGGTCTATTTTTGTGTTTCGTGTTTCGTATTTCGTGTTTCGTGTCATTTTCGGGTCTCGGGCCGAAAATTATTTTTGTCTTGGATTGACTTGTTTTTGTGAAACGTGTTTAAACGTGAGGTCGGCTTGAGCGTCTGACGCCTTGGGAGGAGTGTTTAGGTGTTCTTGTGGGTCTTCGTAAAAGGGCTGTTTTTGTATTTTGTGTGTTGTTGGGCCTTCGTTTGTGGGCCTGGGCTTGCTTTTGTGTTGGGTCGGCTTAAATAAAATGACTAAGCGAATATTCATTTTATACGACATGCAAATAACTCATTTTATGCATTAAATGACTTAAAATGTTTTCGACAAAATGTACTGTTTTGACATTACGTTAAAAACATGCTTTTTGTAAAAAGTCCATTTCATCATCGGGTTTTGTTTGGGGGGTACGGATACGGGTATCTACACTCTACCATGTGGTTAGACATTAAAACTCAATGTCCGAAACTATGGGCTGACGGGTTTCTTCATCTCGGCACTTACTTATACACTACGAAATCCAATTTTCCACCAAAGTAATGAGTTCAAGAGACCATATTTACCATAAATTCATTAAATCTAACTTATTGTTCAACATTGTTTATTCAAATTTAGTGTAAAGTGTGTGTAAATATTAATTAGATCTATAATAAAGTAAACATATAATGAATGTAATTTGCTATAATTTAATTAGCTTACCACTGATTCGGCATCTGACATCGTGTTTAAACTTAAAGTTCTTGTCTTTTATTATTGTTGATTTGTTAGTTGAATTTTAAATGTAAAAGTTTGATTTTTTTATTTTTTATTTTGGAAGAATATGGGAGAACTTGAGAGTATTTGAAAGAGTTTAGAAGAGTTTGAAAGATGAGAGAGCAAACCAAAATTATAAAAAGGGTATTTAGATTATTCTCACAAAATGTCGACCATTTGTGTAAAAATGTCGACCATTATAGAGGACCGTCTAACACTATGTATGTGTTAGACGAACCTAATTATTAGACACTACAACATGATTTCGTCTGAAAATTTGTGCAATTAATACACAGGGTGAAGTTAACAATAAAGCAGGGTGAATATGGAAAATTACAAATTGAAAAGACTTTTTATTATCTCAAGACCTGCCCACCATTGAAACTCTCAAATAATTTATTTTATATTCTACAAAAAAAATTCATTTCACCGACTCACACCTTTTATTCTTCAAATTCGTTCCATTTTTTCTTTCTCTTGTTCAATTTTTTCATTATTATTTATAATTTTAAATCAATTCAAATACTTGTTGTTGCTATTTTTCTACTTTTGATGGTCAGATTTGTTATATGTGGGATTATGTTAATTTGAGCGAAATTATTAATTTTATGTTAATTTTCGTATTGTATTTTTTTTTTCGTGTGTATCTAGTACTATCAATTGAGAATGGGCAAGAAGGAAGCGGTTAGAATGAAGAGACATAAGAAGGAAGCGGTTAGAATGGCTACAAGTAAAAATTGGTATTGATTATATTCTTTGGAAAATTTTTATTTGTGTAATGCAGTCACCGTTTGAATTAATATGGTCACTGTTTGTATTAATATGGTCACTCCTGTTCTTAATTTATCAACTTTTTTGGTGAAAACTTTTACTTTGTATATGTATGATTATTGTTACTTCGGTACAAGAATAAAGATAACCACATTTTAGCTAATCGTGATCACTATTGTCTAAAATGTGATCATGTATATTAATCTTAGTAATGGTCACATTAACCTCATTATTGATCACTATCAGCCTATGTGGTAACATATTACACAGAGAAATCTCAACTTTCCCTTTTGTAGTGATAAATATTGTGTGATCCAAAGTAGTCACAATTTTGTCAGGAATGGTCACGATTAACCTAAATATAGTCACATTTTATCTATAATAAACTTTTGTAAAATATTATATTTTGGTGACCTAAAATTAATGAAATGTAACTATATTTTAATGATTGGTGTCACAATTTGTTTTTATTATATTTTTACCTATCTTATCCTTTTTTGGAGACTATTTTAATTAAAATTATGCCTCTTAGTTTGTTTTGTTAATTGGTTTTTATTTGTATAGTTTTTGAAACGTTTTAATTGAATTTTCGTTATTCTTATAGGATATCATTATTGTTTGACAACAACCTGTCAAGAAGCAGTGAAGCACAAAGATGATGAAGAAGTATTTTTGTGATGAAATTTTGGACAAATCAGAACAAATAAATTATGTAATATATACCAAACCTCTATATGTAGATACAATTTATCAATATATAGTCATTACGATATCAATGTATCATACTAATTACCTAAGTCTACTTACCATTAAACAAATATAAGGTTACTGTATTTTACATCTCTTGTTTATATAGTTTAACAATTTTTTTTCGATTTTAAGTCGTGACTACTATAATAGTTATGGTGAGACTATTTTTAAAAATAGTGACTACATTTGTTATACACAAAAGATAACATCAAAAAATAAATAAAACAACTTCTCGTAATACAATTTTAGGTTACGAATTAACAATATATAGATACTATATAACAATATTCCGTCACCATAAAATCATAGTAGAGGCCTACAATCTCAATATATAAACATAGTTAACCAATAAAAATACTCCGTACCAATTTAAATTAAAAAATATTTGAGAAAAATGCTTGAGACGAGTTTCGATAAAATTAGATGTGAATAATTAAAAACATTTAGTAAATTAAAATACGTTATGGGGATGATAAAAACTTATGCTTTTTTCAATATGAAATAAACGAGTCAATAAAAAAAAAAAAAAAAAAAAAAAACAATTGCTGATTTTTTTGTGATAAAATCAAGGCGTCTAACACTAAGAGAAGTGTTAGACGGTTTTATATAAGTCTTGTTCTTGTATAATTCACCTTATTAAGTCCAGTGAAATTTACGGTCAATTAATACAATCTCTCCATATACTTCCGGATAATTTTAAAAAGTCAACATACACTACTGAATTTCGGCCCACTGAAAATTAAAGAATATTGATTTCATGTCATTAATAAGTGTAGCTATGAATCATGGAATTTTGAAGCAGAATCATGTGCAGCATGATCCCGGAATATCCCAAAATAAATGAATAATACAACCCACGTTATCTTGCCACGGAGTCTCAAAAATTGGCGATCTTATTTGATTCCTCTCATAATATTATACGAGTAAAATACTATTCACGTTAAATTATCACGTAATTATTTTTTCTAAAATTATTAGTCCTCACATTTCACCACGATATTCTCATTTGATAAATTTATTTATTTATTTTTAGTCTGAGAAAGACATAAGGCCATTTGAATGGGGAGGAATTGAGCACTCAAACCTAATCTTTCGAGATCATATCTCTCTTTAAACCAGAATATCTTCGGTTTGATTAATTTATTTCTAAGATTAGTGAACATGAGAATATCATGGTGAAATGCAAGGGTACCTTTTAATATTAATTTTAAAATTACTTTTTTTTATTTCTTATAAAAAATAAAGGAATATTTCTCATGTTACCCTCGAACTTTGGCGGATTACACATGGTACCCCATGTGTGAGGTTTGTTCACATGGTACCTCTATAGTTTGTGAATATGTGCCTAATATGCCCATTTTGTGACGCAAAACATGGCGACGTTAAGTTTAAGGAAGAAGACATCAATTATGAGTTTAGGGCACAATTAAACCCACATTATTTCTCCATTAATTGGTGCCTATAAACTTAACGTCGTCGAGTTTTTCGTCACAAAATGGGCATATTAGGCACATATTCACAAAATTTAGGGGTACCATGTGAACAAACCTCACACATGGGGTACCATATGTAATCTGCCAAAGTTTGAGGGTAACATGAGAAATATCCCGCCAAATAACAATTATATCTGTGCTTCGAGACCTTTCCATGAAGATTCTTGCATTGTGCTCCCGCCAAATTTTTTTTTTGGTAGAATGTAAGATTTGTATTAATATCACCAATGAACAAGTACATCATTTTGAGGACAGCTCATTTAATACAATTACTCTAGGTACTAAAACAATCAAATGACAAATCAAAATCCAATACTACTCAGCCAACTGTGGTCTAACAGCTTACAACCATGATTAGCATAATGAAGTCGCCCCAGAATCCAATTCTTTATCTTCTTCAACACGCATTCGGGATGAGCCACAACCTGATGTTGCCAAGTCTCATTACGCTGCGTCCAAATAGCATAGATTGTAGCTAGTCTAACAGCATTCACAACAACTTTCTTAGTTCGAGACCATCTTCTAGGAGGAATACCATCCATCATATCTGAACCAGAAATCCTTACGGATAACCATTCATTCACCAAGCCAACCAACTTCATAGTGAAAATACAACCAGTTAACAAATAAGAGAGAGACTCGGATAGCATACCACATAAATAGCAGAGATCATCATCACACACTCCCATTGCATACAACTTCTCTTTAGTCTTGAGACTCCTATGCGCAACCATCCATCCCACAAAACTATGTTTGGGAAGCACGAATGGATGCCAAACCGACCTGTGCCATGAGACTGAATCATGTTGACTGCACAGCTATTTATAGCATGATTTCACAGTCAAACCACCAGGTGAAATAGACCAAACCCCATTTGAGAGTACAGGTAACAATCTGTCCTTGACTCCACACACTTTCTTAACATACCAACTGATGTCTCCTTTAGGTTGATAGTCAGCTCAAGTAACACCTTTCATATAGACATGGTTCATCCATTGGACCCACAAACGATCAGCCTTCACCACAAGCCACCAGACCAGTTTCCCGACTAGAGCAATATTCCAAGTACAACCACTTTTCAAATTCAAACCTCCTGCACGTTTAGGAGTACACACTTTCTCCCACGAAACTGAAGGATTTCTGATATGATCAGAGGCGCCTCCCCATAGATAATTTCAACAAATGGATTCAACCCTCTTCATCACTCCTTTAGGTAGAATGAACATGGAAGCCCAATAAGAGTGAAGTGTTTGGAGGACATATTGCACCAACACCAATCTACCAGAATATGATAATTTCCTGGCCCCTAACATTCTGATTCTTTCCACAATACGATCAATCAGAACTGAACAGTCCTTGGCCTTCAGTCTCCCAGCTGTTATAGAGACTCCAAGGTACCTGAATGGCAGTTGTCCTTCCACAAAACTAGAAACAGACAAAATGTCAGCCCTCAGAGAAGTAGGGACGCCATTAAAGTATACATTGGATTTTTGAGGGCTATTCTTCAATCCTGATGCCAAAGAGAAAGTAGCAAAGGATCTCAGCAACACCAAGATGGATGCTGCATCACCTTTACTGAAGAGTAAGAGATCATCAGCAAACATGAGATGACACAACTTCAGAGGCTTGCACAAGGGATGATAATTGAACTTCAAGTTTGTTGTAGCAAAATTGAGGATTCTACTCAAGTACTCCATACAAAGTGTAAAGAGTAAAGGAGATATTGGGTCACCTTGTCTAAGCCCTCTCTTACCTTTAAAAAAGCCAAACACTTCCCCATTGATGGCTAAAGAAAAAGAGGGAGTTGTCACGCATTCCATTATCAAGAGCCTCACAGAGGCTGGAAATTGAAAGGCGACAAGTAACTCATCCACAAAGCTCCAACTAACAGAGTCATAGGCCTTCATCAGGTCAATCTTGAACATACACCTGGGAGAACAAGCTTGCCTATTATAAAGTCTAACCAAATCTTGACAAATTAAAATATTCTCCATTATACTTTTGTCTTTGATAAAACCACCTTGGCTCCTAGACACCAGGTCAGGTAAGACCATTGACAATCTATTGCAGAGGAGCTTAGACACACACTTGTAAAGCACATTACAGCAGGCAATTGGCCTGTATTGAGTGACCGACTGTGGCATCTTCACTTTAGGAATTAAGGTGATCACAGTAGCATTGAGCTGTTTCAACAATTTACCAGACTCAAACACATCCATGATTGCTGCACAGACCTCCTCTCCTATCACACTCCAGGGGTCCTTATAAAATGCACTAGAATACCCATCAGGGCCTGGTGCTTTTTTGTTTGGAATAGCAAATACAGCAGCCTTTACCTCTTCTCTGGTGACAGGGCGTAACAAAATATTCCTGTGCTCATCAGTACATATACTTCCTTGTTCAATCAGCATTTTGTTGACTAGTGATGTCTGCACGTCAGTGCCCAACAGGTGAACATAATAATCTAGGAAAGCTTGCTGAATGGTCTGAGGATCCTCCTGAACTACTCCTTGCATATCTTTAACAGCAAACACTTGGTTTCGAGTCTCCTTGCTTTTAATCACATTATGGAAAAATTTTGAGTTGATATCTCCCCCCTTGATCCACTCAATCTTAGCCTTCTGTGCCAAGAATGTCATTGCTGCCTCTTGAAGTTCAGAGTATTCCATAGCTGCCTCCTTCTCCTGTGCCCTAAGAGACAGATTCCCAAGATCATTTACAAGCTGACGCTGAATATTCTCCAACCGTTTCTTTGCAATACACGTATTATTTTCAATATTCCCAAATTGATCTCTATTAAAGTTCCGGAGATGCCCTTTTAACAGCTTGAGCTTCCTAGTTACACAGTACATTTTTGTGCCACTAACAGAGATATCCCACCAGTCTTGAAGACTAGGAAGAAACAAAATAGAACTGCTCCACATGTTGAAATACTTGAAGGGTTTTTTCCCTCCAAGACTCCTAGTATTACTCCGAACAACGCAGGGACAGTGGTCAAAAAGACCTTCAGGCAGAAAGTTAGCAAAGTAAGTAGACATCCGCAGATTCCACTCATTGTTAACCAAAACTCTGTCAAGCCGGCTATAAATTCTGTCCTCCCCATCTCTTTTGTTATTCCAGGTGAAATAAGCCCCAACAGCTGAGATATCCAACAAATCACAGGTGTCCACACAATGCCGCTTGATCTTGCACTTGATCTTGTTTCGTCCTCTATTATGTCGCTTGAGCCAAAAAAAATTGTCCGAGAGATAGTAGATAATACCCCATGGCCAGTTCGCATATTCAACCACATCGGTACCTGACCTGAATCTCGACCAAGAAAACACAGCTGAAAAACAGCAGCAAGTTTTCCTTGTGTCGCGAGATAGGCAATAATATTATATTTGTTATGTAATTGCACACAACTATTATTAATAAATTACTTTTATTAAACTATTAGTCTATTATCTATTATAAATCTTATTACCATATCAGTAAAAGTTATTGTTATCGACTTATGTCATCAACGTTGTAGAGGTGCACTTAGACCTAGCAAACAAGTTGGGTCGTGTCGTGTTCGTGTTCTATTCGTGTCACCATATAATCGTGTCACGAATCCTTCAACCCAACCCGATCCAGTTCAATTTTGTGTCGTATTAGTGTTAACCCACTTACATAATTGGGCATCATGCCTCAACCTAATGTCCTAAACACATATATTTCGTGTCGCACTTTCGTGTTTTCTCCATTTTTGGAAAATTAAAAGTATACTTTGTTTAAATAATGACTATTTAATATATTATATGGGTTATTTGTGTCAGGTCCGTGTTTAAAGAGCTCAACCAGAACCCAAACTCATTCAAGTTTCGTGTTGTGTTCGTGTTGACCCACTTATATAAATGGGTAAGCGTGCCTTAGTCCAAACCCATTAATTTCGTGTCGGATTGTGTCGTATATATTCTCGGGTGGTGTCATTGTTTGCCATTGCACTATGCACGAATGCTAGCAACTCACGAAGATCTACGAAGATGAATAAGTCATTGCATGAGACCCTCTCACGCGTGCATTGACGTTCTTAGGATTAAAATGTGATTATTTTAAAATTTAAAGTGACTATTTAAACGCTAAATGTGACCAATATTTTAGTTACAAATATGCCGATCATAGGCGTGCAACGGTATTTATGAGCGAAGATAATGGATAAGGTCATGTATGTGAGTATGTCAGATGAATCTCCCGTACTTAATGCGCACTTTATTACAATTACGTCGACTTTGAGTTGTTAGTTGTTATTTTCAAGCAATATAGCGGTCATAGATGACTAATTTTGACTTATCTTTTCCTTTCCCTAAAATTGACGTGGGACGAAAAGATCTATCAAATGAGACAGATATATAGGTTACCGATGAAAATAAAATTAAAAATGCAATTAAAAAAAACACCATAGTTTAAATGATACGGGTTGATTCGACCGTATCTACATGAACCTCGATAGATTATGGTCAAAATACAAACGGTTAACTATCTTTGCGCAACTTTTTCTTTAACTTGTTAACATCTCCTAGATATACACTATTTCAGTAAACTCCACAATACTCCGTATATGTTTACGGAGTATAATATAAATTAGATTTAGAGGCCCGTTTTAGGCTGGGATCTCTATTACTCCCTCCGTTTTGGTGATTTGTTTACGTTTACTTTATACACGTTTATTAATGTGATGAGAGAGATAAAGAAAAAACCAATAAAATAATAAGAAAAGTACAATAAAGGGCCCACTTTATAGAAACTAATAGATATAATTGGTTAAAGTAGTATGGGTCCACGACCATTTATAGAAATGTAAACAAATGACTCGTACACCCTAAAATAGAAAGTGTAAACAAATGACCGGGACGGAGAGAGTATTATTGATAAATTTTAATGAATAAAATATTTAAGTTATTTTAATTACAAAAACAAATTAATAAAAAAAAATTGTTGAATATTTCAATATTTATTACGCACTGCTATGCATGAATTATTCAACTCACAGTATTTATAATCTTTCATTACATTATCACTTTCAAGCTATTAGTCAAACTTGAAAGTGGGTAGTCGCCTATCAAAAATAAACCTAAGGACAACTAACTGGGTAGCTAGCGGCAGTAGGGTCGAGATCCACAGAGAGAAGGTGCAGTTAAAAGGTCGCTTAGCTAAACAAGGCTATTTCTAGGGTAACAAAGTCTGGGTTTAAGAGGAAACTAAACTAAAAACAGGTAATAGAAGGGTGTAAAAGATATATAGAGAAAGATTAGGGCATCGGGATCAATGTGACATCGATTCAGGAACTCAACTCAAAAGGAAATAACAATCAATTGAAGCTATGCAAGTGACTAGGTTTAAGAATACGCTCTCTCGAATCAATATTAACCTTAAGCAAATTTAGCGGGCTCTCGCAACTTACTAAACTCAACTTATCAAATACGCGTAAGTCTAGTTTTAATTCGGCTTTCGATCTTAAATTAAAACTACCTAAGTTCAATTCAATTCAGGCGTCCCTAAGTTCAATTGATAATAAAAACGCGTAGGAAGAAGTCAACTTGCACAAGTTCAATCAATTTAAGCAATTAAAACATGTTCTTGAACCAAATATCACAAATCACCCTAAACCCTAATATAAAAATTAGCTAGACATGATAAAGGTAAAAGCAATGAAATCAATAATAATAAACATTATAGATGAAATAAGAACAATTAAATTAAACCTGGAATTAATCTTGAAGGAAGAATTCAAACTTGCGAAGCAATTAAAACTAACTAATTGAGTTTTTAGAGTTTATGGGAAAAGAGAGAAAACTAAACATAACCTTAAACTAAACCTAATTTAGAACATAAAAATAAAGCATAAGTCTTTTAATCACGTCCTAAGAGTATATATATACCAAACATCCAAAACAATTCGGGTTAAATCAAAACCCGACAAAATAACTGGGCCAGCCGGCCGGCCAGCTGCCGGCCTGATTGACCGGCCGGTCCCCTCACTTTGGGCCGGCTCTTCAACCTCCAATACTTGACCCAATATGCTTTTGGGCCTTTTCTTATTCGTAGCTTTTAATCTTCTTGGTCTTTTTTCTTATCCCGAGCTCCCGTACGAGCTCGAGCTTGGTCTCGAAATGTCGGTACTCGAAAATGCTCCAATCAACTCAGGTTTTAGCTCAGGACGGCCAAAACCTGCAAAATATAAACGAGGAACAGCAGTACCGCAATATAAAGCAAATAGCTCTTAAAATAATAATGAACTCGAATAAATGCAAGCTAAATGCGACTAAACCGGGGGCAAATAATCTATAAAAATAACACTCATCAAACTCCCCCAAACCAAACCTTTGCTTGTCCTCAAGCAAACTTCCCAAACATAGCACATAATCACGAGGACAAACTAGTACAGGAAATCGCAAACTCAAAGTCACAAGCATCGTCGCCTCATACAAAAGTGAACCATATCAATACTCGCTTCCTCTTCAATAAATTGAAGAGTTAGGGAGCAAACTGAACAAATATAAGACGGCGGAACATAATAACGTAAACTCCATGCAAAGACTTTCAACCGTATGCATCCACTAAAACGTTGAGACTATAAATAATCTTACAAACATCGATAGCTAGGAATGTAACACCCCGGCCCCAACTGAAGAACGCAACGTCCTCGTTGCGCCTGGTCGCTACTTACAATATAGCAATCCAGAATCCTCCCCAGCTAAGTGCGTACGTGGTCAACAAGACACTGGATTCGACCACACGGTCGTCGGGTTACTCTGATATCATTTGTAACACCCCGGCCCCAACTGAAGGCCGGAATGTCGCTCACGTTAGCTCGCCAGGCTGCGTACATCGCCCACAAACCAACACGGGTCCTTTCCAGCGCACTTTATCCTCACTCGTGAGAGTCCTGAAAACTTTCCAGGAGGTCACCCATCCTAAGACTACTCTCCAGCAAGCACGCTTAACTGAAGAGTTCTTAAGATGAGCCACCAGAAAAGAAGATGCATCTTGTTGATATGAGTAGTACTTACAATCCTTTTAAGCACTATGTCACTTGAGCCAACACATGAACCTCTTCAACGGGGTACCCGGCCCAGATAACCTCGGACAACACCGGGTGTTACAAGGAAAACTACTCGAACTAAGCATGTTGTCACCCAAAATGTCTCAAAATCACGTCGAGCGAGGTTTCCAAGAGTTGTAATGTTAGGCTCGGGTTAAGAGGGTAAAAAGGTGGTAAATGCATTTGGAAATGTGGAGCTCAACGGCGTACATCTGCATAAAAACTAACACCCACATCCAATCAAAACTCCTCCTCAACCTTCTATCAAAATGAATTACAACTCCCGCATAAGAATGATAAAACATCGCTTCCTACTCAACACTCCGACCTTTTTATTGAGATAAAACAACGTATATACAACCAACTCTTTATTTTTGTTTTCTTTTCTTTTCTCTTTTTTTTTTCTTTTTTTTTTTTTGTATTTTCGATTTTTTTTTTTTCTTTTTTTTTTTTTCTTTTTCTTCTTTGAACCAAATGAAATGAGATCGGGTGAAACTTTGAAACATGTAGGAAAGCACACTATTAGCGGGAATACTCGCATAGCATCAATAACTCCAACTCACAAAATAAGCAATCACGGACTCGACCCACTTCCTTCCCAACCAAATACTCCGTGAAAACATGAGATCCCTTATGCAATTGATCAGCCTGGGTAGGATAATTCTAGAATGTAGCTCATAACGTATAATGTGGCTCAAGAAAAACAGACTACAAAGGCTAGGACGGGCTACAAAATGAGGGACCTAAGTCTAAAGGGTAAGAAAAATAGGCCATTTGGCTATGTGGAGTTAATATAATACCAGTAACGAAAAACAAGTACCTCTTCGTGCAATGTTCGATCATTTAAGAACAAATAGGCTCAAACAATGACATAAATTCAAGTTTTCATTTCACTAATACGAGTATATACAATGTCAAGTGGATGGGTAGTCTAAGAAACGCGCCCCGTCTACGTCACATGTCCTTATGTCAAATATAAGTCAGTCTACTCAAATCACCTCAAGGATGAAAGGAAAGGGTACGCAAAGCATATCAAATCAACACGATCGAGAGACTCAACTTAGCAACAAAGAGCGTATCTCAAAAGACACTAAAGCTAATCCTGCACAAAAGGTTTCTAAGACGACCAAAAAGAATGCAAAAGACTCGTATTTTTGTATTTTTTGAATTTTTACTTTTTTTGGATTTTAATATAAAAGCACACAAAATGAAAAATGCAAATGAAAAGCGCGAAAGTGCTTCCCTCCCCCAAACCAGAATCACACATTGTCCTCAATGTGGAAAACAACATAACCACAAATAGCAGCGAAGGACAAACAATATACGGGGTAGGAAAAATAAAGCGAGAAAATGAGGGTAAAGGAGTAAAGAAGGCTCACATTATCAAGTTGGAGCTCCCCCAAACCGAAGCGAAGCATGGAGTGCGGCTAATAATCCACGAATATGCATCCAAATCAGTATAACTATGAAGTACTTCGGAGTAGCACGCGAGAAAAGACGAAGCGGAGAAGCAGGGTGGACCGGCAGCCGGCCGGCCGGTTGGTGCCACCTGATCCCTTTTTTTGCAATTTTCTTCTGCTTTCAATTTTGGCCTACGGCTCCTGTCCAGGCCCGGCTGCCTGGGGGCCGGCTGAGACCCTTTTTCGAAGCCTTTTCTCAAAAATACTAAGGACGAAGAGTTCTTAAGTACCTGCGCGCTAAATCAAATATATATCCCTCATCCTCACGCGCTCAATAAAAACCATAAAATGTCATCAAAAGCAAACCAAACCAAAGTACAATAAATACAATCGTCATCGGGTTGCCTCCCGGAAGCGCTGGTTTTTACGGTCCCGCACGACCGTCTTCAAAGCTCATCTAGTCAAATTAGGCCACGGACGTTGGCCACTAGCAACACCATCACTCGGCGAAATAGCATCCGATCGCCACAAAACTCTTCCCGCTCGAGGAAGATCATCAAAATCCATCACACACGAAATGGCTCACCATAACGCCCTTGTGCTCCCGGCGACCCCTCCGTAGCTCTTCCAACTCCATCACTAGCATCAAACAAGTCGGTTTTCAGCAATTTCCTCTCCCCCAAACCAACCTTGCAGCTACCCTGTAAAGAACCTGCACACGGGGAGACAACAGAAACGACCTCCAAAGTGTCTCTAGTGGAGTGAGACGGAGGTATAGCATTAGTAGAACAAACCGACTCGAGACGCATAGGGGACCGCGGGGTACTAGACTGCGTGTAAGTAAGCTTTTCACCCCCCACCGAGAACGTCAAAGTCTTGTTCCCCACATTTATAACAGCACCTGCAGTATGCAGGAAAGGTCTCCCTAGAATAATCGGGATATGGGGGTCCTCGGGTATGTCTAGGACCACAAAGTCTACGGGGATAAAGAATTTTCCAACCCGTACACGAACGTCATACAAAATACCTAAGGGGCGCTGAATCGAACGGTCAGCCATCTGTAAAGTCATGGAGGTACAACCTAAAGCAGTCATATTAAGTTTCTTACAGATGGAGTAGGGAATGATACTCACACTAGCCCCAAGATCACACAGAGCATTCTCGACCACATATTTCCCTATAGAACAAGGGATAGAAAAGGTCCCGGGGTCACTCAGCTTAGGAGGTGAACTACCCTGCAAAAAGGCCCTACCCTCCCCTAGAAACGCAATGGTCCCGACATTATCAATGGTACGTTTACGAGCTAAGACCTCTTTTAAAAATTTAGCATAGGCAGCAATTTGCTTAACCAAATCGATAAAAGGAACATTTACCTGCAGCGTCTTTAGGACGTCCATAAACTTGCGCAACTGAGCCTCGTTCCCCGAATTACGCTGTCGACCCGGAAATGGAAGCTTGGGAACATACGGGGGCAAAGAAGTAATAGTAGGAGCACCCGAACCATCACCTGAATCATCTTTCCCCGTTGCATCAGGTCTAGTCGGTTGTCCAACCGGCAGCCGGTGGACCGGCCCTTGACTCTGATCTCTCGGGTCAGCCACGTTTTCATCCCTCTCCTTCTCCTCTTCCTCCAAATGCTTGGGGCCATCATACATCAGCCCACTTCGCAACGTAATCGCACATGCCGTGTCATGCGGAGGTTTAGGAGGATTACCTTGAGGTGGAAGGGTACCCGGTTGACGTGACGCTTGTGAAGCATCATTGTCTCTTGCGACTTCTGCACGGCCAACGTCGCTTGCTGCATCTGCATCGTCATGGCCTTCATCTCGGCCATAGGATCGGGTCCCGGGGTAATCGGTGGTGGAGGAACGTAAGGTAGTTTTTGGTAAGTGGGTTGTGGTTGGAAAGTCTTGTGAGGGGACATATAAGGCGGGTTTTGTGGTGGTTGTGGAGCTAGGTTAAGGACATTTTGGATACGATAGGATAGGAGTGATCGGTCGTAACCCGGCTGATTTTGGTAGGGCAAGTTCTGTTGGTAAGATTGGTAAGCATGAACTTGCTCGTGGGGTGCAGCATAACTAGGAGAATAATAACCAGAATCGTGCCCTGCAACAGCATTCACATGAGCACTAGAAGAACCGCCACCATGCATCATATCAATTTTCGTAGTCAGCGCAGCAAGCTGACTAGTGATCGCACTCAAGCTTTCCTTATCACGGTCCTGGTGTGCAGACTGTGAATTGCCCCGCGGCTTCCCAAATTGTGACAAATGTATCGCCATCTCTTCGATCAAAGCCCACGCCTTATCGTCATCGACGTTATTAGCAAAACGCCCCTCCGCAGCAGAATTAAGAATAGCACGGCTCTCAGCATATACACCGTTATAGAATGTCATAATCACGAGCCAGTCATTCAACCCGTGGTGAGGACAATCTCGGATCAGCTTCTTATACCTCTCCCAAGCTTCAGCTAAAGACTCATCGTAAGATTGCTTAAAGCTCTGAATCAGACTGCGCATATGATTAGTGCGCTCTGGAGGATAGTACTTCGAGTAAAAAGCAAGAGCCAACCCATTCCAGTCTGTAATTCCCGCAACAGTCTTGTCTAAATCAGTAATCCACTCGCAAGCTCGATCTCGTAGTGAAAAAGGGAACAGCATCTCCCTAATCTGATCCTGCGTGATCCCGGCCTGTTTAATAGTCGAACAGTAGTCAGTGAAAACCTGCATGTGTCAACCAGGATCCTCGGTATAATTGCTACCAAACTGATTCCGCTCCACCAAATTAAGAAAGGCGGGGCGAATCTCAAAGTTGCCCTGCACAGTAGCGGGCATCTGGAATTCACTCGGGATGGACTCCCTCTTTGGTAATGAGTGACTATAAAGCTTCGGCATAATCACGGGCTCCTCTAAATTAACAGCAACGTGTAGATTGTCCTCTTCGTAGGACTGTTGTTTCGCACGAGATTCCTCGTCCGAACTTTCTACAATCTCAGGTCCGTAAGCCTCAGCGATTTCTTTGAAGAAATTACGCGTACGGTGAAAGGTACGCTCAGGTTCATGATCAAATGGGATTAAATCTGAAGGTGACCTGCGCATAA
Source organism: Dianthus caryophyllus (assembly GCA_023091065.1). Taxonomy (NCBI): domain Eukaryota; kingdom Viridiplantae; phylum Streptophyta; class Magnoliopsida; order Caryophyllales; family Caryophyllaceae; genus Dianthus; species Dianthus caryophyllus. The sequence continues at coordinate 3,448,955 of CM041529.1, forward strand.
ATAACTCAAGAAAACGGTGAGAACGGTCTCAAGGAACTAGTGTTCCCTGAGACAAGAGAGAAATAAACCTAAACTAAGCAAACAATAACTAGCTAAACCGTCTCCCCGGCAACGACGCCAAAATTTGATGAGTCTAAGTAGTAGTCGCCTATAAAAAATAAACCTAAGGACAACTAACTGGGTAGCTAGCGGCAGTAGGGTCGAGATCCACCGAGAGAAGGTGCAGTTAAAAGGTCGCTTAGCTAAACAAGGCTATTTCTAGGGTAACAAAGTCTGGGTTTAAGAGGAAACTAAACTAAAAACAGGTAATAGACGAGTGTAAAAGATATATATGTTGGTAAACGTTTCTGTTTCATGAGTGCTTAATGATAATTATATCCACCCCCCCCCCCCCCCCCAAAAAAAAAAAAAAAAATGTTAGAGTATATATAATCGATCAAATTTCATCTAAATAAAAGAATGTGGGATATATAAACAAGATGCAGCGTCGTTTGTCTGCTTGGCTAGTCAACCATTAGTTTAACCTTTTGGTTGAGTTGGTTCCTGACATGGTATCACAGCCTTGTCACAGGTTCGAATCTTACCATCCCTCACTTTCAAAGTGGTATATATCGCACTAGGTAGGCGGGCCTATAGTTGCGTCCACGCTTCAAGCCCAAAGGGCATTCGCGTGAGAGAGCGCGTTAGAGTATGTAATCGATATTGGGCCTCCAACCATCATCTTAAACTTTTGGTTGAGTTAGTTGATCCTGACAAAAAATTAAAATATCTACATTGGAGATTAGTTGGGGTTTGAGGAAAGTGTGTAGTGTTAAGGATAAGCTCAAGGAGGTCGTTCCAAGTAGCGTCTGGATGCAATTTGGGGTCGGTTATTCAGTTAAAGAAGGTATAACAACCTTAGAGGGACTATGAATGGTTCTAGATGGGCAAAAAGGTTATGGAGCATATTTATATTGCCGAAGCATTAATTGATCTCTTGGTTGGGCATTCAAGGGCACTAGCACAAAATTAAGCAAAAAAACGCAAAAAAATCGTTTTTTAAAACAAATACCCCCGTTGTTTCCATGGCCGTTATTTATAATAAAAAACAACGCAAAAAAATATACGAAACCGTTATTTATATCAAAAATAATGTTTTATAAAAATTTGGCGGTTTTTATTAAAAAAATTACTAAAAACCGTTATTTAAAATAACTTTAAATAACGGTTTTTTAAATAAAACCGTTATATTAAATATTTTAAATAACGGTTTTTATTATTTAAGGTCAAATATAACAGTTTTTATTATAAAAACCGTTTTTTATAATTAAGAAAAAAAACAGTTTGTTTAAAAAAATCGTTTTTTTTGTTTTTAGTTAAATACAACGATTTTTTAATTACGAAACCGTTATTTAAAGTCTAACTAAAAATAACACATTTTTATTAAAAACCGTTTTTTATAATTTAACCGTTGTATAATTATTTTTTCGTTGTTTTTAGTTATGAGTTATATTTGGGGCCTAAATATTTAACAACGGAATTTTTTTTGTGATTGTTTATAATATTATAAACAACGACCTTTGTAATTTGTGTTGTTTTTGCTCCATTGTTTTTGCTCATATTTGTAGTAATGGGGAGACTGTATACTACAGCTAGGATGATAATGTTTGGGATTAGTGTCGATAATGTATGTTCTATCTGTGGTGTTGAAAATGAAACTTGCGAGCATTATCTGATATTAGAATGTAGCTTCACTTTGACCTGGATGTAGATGCTATAGGAGTGGTTGGGGTTCGGGTTGAGTTTGTAGTGTTCTGGGATTCTGGTGGTGTAAGTAGAAAGTTGACTCTTATGCAACGACAGTTGGTGTATGCCTGTGCGAGTGCGTTGAGTTATCACACTTAATTGGGAAGTCAAGAACAGAGCCTTAGTGGAAGAGGTGGTTGCACAACCTTTCGTTGTAGTTAGAAGAATGAAGGAGGAGATTATAGGAAGAGCAAAAGCTATAGTTCAAAATATTGGTGTATTTGATCGAAAGTGGATTGCTAGGTTGGAAAAAAACTAAAGAATTGTATACTTTGTAAAGGTTGACAAAATTAATATAAGATTTATATTTTACCAAAAAAATAAATAAATTATTTGAAAATATCTTATGGTGTACTCTCTTCCATTTTGTAAGTTCTTTCCCCTTATATTTGTCGTAGAAATTAAAAAGGGAAAAATAAAAGGTATAAAGTAGAAGTAAGAAAAATGGGAATTGAAAGAACAAATATATAGAAGTGAGTAATATTTTTCCTTTTTTATTCTATAAATAAATAAGTAAATAACTGACAATAATCTAATTGATGTCAATGTATAAAATGGAAGCTGATACACTTACATTGGATGTACGCAAGCATTTGGTACACAACCAATAGGAACGCGCCACATGTCTCATTTGAAAAAGAAAAAAAACTCTCAAAATTCAGATTGACTTGGCAGGGTTTTAGTGGTAAGTTTATGGGGTGATGGAGGGATTTTTTTCAATAATTGCGCCAATAATTTCATTAATTGCGCCTTTATTACTTACAATAATTCAAATAATCTAATTAAAATAATTAACAAAACTGTGTTATTCGTGGAGGGTGTGGGTTCGATTCCCACAAGTATTTTGTTTTAAACTACTAATCTAATTTTTATTTCATTTATTTTTATAAAATAATTTTTTTTTTACTTATTACAATAGCATTAAACGATATCGACTTATAACCTTACGACATTATAAATTTAGAACATTATAGACGCATTATGCCTTTATAGTTACATTATTCCATTTACTCACATTATAAGATATCGACTACTACGTCCATTAAACCATTCAGTCACATTATAAGATATTGACTACTACGTACATTAAATCAGTTAGTCGAATTTTACAATTATACGATATCAGCTAGTACTTACATTAAACCCTTTTCTTAGTTACATTTTACAATTATACGATATCGACTAATACGATTATACGATATCGATTATTATACAATATCGACTAATACTTACATTAAACCATTTACTCACATTAAACCCTTTACTTACTCACATTTTACGATTATATATATACGATATCGACTAATACTTACATTAAACCATTTAGTCACATTAAAACCGTTACTTACTCACATTTTATAATTATACGATATCGACTACTACTTACATCAAACCTTTAAAATATACGACCTGGACTTATAACATTATATAATGTATTGACTTATAACAATATAACACTATTGTAAAATTATAACACCCTAAACCCTATAACCCTCTAACCGTAAAACCCTATTTCCGTTAAAAAAAAAATAACCCTACTCACGTACATTAAAAACATAAACATCTAACCCTTATACGCTGTTTCCGTTAAAGGCCTAACCCTATTTCCGTTAAAAAGTTACCCTAATTCCGTTAAAATCATAACACTATAACTCTTAAACCCTATTTCTGTTACATACATAACCATATTACCGTTAAATACCTTTTTTCCGTCAACCTGCTAACCCTAAATCCATTAATCCTAAAAAAATATCTAGAGAGTTTTACCATTTAATTTTGGCATAAAAGTTAAAAAATTTCAGCAACATTTTAGAGCCAAAATTGCATTATAAAAGCACACCATCACCACTCACCCTAAATGCATTTCATACTTGAATGTGCTAATATGACTTGGTCTAGTGGATTTAACGTCATACAAAAAACTACCCCTATTTTCAAAGGTTACGAGTTCGATTCCGCTTGGGGTAGTATTTTACATTGCAATATTTTTTTTTGCCCAAAAACCGTTCACTTTTTCTCCAACCTTAATAAATTCGATCAAAATAAACTTATAACACTTACTAACTCGATTAATTTTAATTGTAGAGCATAAAGATTGATTATTATAAACTTAACACTTAAATTAATTTAAAAACACGATACAATGGGTTTTTCAAACTAACATACAATCCTAATTCAAATTGAAGAGCCCCGTAATTTTGGGACACAAGATAAATAAATTGAAATAACAGCTAAAGAAAGTAGGATAAAATATTTAAAGAAAGTGAATAATTAGAAAATAAAAGTTGGACGAAAAAAAATAGAAAATATTTGAAAAGGTTTGAAATTTAAAGTACAATTAAATGTTAGGAGGGAAATTAAATTTGATTAGGAGGAAAATTAGTATCTGAATATTAGTGTATTTACAATTATAGCCTTGCACACGTGTCGCCGCCCTATTGGCTATGTACTAAGGCTTCGGTACATTCAGTGTAACTGTAACCTTTTTGGTATAAAATAGGATGAAGTTATTTTTAAACTTACCCATAAACATTATCGGATAAAATTATACTCCAACTGTAAATGGCAAGTGGAAGCAAACAGTAGCACACCACTACTCCAGTAGAACAAATAAATTTGATGCACAACTCATTTACGGAAATAACACGACTTACAAATTGTATGGCGGCTCTAATCATTGCCAACTTGTTTAACCAGCCACCCAATTCCAATTTGGATTGCAGTTTTACAAAACATGTTTTCGTTGCACACTTTTTACGATGTACTAATGTTCATTATTTTTAAATATTTTATTCAGTTTTTTTTGTTTTTTTTTTTAAAGTATAGCAGCCATTAACCTGACAAACTTGTTAACCCGCCGTCCCAATTAGCGGTCAATCTCCACTTCTCAATCATTTGTATTAATAGAAAAATTAATACTCCTATTACCTATATTTATATTTAGGGTTTTTTGTCAGATAGTACCTTTTATTTAGGATCATTTGTGAGATAATACCTTTTATTTTATTTTTTGTTTTCTAGTACCTTTTATTTTTCAAATTTGTGAAAAAGTACCAAATAATGAATTCCGGTGAAAAAAGTCAATTTCCCGGGGAAAAAAGTCAATTTTCCGGTGAGAATTCTTGTTTGGCACTTAAACCTAATAAATTTTGCCTTTATTTGTTAAATCCTACTTAATTCTAATTCTAGTTTACTCAAAATATAACCCACCTAAAATTGTTCCCTCTAAATTCACTCTTCACCCCCAAAATTAAATATTTTCTTTCAACTCTTTCTAACCCAAAATTAAAGTTGTCAAGTAAAAGTAGTCATTGAAAATATCTTAAATGAGGATGATGATGAGAAGTTTAAGGAAGTAATGAAATAGTTGGCTAATGGTGTCTTGTTATGTGTTAAATTGAGAAAGATGGTGAGAGAATTAATGTTGGCTAATTTGGAAGACTTTAATTGAAAGAGGGTGAAAGAGATGGTTAAATTAAAGAAGAAGAAGAAGAAGAAGAAGAAGAAATGTCAAATTAGTTTAGTTTAATGATAATTATGGAATTGATGAAAGTATTTAACAAATTAAGTTTATGTTAACAAAATAAACTAATTAAATGTATGATTTAACAAATAAAAAGAACAAAATGAAGAAAATTGAAGGTCAACAACCGGAAAGTTGACTTTACTTGCCGGATTCTGTTATTTGGTACTTTTTAACAAAATCGAAAAATAAAAGGTACTAGAAAACAAAAAATAAAATAAAAGGTACTATCTCACAAATGACTCTAAATAAAAGGTACTATCTGACAAAAAATCCTTATATTTATATTTATATTTATATTTATATTATATATTAAAAGACAAACCTCCATAAGTGTTTTCGTGGAAAACTCTCAAAAACAAGAAGTTTTTTCCTCCTTATTCCGCCACGTCATCTATAGGGTCTCACGTCCTCATTGACTTCCCGGGTCAAATTCCCTGCCTAATCTTCTTCCAATTGTTTTTTCAGCTTCCTTGTCCTTTCATATTTTGAGGATATGAAAAGGCCATAATTGAATACCATAATTGAAATCCATCATTCATTTGCTAGCATTCAATGGTCCGTATTAAACAATTTTCATCTCAACATGGTCGTTTTTCTTTTCCGCCTTTCATTTTCACCGTTCACGACGTGCAACATTAGAGTGCCCGACAAACAGATGAAACCAAAAAAGAGACTACTTAATTGGTATGTACTTACTAACATAAAATGCAAAGTTGAAACAATACAAATGAAACTAAAAATATTCATCAAACAGATATAGTAACACAAAATTTTTCATAATTATAAACAAAGAATGAAACTTTTCAACTACAGTGTCTTCTATTTCTCATTACATTCTTTTTTTTTTTTTAGTTAATTTATGTCAACTAAATAATATAAAGAAAACCAAAAGACATAAGTTAATACATTATAAAATCATGCATCAATTACTAGAATTAGACAAAAGTCGGAAAATGATGTTTTTATAATAATTCTCTCTAATTCTCCTGCCATGGCAAAGAAGAAGGGAGGAAACAAAAAAACCCTAAATCAATTACAATCCATGACGTTTTCACTCACGAAATCCCCAATCAATCATACAAATGAGGTGGTGCTCTCTGATCTTCACCCTAACTCGATAGAGGAGGGGGAAGTTCAGGTAAATCCGCCCAAAGATAGGTCCGTTATACCTATGGATCTAAATCGACTGGAGGGCGCGAATTCCTCTGAGACGGATCCTATTAAGCTGCGACTGGAGAAAGAGGATGTAGATGAGAAGATAAATTACTGGAAGAATTCGTTGGTGTGCTTCATTCTGGGTGCCAATCCCCCACATGAGGTCATCAAGGGCTTTTTGAAGCGTGTATGGTCCAAGTATGAGTATGACAAAGTTTCGTTCATGGCGAATGGTGTTTTTCTTGTGCATTTTCCATCTGTGGACAAGCTGAATGAGGTGTTGGGTAAGGGGTATCACATGTTTGATGGGAAACCCCTTATAGTTAAGCCATGGACTGAGAATTGTACCTTGAAGAAAGATGATGTTAAGACAGTCCTTACTTGGGTAAGACTCCATGGGTTGGACCTCAAGTTCTAGGGAGAAAAGTGTATGGCCAAGATTGTGGAGCACCTTGGGTCTCCTCTGCAACCTGATGCGAACACGGTTTTGAAGGAGCGAATTGGATATGCTAGGTATCTTGTGGAGGTGAAAGTTGGAGCAAATTTACCTCAGTCCGTGAAATTTTATGATGAGGTGGATCAATTGCAGGAGATAAAAGTGGAATATGAATGGAAACCGATTAAGTTGATAAATGTAGCATGTATGGGCATGACAAGGAGAATTGTAGGAAGCAAACTACCCTGCCTCCTCGCATGGTGTGGAAGCCTGTTGTTAAGGAGGTAGCACCTGTGATTAGGAAGGACAAAGGGAAGTCTCTTGCTGCTGTTGCAACTACTCCTGTGCACAATAGTTATGCCGTGTTGGAAGATATGGGAAGGGATGATGATGCTGGGCCTTCCTCTCAGCCTGTCACTTTCATGGAAGTTCTTAACTCAGCAATACAAAAGTCTGTGGCCAAACTGGGACCTAGTACCCAGTCTGGCCATGGATAGTCTCGGTTTTTGGAACATCAGGGGCTTCAATAGACAGGCCAAACAAGCAGAAATTCAGAGCTTCATGTTGGATCAGAAGGCCTGTCTATTTGGGCTCCTTGAGACTAGGGTTAAATCTGGTCGTACTAATAAAATACTTAGTAATATACAGCATACTTGGTCTTTTGTTACAAATTATAGCCACCATAATGGGGGTAGAATTTGGCTTCTTTGGAGGCCTTCTGTCATCTGTTTTAGAGTTGAGAATATGTCTGCTCAAATGATACATGGGAGAGTGGAGTTACTTGGTACAGACAAAGAGTTTTGGTTAACAATCTGTTATGGTTTCAATGATAGTAAGGAAAGAGAGGCTCTATGGAAGGAGATAGGGGAAGTTACCATGTCCAAGCCTTGGTTGGTGATGGGTGACTTTAACAACATTTTGTATGCTAATGAGAGAATTGGTGCACCTGTTCACAGATTTGAGTTGCAAGCTTTTCAGGGTTGTGTGCAGATGAATGGTTTGAGGGATTTAAAACACATAGATAAATTCTTTACCTGGAATAATAAACAAGAGGGTTGCAATAGGGTGTGGTGTAAGCTTGACAGAGCTTTGGTCAATGATGAATGGTGTATGGAATGGCCTGAGTCTTATACTGAATTCAAATCTGAAGGACTCTATGATTACTCCCCTTGTATTGTTAGATTGGATACGATTGTGGAGAGACATAAGAAGTCCTTCAAATTCTATAACATGTGGACTAGGGTACCTGAGTTTGAAGGGATTGTAAAGCAAGTTTGGGACACAAATGTTTATGGGGTGACAATGTACCAAATTGTGACAAAGTTGACAGCTATGAAAGCTCCTTTTAGGGAACTGAATAGGAAGTCCTTCTCTGAGGTGGAACAAACCAATGACACAGCTTTGCAGTGGCTTTACGACATACAACAGAAACTGGATAAAAATCCAGGTGACCAGGGGCTTCAATTTCTGGAAACAGAAGCTCTGAAGGCAGTGAAGGAGAACCAGGCTCGGGTTCACAGCTTTTTGGGCTAAGGAAGGTGATTCCAACACAGCTTATTTTCATGCTAGTTTGAAGATGAGGAGAAGTGCTAATAGGGTGTTGAAGATTAATGATAAGGAGGGCAAAGAATGTACAGAACAATCCACTATTGAGGAGGCCTTCTTACAGTACTATACTTCTCTGTTGGGGACTTCAAATGAAACTATTAATGTGCTAGATGAGGTGGTGCAATGTGGAACCATGGTTACACAGGAAATGGGAGCAAGTTTGTTAGTTCCTGTGACTGAAGAGGAGGTTAAAGTAGTTGTGTTTTCAATCCCTGAAAACAAGTCCCCGGGACCTGATGGGTATTCCAGTGCCCTGTTTAAGAAAACTTGGCATATTATGGGAGGAGATGTGACCAAGTCAGTGCAAGAGTTCTTTGCTAATGGCAGCCTGTTGAAGCAGATTAATGCAACTAATATAGTGCTCATTCCTAAGACTGCTAACCCCCAATCTGTCCTTGAGTTTCGCCCCATTGCTTGTTGCAATGTCATCTACAAGATTATCTCCAAGGTGATTTGTAGCAGACTAGCTAAAATACTACCTGATATCTTATGTGAAAATCAAAGTGCATTCACCAAAGGGAGATCTATTCTAGGGAATATCATCATCTGTCAAGATTTGGTTAGGCTTTACAAAAGGAAAGCTTGCTCTCCAAGATGTCTTTTTAAGATTGATCTCAAAAAGGCCTATGATTCAGTAGAATGGATGTTTGTGCAGAGATTAATGAAGGCTTTCGGTTTTCCTGAGCTTTTCACTGAACTGATTATGAGTTGTGTGACTACACCCACTTATACTTTCTTGCTCAATGGTTCTTCCTTTGGTTTTCTGAAAGGGAAGAGAGGTCTTAGACAAGGAGACCCACTCTCACCCCTTTTGTTCACTTTGTGTATGGACTATTTGAGTAGGCTGCTGCGAAGAATTGGAAAGTGCAGAGACTTTAAGTTCCATCCAATGTGCACCTCTTAAACTGAACCACCTCTGTTTTGCAGACGATTTGATCATGTTTTGTAAGGGGCAGATTCAATCTATGGATCTGATGATGCACGGTTTCACCATTTTTACTCAGCCATCTGGCCTTGAAATGAATCAAGGCAAATCTGAATTTTTTGCAAATGGCATCAAGGATGAAGTAATTGCTGATTTTAGAAGAAAAACTGGTTTTGTTATGGGTTCCTTACCTTTTAAATATCTTGGAATTCCAGTTTCATCAAAGAGATTATCAGTCTTAGATTGTGAGAAGTTGACTGATAAAATCGTAGCACGAATCAGAGGATGGGGGGCTAGGAAACTCTCGTATAAAGGCAGGGCAACCTTGGTGAAGTCTGTGCTCTCTACGTTACATCTCTATTGGGCCCAAATCTTTGTGTTGCCTATTAGTGTGTGATGGAGCATTATTAGTAGGTGTCTAGGAGTCTATTTTATATACTTTTGAGATATTTAGAGGTCGATTTAGTAGTGATTTTGTATATTTTGTATTTGCTGAATAATTGGTGGATTATCAATTTTACGACGATTTTATTGATCGGGCCTATTCGTTGCGATTTTAATATCGATTTGGGATTTGGGCTCGGAGTGGATGACAAATAAATGAAGAATAAAGAAGTTCAAGAGGAAGAATAAAGACCGAGTCAAAGAACTGTTTTGGAAATAAGAAGGCTTGTAATTATTTTATTGTAATTATTTAGGTTTTAGGAAATTGCATATATATAGGTTTGCTTTATTTTTATTAGGAGAACATCTAGAGAACTTTTACTGCTACTTTTTATTTCTCATCTAGACCTAGTTTTCATACTTTTAATTTGTATTTTCAATTTCTAGTAGTTAAATTCTCAAACTTGATACGATCGATTGAAGCGGCGGTAATTAATCTGTGAGATTTCAATTTCTCTACTTTCTTTTGAGTATTATTCAATTGCTTGTTTTAATTATTGATTTTAATCTTGATTAGAGTGATCAACTAATTAGGGTTATTATTAATTCATATGCTAGATTTGATTATTGGCTCAGTTTGCTTTATTAATCTTATCGCAATAGCAATTGTGATTGATTTATTGTACTCCGTTTGTCGTAAGTTAATCATAAAAGTAATTGAATTTGTGACTCGAGTATCAACTGCGTTGTTGATATTAGTTGTCTTTATTGATTCTCGTGCTAATTCTTCTATAGACTTGAATTTGATTCGCGTGAATTGGGTTAGTCTTAGAAAGGGTAATTTAGGGCATCCGTTTTGACCTAATTACTGATTGAAGAAAGAATACGTTAGTTGATATAATTGAACTGTATTGACTTTCACAATAAAGTGCTCAGGATTAGTAGATTAGTTGTTTTCAGTGAGCAGTGATTTTATCGTTCGTGGATTTCGTTTCGTGTCAAATATTCCGACCTATTGATTTATTGATTTTATTTATTATTTTTACGTTTAGTAGTTAATTTATAAATCAACCAATCCCCCCTTTAATTCGGTTACTTTTACTCTGCATTATCATACACATTAATTAGCTTAGTCCTTCTCTGTGGGTTCGACCCTTACTTTCACTATATTGGTATTTTAGTAGTTAGTCGAGTAAGTGATTATAAATTTACTTTGACGACTTTAAGACCGTAAAATTTGGCGCCGTTGCCGACATGGTGGTGAGGAGTTTGGCGGTGGTGGCGCGTGGTGTTGTTGTTTGGTCGCTCTCCATCTTCACTCTTCCTTTGTTTCTCTTTCCTCTTCTTTTTTTAAGAATGGAATAGAAGGGGCGGATGAAATAAGGGCTGACCCGCAGGTCGCCCGCGCTTGACCCGCATGTGGGTCGCGTATTTGGCCCTGTGTACCTCGGTGCTTTATTTATTTTTATGTTCTTTTAATTTTTTTTTTTTAAAGAAAATACACTAAGTACATGTGCTTCGGGTCTTCATTCTTAAGCTCGTAGATACTGAAACAAGTAACAAACCGTCACGAGCACCCATTTAAGAAAATAAAATGCAAACTAAAACAATAAATCAAGGGTTGCCTCCCCGATAGCGCTTTTGTTTAACGTCGTTTGCTCGACGCCTTTTTTCCTTTTCCAAACTTCCAACTCAAGTGTCATGTCAAGAGCGGAGCAAGTCAATGCTCGTAGCAACCTGTCAAACATGCTAGCAAATCCACCGTAAAACTGATAATAATAAATAAAAATCAAATTATAGCACGCATTATCAAATATATTACTAGCACATGACACATATCTCTCTGCTACTCCACGACATGGCTCTTTATAAAATAAATAATATGCAAGACAAATCAGGTGATGGAACGAAAACATCGAAACTCTACACAAAGACACAAAAATTAAACTATTGCCTTCCCCGGCAACGGCGCCAAATTTGACGGTGTTAAAGTCGTATGCCGTCAAAGTAAATTTATAATCACTTACTCGACTAACTACTAAAATAGCAATATAGTGAAAGTAAGGGTCGAACCCACAGAGAAGGACTAAGCTAATTAATGTGTATGATAATGCAGAGTAAAAGTAACCGAATTAAAGGGGGGATTGGTTGATTTATAAATTAACTACTAAACGTAAAAATAATAAATAAAATCAATAAATCAATAGGTCGGAATATTTGACACGAAACGAAATCCACGAACGATAAAATCACTGATCACTGAAAACAACTAATCTACTAATCCTGAGCACTTTATTGTGAAAGTCAATACAATTCAATTATATCAACTAACGTATTCTTTCTTCAATCAGTAATTAGGTCAAAACGGATGCCCTAAATTACCCTTTCTAAGACTAACCCAATTCACGCGAATCAAATTCAAGTCTATAGAAGAATTAGCACGAGAATCAATAAAGATAACTAATATCAACAACGCAGTTGATACTCGAGTCACAAATTCAATTACTTTTATGATTAACTTACGACAAACGGAGTACAATAAATCAATCACAATTGCTATTGCGATAAGATTAATAAAGCAAACTGAGCCAATAATCAAATCTAGCATATGAATTAATAATAACCCTAATTAGTTGATCACTCTAATCAAGATTAAAATCAATAATTTAAACAAGCAATTGAATAATACTCAAAAGAAAGTAGAGAAATTGAAATCTCACAGATTAATTACCGCCGCTTCAATCGATCGTATCAAGTTTGAGAATTTAACTACTAGAAATTGAAAATACAAATTTAAAGTATGAAAACTAGGTCTAGATGAGAAAGAAAAAGTAGCAGTAAAAGTTCTCTAGATGTTCTCCTAATAAAAATAAAGCAAACCTATATATATGCAATTTCCTAAAACCTAAATAATTACAATAAAATAATTACAAGCCTTCTTATTTCCAAAACAGTTCTTTGACTCGGTCTTTATTCTTCCTCTTGAACTTCTTTATTCTTCATTTATTTGTCATCCACTCCGAGCCCAAATCCCAAATCGATATTAAAATCGCAACGAATAGGCCCGATCAATAAAATCGTCGTAAAAGTGATAATCCACCAATTATTCAGCAAATACAAAATATACAAAATCACTACTAAATCGACCTCTAAATATCTCAAAAGTATATAAAATAGACTCCTAGACACCTACTAATAATGCTCCATCAGTGTGATAAAGAAAGTGGATGCCATTTGTCGGAACTACCTTTGGGAGGGACACATACACCATACCAGAGGATGTCCGATAGCTTGGGACTCGGTTTGCACTCCAAAGACAGCAGGTGGCCTGGGGTTTATGAAGAGTAGATTGTGGAATCAAGCGGCTGTAGGGAAACTGGCGTGGTGGGTGCACACCAAGGCTGATCACCTTTGGGTACGTTGGGTGCACCACATCTACATTAAAGGCAAAGATTGGTTGAGTTACATCCCTAATGTTAATTCAAGTTGGTGTTGGAGGAAAATTTGCAATGTCAAGGAGAAGTTGAAAGTTGGTTTTTAGTTAAGTGGCTGGCTACAACAAGACCAAGACTATACAATACATAAAGGGTATCAATGGCTACAAGGGGACTGTGTGAAACAAGGATGGACCAGGGCTATTTGGTCAAGGTTCAATGTGCCTCGTCATACGATGATAGCTTGGCTTACTGCAAGGGATAGGCTGGTCACGCTTGATAGGATGGTGAGGTTTGGAATTGCAACAGAGGAGGTATGTTATTTATGCCGTGAAGAGAAGAAGACCTCTGCTCATCTGTTTTTCGAGTGTCAATATAGCAAAGCTTGTATGGTGTTGTTCAAGGTCAACTTGGGGATTCAGCTGACTTCCAAATCAGAGTGGTTGCGGTTACATGAAGGGCGAAGGGGATCAAAATTTCAACGGCAGATTGGCTTTGCTTTTGTAGCTGGTCTGGTTTATCGTCTTTGGTTTGTGAGAAATGATTGTCGACTACATGGTCAGGTCACACATCCAAAGGTGGTGTATAAGCAATTACGAGATGAGATTAAGTTGAGGGTTAATAGCTTAGCCTCAAATTTAAAAATGAGCGATAGGGTATGGTTTCAAAAACTTTGTAATTAGTCATATGTCCCTTGAGATAGAGACTTGTACATAAACAGTTTTGATATTAATGATATTTACCATTTACCAAAAAAAATCATGCATCAATTCTACTCCGTATTATTTTATAAATTCCAAAACTTTCAAAGTTATGTACTCCCTCCTACCCAACTCTAATGTCCCTTTTGGGAAAAATGTGGAAATTTATGGAGTGGAATAGAATAAGAAAAAGTAATGGGTAGGGGTAAGAAAATAGGAGAGAGGGTGTATGAAATTGAATAGAATAATAAAAAGTAATGTATAGTTGGGTGAGTGGGGGTTAGTTTAATCCAAAAAATTCATGGGGAAAAGCAAAAGGGACATTTTGATGGGTAAGAATTTGGGGAAAAAGGGACATTAGATGTGGGTAGGAGGGAGTAAAAATTATTTCAATAATTTTTATAAATTTATATTTAGACACATTTTACTTTTGCCTAGCATTTCAGTCATGTCCACTTTGATGGCCCTGATTGCTATTGCGCGGATGCTGTCTGCATGATTCTGCCTTACTAACGAAGACTCATTAGTTAACGTGTGATAGATTATCCAGTTTGCGTTGGATATTAGGTAGTTATAATATCTACTACTTAGTGTTTGATCTGATCTACGAGCTTGAGTAACTAGTGCACTTTGATAGGAAATTATATGGGTGATTGACTATGGAAGTACACGAGCCGCTCTAAAGTCAAGACTCGTGAGTTTTATTGATATTGTGATTTGATAAGGGTCGACTATCCCTCGTGCTACGTGAGATATTGCATGATTGTTCACACATATCTGTTTATTGAATTGATTTCGGCTTATGAAATATCTTGATTGCTATGATTTAAGTTATTGTATATATACTACGATGTTATATGAATTGAGTTGATTTGATGATTTAATTGCTATGCTAAGTGAATTATTTTACGTTACGTTTTATGAACTGCATTGTTGTATGCATATCTGTATTGATTTAATTACGTTGGTCTATGTGATTGCTATATGATTAGCGGTACGGGTTTATATGGCTTAGCGTGTGCGAGATTAAAAGTCTAATTAATTGTGTAGGTACCCCGAGGCTTAATTGTCGATCTACACCAGGAGATTGAAGGTCTACTTTTGTGTTTCGAGAGATTGTAATTTAATGGCCATGTTTATCTATAACTCTGATTATGTATTGTGAGTTGTATTACGATAACATCCGGTTTTGTTATATATATAAAGTACTTAATTAATTTTCCGCCTTGTTTAATTAAGTCACGAAAAACAGGGTTGTTACATAATCATTCCTGGTCTGAACAATCCTAAAAATAACTTGGATGTCTATATGCAACCGTTGTTGGAAGAGTTGAAACAATTGTGGGAATGAAGTTGGTGTTCAAACTTATGATGTGTCCTTCAAACGATTTCAGCTTAAAGTTGTGGACCATTAATGATTTTCCTGCTTACGGTTTGCCATCTGGATGGTCACTACTGGTTGAGAGGCGTGTCCATATTGTATGGAAGATAGTAAAGCGTTCTGGCTTTCTAATGGCAATAAAATTAGCTGGTTTGATCGTCATAAACAATTTTTACCTACGACACATGTGTTTAGAAAGAACAAGAGAGCTTTGACGAAAGGAAAAAAGAAGCTCAATCATGCTCCTAAACGACATACTGGGGAGGAGATATGGCAACGTATTGCTAATTTTCCTGCGATTGTTGACGGCACGAAAGAAGTATTCATGGAATTAAAGAACAAAAAGAATGTTTGGTATAAACGGAACATATTTTGGGATCTACCCTATTGGAGAACATTGTTAATTAGACACAACTTGGATATCATGCATATTGAAAAGAATTTTATTGAGATGTTGATTAATGCGGTAATGGACGTTGAAGGAAAAGTATGTGACACGTTAGGTTTGCGAAAGGACATGAGAAGATTTTGTGACCGTCGTCAATTACATATCCGTAGTGACGGACACATTCGGAAGTTCATTTTCGCTCTTAACAAAACTCAAAGGAAGGTGTTGTGTGAGTGCGTGGCTAACGAAGCTGAAATTTTCCGATGGATATGCTTCTAATTTTGGGCGGTGCATAGATGTTAAGAAATTAAAGTTGCAAAGATTAAAAAGTCAAGAGAGGGTTACGACAGGGTGATCCACTGTCGCCTTTATTATTTAACAAAACTCAAAGTCGTTCTACTACTTCCTATTTAGTAGGAAATATTTTTGGATATTTTAAAGGCAAAAGAGGGTTACGACAGGGTGATCTACTGTCGCCTTTATTATTTACCATTTGTATGGAGTATATGAGTCGAATTTGTTCTGCTGTCACCAAATTGAAGGGGTTTCGTTTTCATCCTTTATCTAAGCCGTTGGAACTCACGCATTTATGTTTTGCTGATGATATTCTTCTGTTTTGCAAACGGGAGTTGGTCTCTATGAAGAAAATGGTGGATGGACTGAACTTATTCTCGGCAGCCTCGGGGCTACGTATGAATGCACAAAAGTCTGAAGTTTATTTTAATGGTGTTTCTGAGTTGGTTCAGTGTGAGTTTTTTGGCGATACTGGTATCCAAGGCGGCAGTCTTCCGTTTAGGTATCTTGGTATCTTTGATCTGTTAAAAAGCTGTCAAAAATGGATTGTAAATGCCTTGTGGGTAAAGTGACGGATAGGATTTACCTTGGTACCCGTGGCTTTTCGCAAATTCAATAAGGTTTCCCACGTGAAAAATACTGTGTTAATACTCTATTTAGCTTTCTTTTTATTTTATTGGTACTTAATCACATCAATCTCTAAATTAACTAAAAACATACAATTAGTCTCCTATAAAACGGGTCAACCCGTTTTAAGTTAACACGGGTCAAATATGACCCGTTTTAGCCTTTTTTTTCGAATTTTTTTTAAGACCCTTTTTTTTTTTTTTAAAAAAAAAAAAAAAAAAATATTAACTCAAATAACGAATAATACACAAATTTTAAATGGTAACAATATTGATAAAAAATGGTAACATACTATATTATATTGGTGACATATTCTTAAAAAATTAAAACATAGTTAACCTATTTTGGTAACATATTATACAATTACGGTAACATAGTAAACAAATGTTATGACAATTTTTTACTTTCTATATTTTATAATATGTTACAAATATAATATAATATGTTACCATTTTACATTAATTTGTTACCATTTTCAATAACCCTATAAACACGATTTTCGACAAAAGTTTTTAAAAATAAATTTTGGGTCTTGAAAAAAAATTTCAAAAAAAAAAATTAAAAGAAAAAAAAAGGAAAAACGGGTTGACCCGACCCGTCTTAAGCTTAAGACGGGTTTAGTGGTCTTAAATGAGAATTTGTGAAAAACATATATTTCCTCCATTTCTTTGAATTCTATACATTTTATTTTTGCACGTATATCGATGCATGTTTTCTTTTGTTTATATCTTTAGTTACATAATTCTGAAAATTATAAAATTTGAATATTAATAATGCTCTCGAAAAGGCAATTAAAACAAGATTTTACATGACTATTTTTTATTTCATATATTAGACGATATATCGAAGATTCTTTTCACTTGTGAATAGTATCCAAAAACCAAATGTATAGAGTTAAAAAAAATGGAGGAAGTACAATACACATATATCAAAAGGATGATACAAGTCGGCCTCTTAGCTAGCTAAGGTCAGTCTTGAACCAAAAAAACTGACCAAACAATGTCCAAATTAAACTTTCTTGATCTAACCCACTTGACGATGCAAATCATTTTAAAATTAAGAGCTAATTCTTAGGTTGAACATGAATCTCCAGGAAACATTAAAACTAAAAAACGAATTAAATATGGAATCATTAAAGGACCATTTCAATTTGTAAACTCCTTATTTAGGTATGACAATTCCACGGGTGGTGCCGACATGGCACTAGCCGTCCATTAAGTCTAGGAAATTGAGGACTTACTGTCTGATAAGCAGGGGCGGAGCTACGTTAAGGCGGAACAGGCTCCGGCCTGGTTGAACTTTAATAAGTACTAATAACAGACTACAAGAAATAGACTGATGCTGTTGCACAGTTGGGTGCTGAGTGTGTGATTTTACTGCTTAGGGTACCGTAGGTCAGGGGTTCGAGGCTTAGTTGAGTACTGAGCTATTATTTTTTTTTATTTTTTTATTTTTTTTTTCACTTTCATGCGTGTAATCTACTGTTGATCTCTTCACTTATCACTCCACTGTTGTTAATTTTTTCTTTTTGGTTATTTTTTTCATGTTTCTTTTTATAATAAAAACAATTAATCCTAAACCATTGAGTAAAAAGGAAGAGGTGAAGAAATTGAGATGGAAAAATAATAACAACAAAAAAAAAAAAAAAAAAAAAATTAAGTATAAAACCTAAAACCTCTCTCTTTCCCATGGCGAAAAAGAAGGGGAATGGTAAATTTACTAAAAATCCTACTAAATCTGTTACTAAGTCTTCATCTGCTTCGATCAAGCTTCCTTCTGTCCCTGCTACGGGTAAACACAAATCGATTGCTTCTTCTCAAGTGGTGGATATACACCTCGATGATGAATCCTCGACTGAATCTGTTGGAGAATTGGATCTTGATGCGGAACTTGGGACGATTCCTGAGGAGCCTACTAACACCTGGACTGTGGTGGGGAAGGTTGGTGAGTCTTCTATGCTGAAATTGTCTCATGATGATGTATCTGATGAAATTGCGTACTGGTCCACTGCGATCTATGGGTATATCCTTGGTGCTAACCCTCCGGGGGAAGTGATTAAGGGTTTTGTCAACAGAGTGTGGGGTCAGTATAAGTATGAAAAAGTCTCTTTCCTGAACAATGGGGTTTTTGTTGTGAAATTTCCCTCTCTTGATCAGGTCAATGTCAGATTAAATGGTGGTTGTTATCTATTTGATAACAAGCGGTGATTAATGAAAGCATGGTCCCTCGATCTGAAACTTGAGAAAGAAGTCGTGGATTATGTGCCTGTTTGGGTTAAAATTCATATTTGGACTCAAGTTCGGGTGCTCGATGTTTGGAGAAGATTGCAACTGATTGGCACTTTCAACAAAGTGGATATGTCTACGTAACGTAAAACTAGACTGGGCTATGCTCGAGTGCTGGTTGAATTGAAATTGGGGAAGGAATGTGTCAACAGAATTCAATTCCTGGATGAAAATGGAGTGTTGGTATCATGCTTGGTTGAATGCGAATGGCTACCTGTGCAATGCTCTTCTTGTAAAGGGTATGGGCATAGAGGTGAGTTTTGTCGAAAGAAGGATAAGAAAGTGTGGAGGCCTAAGGTACAGGAGAAGGTTGTCAGACCCATCGTCCCACACATTACTGTCCCAGTCATTACTGCCATTGAAAAGAGCTCTACTGTGAATCCAGGATTGATAGCTACCCCTGCTAAAATTCTGAGTGATATGAGTGCATCTAGTAGTGTGATGAGGTCACCTCCTAGGGGTACGTTTGTAGAGGTTTTGACATCTGTGGTGCAAGCTCCTAAAAGCTGTATTGGGGGAACTATTCCACCTGATATAGGTAATGGATAAGCTTGGATTTTGGAATGTGAGAGGTCTTAATAGACCTAATAAGCAGTCAGAGATCAACTGGTTTTTGACTCATAATAATGTTAGTATTTTTGGTCTTCTAGAAACTAAGATTTCTGCAAATTCTCTAAGTAAAGTAATGTCAGTTTTTACTTCAAAGTGGTCTTTATGCACCAATACTAGTACTCATAAAGGTGGAAGGATATGGCTTCTATGGGATCCTCATGTTGTTGAGGTGGACATTAAGATGATTGATGCACAATGTATTGTGGTAGAAGTGTGGGATAAAGTGCTACACAAAGCTATGCAGATCACTATGGTATATGCCTTCAATACTATCCAGGAGAGAACCAGGTTGTGGAGTCTGCTTCAACTTTTCAGTCATTATGCTGGTGCTTGGCTTGTTTGTGGAGACTTCAATAATGTTTTAAGGGCTAATGAGAGGTTGGGAGCTGAGGTCTCAGTCCAGGAGATTGCTCCTTTTCTGAATTGTCTAAGCTCTAGTGGTTTGAATGAATTACCCACTCAAGGGGCGTTTTTCACTTGGTCCAACAAACAAGTTGGAGCAGCTAGGGTCTGTAGCAGGATAGATAGAGTCCTGGTCAATGATAAGTTCATTACTGATTATTCATCTGCAACTGCTACGTTTCTACCAGAAGGTCTATATGACCACTGCCCTTGTTTGATCACTTTGGTGAAGGAAGATATGTCTAGGGCTCCAAGATTTAGATATTTTAACATGTGGAGTATGGATGCTGATTTTCTGTCAGGTGTGCAGGATGTTTGGAGCAGATTTGTGTTTGGAACACCAATGTTTAGGGTGGTTACTAAGCTTCAATGTATGAAACAGATGTTGAGAGCCTTGAACAAGAATACCTTCTCTAATATTGAGAGTTCAGCTGAGGTTGCTATGAAAGCCCTAACTGATATTCAAGTTCAGCTTCAGCAAAATCCTTTGAATTCCACTCTTGTAGATATGGAGAAACAGTTGAGACTAGATGCCAGCCTCTTAAGGAATGCGAAGGAGTCTTTTCTCAGACAAAAAGCAAAAGCACATTGGATGGCTCAGGGAGATAGGAACTCCTCTTATTTCCATAAACAGATCAAGGCAAGAAGAGTACATAATAGGGTTCACAACTTAATGGATATGCATGGGAGACTTCAGGATACTAGAGATGGTATTCAGAAGGCATTCACTGAATACTTTCAGTCCATTTTGGGCAGCAGTAAAAGGGTGAAACCCATTCATGTTGGGACAGTAAGGCAGGGTCCTCTTGTGCTTGAAGAGGATTGGCCTCAGTTGATTGCAGTTCCTAATAATGATGAGATTAGAAAGGCTATTCTTAGTATTCCAGATGATAAAGCGCCTGGCCCAGATGGCTACACAAGTAAGTTCTTCAAAGATGCTTGGGAAGTGATAGGGGATGATGTTTGCTTAGCTATCCAATCCTTTTTCAAGTCTGGGAAGTTACTTAAACAGACCAATGCAACTTTGATTACTTTGATACCTAAAGTGGCATGTCCAAAATCAGTCTCCGAGTACAGGCCTATTGCCTGCTGCAACATTCTGTCGAAATGCATCTCCAAGCTTCTTTGTAATAGAGTTGGTCCGTTCTTCCCGAAATTATCACCCAACTCGTGAGTGCTTTGTGAAAGGAAGGCAAATAGTTGAAAATGTGTTGATCTGTCAAGACCTTGTCAAGCTTTACACAAGGAAATCTTGTTCCCTAGATGTTTGCTCAAAATTGACCTCAGGAAAGCATACGATTCAGTTGAATGGCAGTTTGTAGAAGACATGTTGAGGGCTCTCAACTTCCCACCTCATCTGGTTACTCTGATAATGGCTACTGTCAGAGTCCTTGGTACTCTTTGACACCAATGGGGATTGCTTTGGTTTCTTTAAAGGGGAGAGGGGACTGAGACAAGGGGACCCTCTTTCCCCCTTATTGTTTACCATTTGTATGGAATATCTATCTAGAATCATGGTGGTTGTGTCCAACAAGAAGGGTTTCCGTCATCACTCATTGTGTGCAAAACTTAAACTGACACACTTATGTTTTGCTGACGATTTACTTATGTTTTCAAGGGGAGATGCATATTCGTTAAAGTAATGCTCGGTGGTTTTGCAACCTTTTCTAAGGCATCGTACGGGTCATGAACACGGCTAAATCGACCTATATTGTAATGGCATTCCTCAACATCCTTGACAAAGATATTGAAGTTTTCTGGATTCAAGAAAGGAGAGCTTCCTTTTAAATACTTGGGAGTTCCAATCAGCTCCAAGAGGCTTTCAAGTAGGGATTGCTATTTACTGAGTGAAAGGATTTGCACTAGAATACGCAGTTGGGGTGCAAGGAAGCTGTCTTATGCAGGTAGGCTCACACTTGTTAACTCTGTTCTTAATAGTCTTCATACGTATTGGGCTTCAATTTTTCTGTTGCCATCTACTGTCATGGCCAAGGTGATCTCCATTTGCAGAAACTACTTATGGGATGGAAGTGAGGAATATCACAAGGCGCCTCTCGTATCTTGGGATAATGTTTGTCAGAAAAAATGTCATGGTGGTCTAGATATTATACACTGCCAGAAATGGAATATCTCAGCCCTTGGGAAGTATGTTTGGTGGTTAGCAGAGAAGAAAGACCACCTTTGGGTCAAGTGGATAAACCATCTATACCTGAAGGGGGGAGATTGGTTGGAGTACCAGCCACCAATCACAGCTAGTTGGGCCTGGCGACAGATTTGTAAAGTTAAAACTTGGCTCAAGCCAGGTTACGTTGGAGGGAGATGGAATAGTGCTGATGGTGTCTACACTATCAAGCATGGTTATACATGGCTGATTGGAGAAAAAGCAAAGGTGAGTTGGGCTCACATTGTTTGGCATCGCTTTAATGTGCCAAAATGGTCCTTTATTGTGTGGTTAATGAGGCAAAATCGACTGCTAACTTTAGACAGACTTGCTTTGTTTGGTGTTTCTACAACTGGGCTCTGTTTTTTCTGTGGAACTGTTACCGAAACTTGCGCACATCTATTCTTTGATTGTGCTTTTAGCTCTCTATGCTTGTTGGCATTGGAAGGTTGGCTTGGCTGGAAGTTAACTCAAGGCAAATGGAAGAACTTACGTAGAAGACGTGGATGCTCTAATTTTCAGGCCAATGTATGTGGGGCTGCCGTGAATGGACTGGCGTATGCGATCTGGCATAGTCGAAATGTTTGTCGCTTGGAGATACAGGTGCCTCATCCCTTGGTGTTGGTGCAACAAGTGAAGACTCTACTCTTACTCCGACTTAATAGCTTGGAATTAGGGAAATTACCTAGAAAAGATGATGTATGGTTTCAATCTTTAAGTCGAGTATGAGTTAGTTGCTAATTCCTCCTTTATGAGTATGTTTTGTATTACACTATAATGTAATGGTTATTGGTATCAATATATCTTACCTTTTACCAAAAAAAAAAACAATTAATCCTAAAAAGAAATTTCATTTAAATGTTTCTTACTAATACAAAAAGTTAGGCGTTCTCATGAAAAAAAAAAAACTCCGTACCTATTATTTTTATTTTTGTTCGTATTTATTGTTCATCTTTTACTTTATTAGTGGAAGATATTATACTTTTAAAGAAACTATGAAGTTTTCTTCGATAATATCTTTCATCATTTTTTAAAAGTTATATAAAATTTTGTTCATTGTCAATAGTATCATTGAAAAACAACCACTTTTCTTTTAATTATCAAGGTATAATACTTTGTGGTTCATGAAAACATAATAATTAGAGGATCATATTCTAGATATATGAAATTTTTACTTTTATTTTTGAGCCCTGGTTGAGTTTTGATTCTGGCTTCGTCCCTGCTGATAAGTGATAATGACTTCTTAACATCGTTGACACGCATATGTAACGTATCTCTCAAATATCTTCTAACTGTACACGCTAAATCTTGGAACATACGTGCAATTAGTTGCCTTATTTTATTTTTTTTATTCTCTTTAGTTTTATATGTAGGCAAAACATTTATCATGTGCTTTAAAGATGGAATCTATGACTCAGTGAAGGATATTTGGTTTATTAGGGTAGTTATAGCTACCGTGAACACATTTTAAGTTGGACCTTATGTAAAATGGTAATGAAATATAAATATAGAGGTAAGTTATATCAAGTTAATGGCATAAGGAAAATCCTCGAGTCCAAATTTAAGATTTTCAAAATTTAACGAACACAATTGAAATTTTAACATAAAAATTTGGAATTTTAAAATTTTCAAAATTTTTGAAATTCCAAAGTTATTTGGAGTTCCAAATTTTTGGAATTCCTAATTTTATTGTTAAAATTTCAAATTTTAAATTTGGACTCGAAAACTCAAAATATTTAGAGAACTTTCTTGAGCCTCTTTATTTATAAACTGTGCTGTCGAACTTTCTCGACAGTGGATCACCCTGTCGTAACCCTCTTTTGCCTTTAACATGCATTTTTTAAAAATTATGAATACAATACATACATTTTTATAACACATTAGATACACTATCAGTATGTATTAGATACAATGTAATAATTTTTAAATACACAGTTGCAATGTTTCAATATACTGTTGTGGACAAGGGAATTTGATCCACGCGATGTTTTATTTCAAAAAAATGTTCATTTGAAAAGAGTCGCCACTAAATTTTTAGGTGGAATTTAGAAACCGATTTTAGAGAAAATGAGTTCGTGTGAGTTTACGTGTTAGGAAGTTTAAAAGAATTTCATTAATTTAACGCCTAACCCCGCCCGTTATAAAAACGGTCTCTACTAAATAAAACCATGGCTATTATGAGTACACATGCGGATATGCAAACAACGTTTTAATCCTAAACAAAAATACATCCATTCTATGTCGTTTAATGCACACAAAAATTCGTCGAAGTTGTTTAACATATGGGTTCATTTACTATTCTAGCAAACAAAGAGAAGGAGCAGAAATATTTACCGACAGCATAAGATAGATTAACAAACGTTAGCGACAGACAAATAGAAATAATCAAACATGACTAATATATGAGCAAGTACAAACGACTAAAAATGAACGAGTTTAACTCCGCATACTAATATAAAGAAATAACAAACTACGCACAAACGCAAACGGACGCACAAACTAATAATTAAAATACACTTAGTGGACACGCAGACATACGCAAATGGTGACAGACAAACACAAACGTCTAAACTACCAATCAATTAATACAACTAACAGTCAACTAGTAATCACACCAACAAGGATTCAAGTGATCAAATCCAACTAAATACTCACAAATAAATAAGCAAGTAACGTGGACATTAAAACACAGCGTACGTAAACCCGAACTATTCGACCTTACACGACCCAAGATTCAACAGACAAAGCAGAATCAACAACCAGCAAAACTACGCTATACACGGCCTAAACATGATCGACGAAACTAATTACCATACGAACGCTAAACGATGAAATAAAATCACGAAGGCTAATCTGACATACGAACATGAATTTACAAATTTGGAAGAGCGTGATAAATCTAGTCTAAGACAATTAACATAATTAACGCGAATAAGATCTGATTACATAATAAACTAACGAGCCAAACATAATCAACCTAACGAAGGATTTTCGAGTCATACTACGCAAGGAAATTAAACATGCATACTAGGTGAACAAGGGGCACGACATATTCATATATACGCATCAAAATCATGCTAAAGATATAAGCCTAAAACGAACGAGAAAACAATAATTACGATGATAAACAACAGAGCGACAGAAGGTGATAAAAAACGACAGAGGGCTATAAAAACAATAAAAAACGATAATTCAACAAGGTAAAAATAGAATTTTTGCACCCTCAACTTACATGTATCGTTGACCAAATCTTCGAGTCGTAATCGATTGTAAGATTTTATCCCAAGGGGCCGTCGTCGACGAAAACCAATAATAAATCCGTAACTTCGTACCAAACTGACAGCGATTTTCAAAAGCTTGTAACTTATTCGTTTCTCAACGAAATTTCGAACCGAAAGATGTTTTAGAATCGTGACAAAGTGAAATTTAATATTTTGTAAAGAAATCAGAGAGATTATGATGTTTTCAACACGAAAAACGAGGTAGAAGAAGTGATAGCTGAACGAAAATCAGAAAAGTTGTGCTCTGTTTTTCATACGGCTATCTCGACTTCTTTTTGAGTTTTTTTTAGGGCTTTCTTGTGACTTAATATTGTGTATGTGTGTTATCAAATTCGTCCCCCTTGAATGCTTGTGGTTAGTGTGTATTTATAGAGTCGAAAGGTAGGGTTTTTCGAATGGAAGAGAGCAGCTCTATACGACCTACTTCGTGGGTCTTTGTAGGGTTTTTGAGTGGTGTTTCTTGTGGGTTAAGCAAAGATAAATGAGTCATGAAGATCAGGTATGGGTTTGTGTTTGTGGGCACGAGCTTGATGGCCAAAAAAGTCGGGTTTTAGCCCGAATTTGGGCTGCCCAAAACAGAGCACGAGAAAGGGGCTTTGTAGAGTGTTTTCTTGAGTGTCAAGGCAAGGGTATATGAGTAGGATAGTTAGGATACGGGTATGGGTCATGGGTAGGCGAATAGGAGTCGGGTTTGGGTCAAATAAGGGCTGATTTTAGGCTTACGAGCTGATGCAGATCAGCTCTGTTTTGGGCTTCTTTTAGGCTGGTTGAGGTGGGTTTAGGACGTGTTTTTAGGCTGGTTTAGGCTCGGGTATGTGAGGGAGAGTGTGGGTGAAAAAGACCTCGAAGTTCGTGCTAAAACGGGCTCAAAATCGCTCTTTAAATCGAGCTCAAAACGAGCTTTAAACTTGCTTTTAAGAAAACGAATTCATCGAAAACGATTTTATAAAATGGCTTAAAGACACGAGAAACGACTTTTCAAGTCAAATATCAAATTTATAAAAGTGATTTTTCAAATCGTGTTACTTAAAATGATTTTTCAAATCGAAATATTTTATTTTCAATAAAATAAACTTGAGGCAAATAATTTTGATATAAATTAATTACCTTGGCAAAACATTAATTCAAATATCATTTAAATTAATAAAACATTTTGTCGACGACGCTCGGCTTAAATCGTAAAACGAACTCGAATAAATGACACGAAATACAAGTTGTCCTATCATCATTGGGTGTTTGTCGGGTTTTCTATAAATTTCCATATCGACAGATACGGGTATCTACAACTGTCTGTTGTGATTATTTTTGAAAGTTATAATTATATTTAAATTGTTTTTTTTAGGTCATGATGAAAATGTTGAAGACAGAGATAAAGACAATATTAAAGAAAATAGAAATTTTTTCGTTTAATTTGCTTAGTTTTATTCATGTATCTAGATAAATTTGATCAAGCAATAGATACAATGCCTTTAAGCATGGGATACATTTTTATTGAGAATAGATACACTGGGTTTTTTTTATCGTTGGTTATAGTTTGAGAAATTGATTGAATGTGTTTAAGCATTTGATACCTTACCTTTTATTTGAGAAATAGATACATTGTTGTTAAGCCTTAAATACATTTTCATTGATAAATAGATACACTATTTTAAAGCATTGGATATAGTATCGTTGAGAAATAAACATGTTAGTAAGAGTGTAATACATTTTCACTGAGTAATAGATACATTATTTTAGAGCGTTAGATACACTTTTTTTTTAGTAACAGGAAACTTTGTTTTGAAGCACAAGATACATTTTATTTGATTAGTAAATACATTTTCTTTAATTAAACAATAGATACATTATTACTGAGAAATAGATACATTGTTATAAAGCGTTAGATACACTTTCTTTGACTAATAAGTAACATTGGTTTAATGTTTCAATACATTAGCAGTATATGTTAGATACACTGTTTTATTGTTTCAATACATTTATTCTGTCTCATGGGTCTTGATTTATTCTGTGTTGTATTTATCTTTGAAAGTTATTATAATATTTTTTTTGTTCTTCAGATTATGAAGTAAAAATTGAAGACGGAGATGAAGACAATATTGAAGAAAATAGAAATATCATTTTAGTTTGCTTAGGCTTCTTACTTTTTCATGTATAGAGATTTTTTTTTTATTAGGCAATAGATACATTGTTTTTGAGTATAGGTACATTTTCATTAATAATAGATACACCGTTCTTAATTGTTGGTTGTAGTTTTAGGAATAGTCTGAATAATTTTAAGCATTGGTTATATTTTACTTGAAAAATAGATACTTCGTTGTTAATGTTGGGCACATTTCCATTGAGATGTAGATACACTATTTTAAAGCATTGAATACAAGTCTTTGATAAGAAATTAAATAAACACGTTTTTATGGTTGTGATACATTTTCACTAAGATATAAATACATTACTTATGGCATTGGATACATTTTTTTAGGAATAGAAACATCGATTTAAAGCTCTAGATACATTTTCTCTGTTCAACAGATACATTTTTTCTCAACAATAGATACAATTTTGTATTGAAATAGATACATTGTTTTAAAATAATGGATACATTTTTTGTGCAATAGATACAACATTGCACGTTTATTTTTTCTTGTCCACTTCTGCAGAGGTATGTGTACTAGTTGGAATAAAATATAATATGAAAGACAACGTTAACCATTTGTAGGGAGAATTAGTTGCCATCCAAAAAGGAAATGAGAAATCAGCATCATCGAAAAAAATAACATGTCCGTACAAATCATAATTGGATTATTGCCTATGTAATTAAATTGAGAAATTATATTCCCAATCGCCCTTAACTTTCAACACCAATTTACACCAAAATGAAACTAACTAGACAAGAGTAATATTCCTTGGTTGACAAAACTATCTTCATATACGTTATAGACGAAAGTGTTGCACTACAAAAAACAAACATTACAGTAAAAAACTAATAAAATGAAAAAAAAAAAAATTAAAAAAAAAAAAAAAAAAAAAAAAGAAAAAAAAAAAAAGAAAACACATACACACACTTGATAAAACAAAAAAGAAAAGACACCTGAAGGCAACAATGAAATATCACCCACTAAGGTAATAAAAGAAAGTCACCCTTCAATTAAACAATTCAACGAAATCATAACAAAGGAATAGTGATACATACACGTAGTAAATCAACATTTAACGGCAAACATTACAAATGTAATCAATTCGACTACAAATTTGAAAAATAAAGCGTGATAGATAAAAAAAAAAAAAAAAAAAAACTGAACACAATAACTAAGAAATATATAATTTGAAACAAAAATTATAATTAATTCAATAAGATAATGGAAAAGTATACAACTGACATAATTGAAGAAGCTTAAAATAAAATAATAGCTTAATAACAAATTTAATCATGTACATCATAAATTTAGACATACTTCAATTGAAGAAACTTAAAATAATTGAAGAAGCTTAAAGTGGACAACAAAAAAGTAACGTTTGAAAAGTTAAAATAATTGAAGGTTTCAAGAAAAAGAAAAAAAAAAAAAAAAAAGTAGAAAGAGAAGGTTGAAAGTTGGAGAGAGAATTTTTGTGCAGCTAGAAAAAATCTCGCTGAGATGGAAAGTGTGATATGACTAATATCACCCGTTAGATTATAATAACATCGTACGGTAGATGGGTGGGTGTCATGGGTCTCATTGAGTTAGGGGGTCTCTAACAATATCACATACTATAACAAACAATATCACAAAAATCTGAGATTTTTTTACAACTGTACACATATAATAACTAACAATATCACACACTATGCCAGGGCGCACAAATTTTTTGAACCCTTTATTTTCTTGTTTTTTTTTCGTGGTATTGTTTCCTATATGTTGTGATATTCTTCCTTAAAACCAGTGATATTGTAATTGGACTCACGGACTCAAATATTTAGGTAAACTCACCGGATCTTGCCTCTATATATATATATATATAGAGAGAGAAGGGTTCAACTAAGTTGACTATATATTTTAAGTTGGTAAGTTTTATTTTCAGCCACTCATTTTAAAAATGAAACTTTAATTACTTGTAAGTGTAACTCTTAAGATATAGTCATCTATGAGTATAAAATGATAATAAAATGTTATTTTGACAATTATTTTTGCAATTTCAACCAATTTATAAAAGTTTCAAAATTTTAATGCATATAATTTTGACATATTTCACTTTGAATTTATTAAATTTAAATGATTACGCGTGAAACTCTAGTTTTTTACAAGCGAAACTTTAGTTTTTTACAAGCGAAACTGAATTGTAACTGCTGTATAATATGAATTGTAACTGTTGTATAATCAGAATTGTAACTATTGTACATTACGCGTGAAACTTTAGTTTTTTACAAGCGGCCCAATTATAGCTATTTGTATAATAAGATTTGTAACTGTTGTATATTACGTGTGAAACTGTAGTTCTTTACTGGTGAAACTTTAATACTCGTAAGTTGAAAGTTCAGTCCACCGAAACATAGCATTGATACCGCCGCCGTCACCACCACGCCACCACCACCGAAACATAGAATTAGGGTCTAGATTGAAACCGCCACCGCCACCGCCACCGCCACCGCCATAAAAAATTTCGAGACCACCATATTTGAAGGGAAAAAAAACCCTAACCTAGTGTACCCTCGCCGCCGCCCCACCACCACCACCACCACCACTACCACCACCACCACCACCACCACCACCACCATTTTTCAGATCTGAAAAAACTAGATCTAAATAAAAATGTACAAATAAAAAAAAAAAAAAAAACAAAAAAAAAAACCCGACAAAGGCAGCGGCCACCCCACCACCACCACCACCTCCGCATCCTACACCCCATCACCACCACCACCTCCAAATAGATCTGATAAACTAGATCTAAATTAAAAAAAAAGTGCAAATGAAAAAAAAAAAAAAAACAAAAAACCACCCTAACCTAGTATTCCCGCCGCCGGCGCCGCCACCCCACCACCACCACACCAAATAAATCTGAAAAACTAGATCTATGGTGTCATGTCGTGGTGGCGGTGAAAAAAAAAAAAAAAAAGAAAGAAAAAAAAACCCGACAAAGGCAGCGGCGGCATGTGGTGGTGGCGGTGAAAAAAAAAAAAAAAGAAAAAAAAAACCCGACAAAGGCAGCGATGGCATGACGTGGTGGCCGGTGGTGTAATGGATGATGGCGGTGGTGCGGTGGTGCGGTGGGGTAGGCTGTGCGGTGGTGGTTTGGTTTGGTGATGGTGGATGGTGGTGGTGTTTAAAGTTATGGTGGTTTGATTATGGTGGGTATGATATTTTAGGGTTTAGAGAGATTAGGGGTTGTTTAGAGAGAGAGGGAGTTGTTTAGAGAGAGAGAGGGAGAAATGCTGAGAATGAGAAAGAGGGGTAGGGTTTTTACTTTTAATCTCAGCCCTCCATTCTTTTTTAATCTAGGCCATTGATTTGTTTTGATCCAAGGGCCTAGATTGAAACTTATCAACTTAGTGAAAATAAGGGAACTTAATTGAACCTAATTCTATATATATATATATATATATATATAGAAATAGGATCTTATACATCCTCCCAACAATTATACATCCTACATCCTAATGTCAACCCTAGGATCTTAAAGATTTTATGGCCCAGATTAAATCGCACTAATTAATTTATAATCCATGCCTATATAAACCCTTCCCTCAAAGTCACCCCCTTCTTTACGACTTATTTCTTTCTCTCTCTACCTTTTCTCATCATCAAATTCGTTATATTGAAAAGCTTCATCAGCAAATTCATCGTTAAATTTTTCACCAAATTCATCCAAATTCATCATCAAATTCATCCGAATTATATAATTTCATCAACTCCTGCAATTCATCATCAAATTCAACATCAAATTCATCGTCAAATTCATCGTCAAATACATTATGTCAGGTCTGTTGAGTTCAATTTGAGTTTTAAAATTTGTGAAATCATTGATTATAATGTAATTTTCTTTCATATTTGCGTTCATATTTGTTTAATTTGTTGTGAAATAATTGAAATCAACTGAAATCATTGACTTTTAATTTGTGTTCATATTTTCGTTAATTTTTTCAGTTGAATTCAATTTATGAATGTTTAATTTGTTGATTTTCATGAAAACGCTTATATTCTGTTTATGAATGTTTTATGAATGTTTATTTTGTGACCTCATTGATTTTAATTAGTTTAATTTGTTGTGTTCAATATTCTGTTGAACGATGATTTAAAACGAAATTAGGTTTTAATTTTTTTCGATTATGATTTTCATCAAAATCATTGATTATGATGTAATTTCGATCTTAATTTCATTTCGATTTTCATCAGTTGATCTTATTTTGTTTTATGATTTCATCAATTGATTTAGTAATTCTCCTCTTTAGTTGTTATGTTATCATTGATTGCTGATGTTTATTAAGTATCATTATGTATTGCAAGAAGTTTTACAGTTTTGTATAAAAAGTATCACAGTTTAGGATCAATTTTAATGTTTGACATGTTACTAATAAAGTATCATTATTTATCAAAATAAGTTTCAAATTGTTACTAATAAAGTATCATTATGTATTTGAATTTTTATTGCAGAAGCTAATGTGGTTTTATGTTCAACTGGAAGCACTTCCGTTCCTTATACTCCAGTTGTTCAGCAACCTGTCATTGTTGATAAGGAACACAAACTTTTGTTAAATATTACACCTGGTGGTAGTGAGGATTGGAGAAGGATTGTTTCAAGTGATTCAAAACCTTATATCGGGCAAGCTTTTCCAACTTTAGAGGAAGGTATCAAGTTTTATTACTCTTATGCTTCTGCTTGTGGTTTTGTTCCTAGATTAGAGACGGCTAAAATGTTTCATGATGGCGTAATATATACGAAGCTCATCGTTTGTAATAGGGAAGGATTTAAACCTTCTAAGAAGAATGTTTCACTTACTTATTGGTGATGAAGAAAAGGAGGAAATATCAACCAAACCTTACGAACCTAAGAAAACTAAAATAACCAGAATTGGATGTAAAGCTAAGATTAAGTTTCAATTTAGGGATCATTTGTATGTTGTTGTTGTGTTCCATGAGGGCCATAACCATCGGCTTTGTTCTTTATTTAAAAAACAAAGAATTCCAGAAAAACTCTAGAAATCTTTCCCTTTTCCACAAACAAACCATAATAGATCATTGTAAGGTTAACATTGGTTCAACCAAGAGTTTCAGAATTTGTAAGGAATATGCTAATGGTTATTCCAACATCGGGGCAACGTTGACTGATTTTAAGAATTTTGGAAGAGACATCAAGTGCTTTATAGGAGATAAAGATGCGCAGATGTTTATAAATCGTTTTCAGGAGCTTCGTGAGACTCAAAAAGGCTTCTATTTTGCGTTTGAGGTGGGATGATAGTCAAAACTTGTGTCGTGCATTTTGGTCGATTCGCGATCCACGTAGGGCTTACTCCTTATTTGGTGATGTGATGAGTTTTGACCCTACTTACTCTACTAATAGATATAGTATGGTCTTCACTCCTTTTACTGGTGTTGATCATCATAAGAAATCGACCACTTTTCTTCTTTGCACTCTTGTCAAACGAGGATGAACAATCATTTACTTGGGTTTTTAAGCGCTTTTAGAGGCTATGGGGAATAAAGAACCTCATTGTGTCTTGGTGACCGACTGTGATCCTGCCATTAAAAATGCGTTCCCTAATGTGTTTAAGACTGCTATTCATCGTTTTTGTATGTGGCATATTATGCAGAAGCTGCCTGACAAAGTAGGACAGACTGTGTCAAAGGAGACTGACTTTGTCAGTCGTTTGTGTTCGGTTGTGTGGAATACGGAGTTAGAACCTTTGGAATTTGAAGAGAAGTGGAATGAGGTGATCGCTGAATTCAATATGGAGGATCATTCTTGGTTGTCATATTTGTTTTCAATCAGGAGAAGCTGGATTCCGGCTTATTATCGTGATATCCCTTTTGGTTGTCTTTTAAGAACCACGCAGCGTTGAGAAAGCGAAAACAGTTTTTTCAAATGTAACACCCCGTGTTTTTATAGCACAATTTTATAAAAGAATATAAATCCCTAAATTAAATTCATCCTTTTTCATTATAATAAAAATGCGACTGAAATTTTTTTTCGCCAAATAATACTAAATTTCCTAAGTACAAATATAAAAATTTTGAAAAATAAAGTATGTTTTATTATATTCAGAATTTAAAAAGAAACACAATTCAAAATTTTATAAAAGTCAACATTTACAATACACTACAAGTTTTCTCGCACCTAAACTAAAACCATTTTGATACACTTCGAATTTGAACTTTATTCTTTCATATTCGAACTCGATAAATCAAACAAAGAATCTACGACAATTTTCTCAACGACAAATTTCGGCACGCAAATCGAGGTCAATCTTGACCAAAGTGGCCGAGCCACTTAAGGTGATTAAATCACCTAATCTTTTTCCAAATCTACTTACATATAATCCTAATCTAATTAAAACTAGTTAAGGTTAATCATTTTGTTTATTACTAACAAGCCTTACTTAATTATTATAAATTACTATTTCGTTTTGATTTAGTTAACACTTTCGCTAAAAATCAAAATAATGAGTTTCACTAAGCCTAAACTGATAAACTTTTTGACGTTTGAGTATAATGATTTAATTCGATAACATTCAACGAAAAAAATAAGCGTTTCGATCAAATAAGATTTTATTTCAAAGTTGCGAGGACCTAGTACCCAATTTTTGTTTTGATTTCGTTTTGAGTTTTATTTTCATTTTTATTTTCGATCTTACTTCGAACCATTATTTTAAGATCATATATTTCATTTCGAGACTTTTTCGCGTACGCGCAAATCGAAAATTTCAAAGACGAAAAATCGAGCCACTTGAGCTCATGTAGGCCGAAATTTTGGACCCCTTTGGTCCTAGCTTATCTTCTTCCATTTCTTCTCTTACACAAATGCTTGCTCTTGACTTACCTTTCCCTTACACAAGCCTTAGACACTTACCATCAAGCATGCTCTCATTATGACCTTTATTTACACTTAAGATTAATCTTTATTATTATTACTACTACTACTACATAATATACAACTTACAACTACACTACTACTACTACTGCTACACGCACAAAACAACACACAAACACAAAGAAATTTCTAACACTTTCTCTCTAAATAAAACCAACTCAAGAATACTTGTAAGAACAAACTCATCCTCAACCTTGAGCATTCTTGATGATCTTCATCTTCTTCCTCTTTATTTTCCTTCTTAAACTTTTATTTTCTTGTTTTAAATTCACTAGAACACTTGTATTAATTCTCCACTAATTATTTTAGTAATCATCTCCTCTTTTAACTAAGTAAATAAACATGAACATAAATCAAAATCATTGAAAATATTTATATCACCTAAACATAAAATGATACTACACTTTAAACTTTTAGTTTAGTTAGTTTTAGCTAAAATAAATTACTAACTTGTTATTTTCATTTTTATGTACTACTTCTAACCAAAGACGAGGAGCAAGGTGGAGGCGTCGACTTAAGCCAGTTTGACCATATAGTGGATCCCGACAACTGCTAGACTTTTCACTAACCGACTTGATTAAGGTGCTTCTCGCACACTTATGTGATAATCGCCTCGAAATTGATTATATGTTATTTATTTTCTAAGTGATGTTTTGATTTGTATGTATGATTTTATGTCACCCAAGTATCACATGTTAAATTAGAAGACAAAAATCGAAAAATAGAAATTGTTGTTCATTATAAAAACCCACGGCCTCCTCTTTATTTTTCACTAAATTTTTCGTTTTAATTTTTGTAAATTGCATGCTTAAAATACTTGTGATAAGATGAACATGAAAATATAATTACTTTATGTTTTGGACTAAAAATGAATTTGTTATGAAATTTAAATGTTTTAAAGTGTTTATATGTTCTTGAAGTATTGTTGTTATTTTTGTACGAAATGATTTAACTATATGTGTTAGTGTTTTGTATATGATTTTCACCTTAGTTAAAAACATAAATGATATAAGGTAAATTAGTTGTTGAATTAGAAGTATAAAAATCAAAAATAAAATTTAGAACATATACATACATATTGTAGGTACCGGGATCTGACCATGGAACCACTCGACGTCTTGCTAAGGCCGTAAAGTTAAAAAGATTAAGTACAAAAAACCTTTTAAAACTGTTTTGGAGCCGCCACTAAATTATGAGGGAAATTTAGAACCCGCCTCCGTGTCCTCATGCTCAAAGACACGTCTTAGAGTTCAAGGCACGTCGACACCTATCCGTCTAAGGTTATTGTGAAACCAGATTCGGATTCGGGTGAGGGTACTTTTCTAAAGCATAAATCAAAATAATGTTTTTATGAAAGATCTTTTGGAAAAGCCTATCAAAAGATAGCCTCTACTAGACTTGAGAACAATGCAAAGAATGATACATGAGCCTAAGTAATACGCTACGTACAAGTGCGATATAAATGTAAAATAATGCAAAAAGAGATTGTTTAAACCCTCAGTTAAGCATGCTTAACTTATTAACGAAAACAGTTCAGTTTAATGACGAATTCATTTTAAGTGATTTAGATGCAATAAGAGGATTTGCTAAGATGCATGCAGTAAAATAAAGTTCAATTAGCCATTGATTTATTTTAAGGAGGTCAGTTGTTTATGCGACTTTGGAAAGGTCTTACGAATAGGGTGTGTATTCGAGGTGCATGGTCAGCTTTATGAAAAGCAGACTTGCGTACCAAAGTCGGGGTGAGCCTAATGTAGGCCCTTGCTAGTCTAAGAAGTAAAGAAAAACTACCTGTCTTCAAGTTTAGGAAACCGGCAGCGCTTCGCTTCAAAGGAGGGAATTCAACACTAGGAAAATGAGGAATTCTAAGGATGTTTATGTGTGAGGCTTTTAGAGTGTTTTGGGGTGAGAATTGTATTCTGAAATTGTGTGTTGGATGAATGACCGAAGGGTTGTATTTATAGTGTAGAGTTCGGAAGATTTTAGGAAATCTAGGGGATAAAACCGGACGTAGGAGCCGCAAGGCCTCTTATGCGGTCTGGGCAATCGCAAGGGGTCTTCATGATAGCCCCTACCAATCGCAATGCTCCTTGCGATTGATAGAGTGCAAGATACTCCTTTTTCGTATATTTCCAAATTATATTTTAGGATATACGAAATAATCTTGCTTGAGCTCTAAGTTACGGTTGTTTGGTGATGTTAGGGTTTGTTTTAGGGTTTGACTTGGTCAATCCCGATCCTTGGAATGCGGGCTGTATGGGTTTGGGCTCAGTTACGGGCAGAGCCACGAAAATGTAAAAAGGTGCATTTTACGTAATTTTGTGAAATAGGACATTCCGTGAGACTATCCTCGGTATTTGCTAATGCTAAAAGATAGTTTTAGCAATAGGCCTAAATTTAGGTATTGAGGTGGATTGATGTGTTATATGTGTTTAAAAAAGGGATGTGCGCATGCCGGTTAGGACCTGAACTCGAGACAAGCTAGACTCTAGACCTAAGGACACTAAAGGTGATGACCCATAAAGAAACCTCATTTGCATTTAAAAACATTTAACTTGAATTCGTCATAGTTAGAACCATTTAAGTCAACGTAAAAGCACGCAATAAAAGTCCATTGTTACATCACTGGGTTTTTGGCGGGAGGTGCGGATTTGGGTATCTACAGAGCCCCCAGTTTGACTGAGCTTAGGACTAAAGCGAAAGTCAAACTACACGACAACATCCGGACCATTACAGTCTCGATATCATCAGCGGCACGGAGTATGTGTCCATGGGTGAGACTAGGACTCCGAACCGGGCTTATCCGGGGAGGGACAAACATGTTTAGGGACATGACGGTCCTTGCATACCAGACGGGAATGCCTTCTGTGCTTGCTAAATACCTTTGCGTGGTTTTGCTGTTGCTTGTCTCGTAAAAGAGCGCGCGTGCTTGGTCTCGTAAGAGAGCGTATGTGCTTCATGCTTCGTGCTAGTGCTCGTGGTTGTGCTCATCTCGTCAAAGAGTGCTTATGTCCGCCGGGAATTATCGTCCGAGGAAAATGCTCGTGTTTAGTGTTTACGCAAAGGTTGTGTATAGTGTTTCAACTCGTCTAAGAGTGTGGCGGACTTTAGGTGACGCCTTAACCGAAAAAGCTTGCGATTCAAGAAAATACTTAGGCCCTAAAATTAATCGGGCCCAAGGTGGAGAGTAAACGTGGAATAAAACATGCTCTGGAAATTGCCTTGTCGACTAGTGACTCTTCCGGGAAATCTCTTATCAACTGGCGACTTCAAGCTTGAACTCACTCGCACATGTCGCGGTTTCAAATCCGGAAAAATTCGAATCTGCGATTTGCTCTTCTAAAGATCTTCAGACTTCGTTTGCCTCTTGTTGGATTGTTGTTACTTCTGTGTCTTCGTCTTGTGCCTTGTAAATGTTCTTGCCTTGGCCATGAAACGTGGTATCATTACGATTCCTTTGGGTTCACTTGACACTCGTCTCTCGGACTTGGGATGTTTGGTGCTTGGATGTCTGGGTCTGTGTTCGGGTGTCTGAATGTTTGTGCACACGTGAAAGTATTATGCTTTTAGTGTGCATGCTTGTGTCTTGAGGCGATTCTGGAGGTGTCGTCAACCGTGATTGCTTCGGGCGCCATGCGAAAAATTACCTTATTTTTCGTTGACGGAAACTTGAGGGCGTGATTCGGTCTTCTTCAGGCGTCATTTCGCGAAAAATTACCCTATTTTTCGTTGACGGAAGCTTGAGGGGTGTATGGTATGAGCCCCCAGTTTGACCGAGTTATAGCGTATAACGATGGTCGAACTTGGTGATAAGGTTTGTTCGAGTGAAAGTGTTTTTGGAGTTACCCCTTCGAGTTTGACTGAGTTTGATATGAAAACTGAGTCAAAATGAAGAGGATGTGCTTGGTATTAGTTATGTTGGGAGAAAGTGTTTTTGGATTACCCTCCTCGAGCTTGTCTTAATTTGGTTGGTATTAAGGCAAAGTGGTGTTTGGCTATTGGCTTTTGTTGACGAAGCTGTAGAGCTAAATCAAAGTCTTGTTTGTAATTAGGACCATGGTTTGGCGTAAAAGTAAAGTCAGGATTGTGACTATGCTTTTAATTTTGCCCCCTTAGTTTGGTTAAGTTTTGGTGTAAAAATTAAGTCAAATCGAAATGTTCATTCCGTCCTTGAACGAAATGATGTTTTGGTGTCGGGTGTTGGTCGTGCCTTTTGCAAAGTCGCCACGATTCACGGTGTGTGGAATCGCACCAGCGTAGTTCGGTATTGCACGTTTAAGGGATACCTTCGAGGTATGGCATACTTTCGAG
The DNA here is from genome assembly GCA_023091065.1 of Dianthus caryophyllus. NCBI lineage: Eukaryota > Viridiplantae > Streptophyta > Magnoliopsida > Caryophyllales > Caryophyllaceae > Dianthus > Dianthus caryophyllus. The sequence goes on from CM041529.1 coordinate 3,487,705, forward strand.
CTAGGGTTTTTGCTTCGGCTTGTAAAATTTTGGGACGTCCGTGAAGGAAATCTATTTTGTTGTACTTAAATGCAGAGTATGATCCTAAAATGGAGTGTCAGCCCCCAGTCTTCGTTGTAGATGTGTAATGTATATCGCACTCATGGTGCATGAGTCGACCATAACGCTTGTGTGGCTTCTTAGTCTAAGGGGGTGAATGTGTTATCCATCGATATTTAGGATATCGTAGATAAGCCCCCAATCTTGAGGTTTGGTACTTCGGGATGGGTTATTTCCACCGGGCATGGTTGTTGTAAAGGGTGAACGACGGTTGTTCATTCGTCGTTTGGCCAACGGCTTTCAATAGGTTAAGTCTTGAACGGGTTGGATCCAATTTCGTGGCATATCTAGTGTCGTTGGATAGAGCGTGTCTTGTGTGATTGGGCATCTTGGGGTAGAGCATATCCAGCGTCGCCGGGCGTGCTCCATGTGCTTGATTGCATTGTGAATGCTCCCTTTATGTCGTGCTTGATGTCTTCTCCATTTCTTGCTTGTACCTGCATAGTTAGTACTCAAGAAAAGAAAGTTATTTGAAAAAGGTCTCGCGTTTTTGGAAATACCTTTTGTTTGAAGGAAAAATCATTTTTTGCAAAAGAAGATTTTGAAAATATTGTTTTCGTAAAAGAGGATTTTGAAAAGGCTATTTTTGCAAAAGAGGATTCTGAAAAAAAAAATGTTGTTTTTGCGAAATAGGATTTTGAAAATGCTGTTTCTTCAAAAGACGTGTTTTTGTTTGAAAGGTATTGACTCGGGCATTGAGCTAATTTTTAGAGAGTGCTTCCTAATGTGTACTAACTCGGGAAGTGCTTCCTAAAGTGCATTGACTCGGGTGCTAAGGTACGTTAACTTGAGTACTGATTTAATTTTTGAAAGGTGCTTTATGAAATGTTTCAAAGACAACGATGAAACAAGTGTTTGAAGTGTTTCAAAGACGAAGGTGAATCGTATGCGTGACTCGAGACTCGACAATGATAGGGATGTAAGTGACTGTGACACGTGCATCGGTAAAGCCCCCGGCTTGGTGGCGCATGGTTGCTTCAGCGGCATGTTGTTATTCCTGCAAAACGAACAAGGTTAGACGAAAAAGCAGAGTACTATCTCCTAGGTCTAGCACAACTTTATCTTGACATAGTCGTTTTAACGCCTCGATAAAGAAACAGTTTGCCCATGATTTTGTGGATTTTTGTGGATTTTTGTGAGGATGTCCTTAACTTTGGAAGCTTTAGACATAAATTTGTAAAAGGGTTGGTTGAGCTCGGGTGAGCGGCCTACGTATCCGTGGGTACGGAATCAAACCTAGCGTAGTTCCCAAGGGAATCTGTTTGTGAAATGTATTTATTTTGGTAAGTAGGTGTCTATGTGGAAAAGTGTGTGTTTAGGGACCCGCCGGTCCAAAAGGGTATTTTTGTGAAAAGGTGCGTGTTTAAGGACCCGCCGGTCCAAAGGGTGTTTATGTGATTGACCTTGATACATTGCATCTTGGAGGTAGGTTCTCCTTAGTTGATCTTGGCCGCTTGTTTGTCACATCAAAGTCCAATTTGATGGAGAGGGGTTCTATTCCCCAACCTCGATAATTGGGTGAACCATCGAAGTATGTCGCTTCTTCATTGATGTTGTAAATTCTGTCGTAGTGTCGATAATGGGCTCTTCGTTGATTAAGTAGTCCCTTGGTGTCAAATTCGGCTTAGAGCAATGTCCATCGTGCCATATGTCTTTTGGCACAGGTCCCTTGGAGAGGTATTGGACTGGGTCTATTTTTGAGTAGACCTTTGTTCACTTAGCCACTTGACTTTCGGGCTTTCTTTTTGTTGTTTTGTCCCCTTCTTTTGAGACTTTTTGCTTCTTGACTTTGTCCCTTTCTTAAAGACTTTGGGACTTGTTTGCTTCTTGATTTCTTGGAAACTCTGAGACTTGTTTATTCATTTGATTTCTTGGAAACTTCGAGATTTTTTCCCTTTTGACTTCTTGGAAACTTTGAGACTTGTTTCCTTTTGGCTTTGCTCTTTTGCCCTTGTTTTCATTTTTGATTGTATTCCCCTTGAGAATTCGTCGGGCCCTTTGTGGCTTGGGCTCGAGTTTCGACTTTGCTAGACCCTACGGTGGGAAGGTTGCATGTGATCATGTGTCTATCACGCCGGACTCCTATGACAAGTTCGTTTGCTTATTAGGCACGCGATTGAGTACGCGGAGGGCGATCCAGGAGTACTCATACTTTTGGTCGCGGTCAAATTCATGACCACTGTGGAGCCCCAAATTAATGGATCCTCCTCCAAAAGCAGCGGAGTAGTAGACCACAAGCAGACTATCGAACCGTAGGTGTTTAGTCGTCGGAACCTTCTTGTTTTTTTGTCTTGTACTTGATATTGACTTGGACCTTCGTACCCGGCCTAGACCTCCTTCGGATAGCTACTCCTAGGATGCAATGTATGTCGATGCAAAATGGTTTTTTTATGGGTAAAAGGAAACTGGGTTATAGGCAAACTTATTCCCTTATTGATTTGTTAAAATGTCGTACGTCGAAGACTCGATTATCCTAGACTGACGGAGTTGGACTTGATGCTTAAAAACTCGACCCGTATTTAAAAGACTCGAATTGCTTGAGGAGATCCGCCAGATCGTCGATGGTGCTCGAGTGGACGCCTAGTTGGTTGCTTCGTGATGTACGTGCCGCGGGTACACGTTGATGCCCTTGGTGTCGAGATTCGATTAACGCATACTTTGATTCAGTTTTGTCTTTGTAATGGTTTTGTTTAATTTTGTTTGTTGTTCATTGTTTATTTGTTTGTTTTTAGCTTGAGACATAAGCAAACTTATCTGTATTATTCGTTAAAGAAGAAGAAATGTTTGACAAATTAGGAGAAAAGCTGGAGCTAGCCTCCGACAATAAAAGTCTAAGCTAAAACTAGAAGGTGGGTCAACAGATGACCCGACACCTAAAGGATTAGTTCCTAAGAGGATTTCTTCTTCTTTGCGTTCGCCAACGCCTCTGTTCTTGCCATTTTCCTCTTAAGTTGTGATGGCTTGCGTTTTGTGGGTGCATCTTCGCTTGTTAGTTTGTTCTCAATGTCTGTATTAGGAGTTGGGTTGTTTTCGGGCATGACAAAGTCTGAGTGGTCTATGGGAGGAAGTGATCCTGTGAAGATCGTGTGGTCGCATGGAGGGTAGTCTTTGTTGGATGGTTTGGGTTGTATGGTAAAAGAGTTAATCTTTTCGTCGCCTTGGATCGTGGCTTGGTTGGACGTAGGCCATTCATCCCCTTTATCGTTGAACGAAGCGCCAATGGTTTGACTGTTGCTCGGTTTGATATTGTTGAAGCAGTTCATAATGGGAGGTGATCCTACGAAGATTCTGCGGTCGGTGAAAGAATTGTCGTCGTTGGGCGGCTTGGACGGTTGAGACGGTCTGTCGAGCTTTCCTTGGTTGATGAGATTTTGGATGGCATGCTTCAGTTTGAAGCAGTCTTCTGTGTCGTGGCCTTTGCCTCTGTGGTATGCACAGTAAGCATTTGGGTTCCAAAGTTTTGGCTTCTTATCTTCAGGTGGTTCGGGGGTAGGCCCGATGGGTTGTAGATAGTTCTTGTCGACCAGTCTTTTAAATGCCTTGGTGTAAGACATGTAAAGCTGATCAAAGTTCCTCCTAGGTTTGAAGGGAGAAGGGGTAAAGGTTGCATATGATTCTGGATCGCCGAGTGACTCCAGGTTGGCGACGGCACGGTTGTCGTCGCTCTTTGTCGTACGTGTTGTTTTAGATGAACTTCCTTGATATGCATGACCGGTATACTTGGCCATGGTCCCAGTTCTGAGGTCGTCTTCGATCTGGGTGCCGACCTTAGTAAGTTGCTTGAAGGTTTGTATGTTGCTATACCGCATGTAGAACTGGTTCACGGGTCGCTAGTTGTTGACAAATTTCGGCTCATGTTCGCCTTCTCTCGGACGATTTGGGATTTGTGCATCGAAGTTTCTTCCACCTAGTAAGGTACTCGGTGAATCCTTCGTTGTCTTTTGTGATAGGACCTCTAGGGTACGGATGGAGACCTGGGTGTCGTCGTTGTCCTTGTATTGATGATCGAATTCAACGGTGATTTGTTCAAACGAGGAGACTCGTTCCGGGTTTAGAGAGTAGAACAAGGTCTTGGGTATGGTCATGAGGGAATGTGGGAACAATGATGGCGATTAACTCGGTCGACTCCTTTTATTCCCATTTGTGATTTGAAGGCCCCGATGTGGGTAATCGGGCTTTCATGACCTTGAAAGATCGGAGATCACCGAGGCGAGCTTGCTTGGTAGTGCGTCCCTAATATTTTGAGGGATGTTCTCTTTTTCTTTGTGTATGGAGTAACCTCTCGGGGTACCGAGACGTTCCTCCATAGCCTGGAGTTTCTTGGCGTGTCTATCCGCCTCGCCCTTGATTTTCGCCCATTCGATCGACTGTTTGGTGATGGTTGAGCGGTATTCAAGGTCGTTGGTTAGCTTGGCGACTTGTTCGCGAAGCTCGGTTACATCTTGATTGCCGGCCATTTTTCGCTTGTAGGTTCGTTTCTTGTAAGGGAGGATAACTCGGTTCTTAGTGCGGCGGGTATCCAGTTGAGGTTTCCCTACATGTGCATAAGATGCATCAGCTATATGACAGACCCGACTGACACGGTTCATTTACATGTTCGTTTTAGCTCATTTCATTTTGAAAAGGACTCTTTTTAAAAGAAGGAAGTTTTCGAAAGACAAGCTAGGAGTGTTTTTGAGATGAGAATGCGTGCGCGCAGCTCATCTCGATGTTAAAAGGTTTTGCTTCGCACCCGCCTAACCCGAGTGACGGTATGTTGTCATGGGTTAGAGATGGATGCGTAAAAAGGAATCGACTCGAACTAGCCAAGCCGAAGATGTTAAAAGAGATTCGAGCCATGAGGCTCAAAGGAAGAAATCCGCGAATTGAGGTTGGAAACCTTGACTCGGGTTTTGCTAATTTTGTAAACGGAAGTTTGAAAAGTGTTTATTTTAAAAACTTGCGATTATTTTGTTTGAAAAGTGTTAGTTTGTTAGTTTGTTAGGTTGATTATTTTTGAAAACTTTTAAGGCGAATTTTCGAAAATATGCACATGAATTTTGAAAAAGACTATATGGTATAGCCTCGCACTCGCACATATGACTCTTGGTCGTTTGGTCAGGTCTCGTACGCCTCCAACTGATTTGAGTACGCTTTGGCAGGTGCTTTTGGCCCTTCGCCTACATAGTATAACATGTAGGATACGAAGGAAGCCCTGGGGCGGTCAAATCAGTTCGCTACGGCAAGCCGTGGAGGGGTGAGAGGAAGGTTAGTCCAGAACGTGCTTTATCGAATGGACAAGCCTGCGTTTGGAACCACCTCTCAAGGTATTTGTGTGTGAATCCGACTAGATTCGACTCTAAACGGATATGCCTAGCTCATGTATGTTGATTGTTCTCAAGTCGTTCAAGTCTCATTTTTATTTTTAAAAGGAAAAAGCTAGTTTTAGTTTTAAAAAAAAAAAACCTATCCCCAGCGGAGTCGCCAACTGTAGGTACCGGGATCTGACCATGGAACCACTCGACGTCTTGCTAAGGCCGTAAAGTTAAAAAGATTAAGTACAAAAAACCTTTTAAAACTGTTTTGGAGCCGCCACTAAATTATGAGGGAAATTTAGAACCCGCCTCCGTGTCCTCATGCTCAAAGACACGTCTTAGAGTTCAAGGCACGTCGACACCTATCCGTCTAAGGTTATTGTGAAACCAGATTCGGATTCGGGTGAGGGTACTTTTCTAAAGCATAAATCAAAATAATGTTTTTATGAAAGATCTTTTGGAAAAGCCTATCAAAAGATAGCCTCTACTAGACTTGAGAACAATGCAAAGAATGATACATGAGCCTAAGTAATACGCTACGTACAAGTGCGATATAAATGTAAAATAATGCAAAAAGAGATTGTTTAAACCCTCAGTTAAGCATGCTTAACTTATTAACGAAAACAGTTCAGTTTAATGACGAATTCATTTTAAGTGATTTAGATGCAATAAGAGGATTTGCTAAGATGCATGCAGTAAAATAAAGTTCAATTAGCCATTGATTTATTTTAAGGAGGTCAGTTGTTTATGCGACTTTGGAAAGGTCTTACGAATAGGGTGTGTATTCGAGGTGCATGGCGCCTTATGAAAAGCGGACTTGCGTACTAAAGTCGGGTGAGCCTAATGTAGGCCCTTGCTAGTCTAAGAAGTAAAGAAAAACTACCTGTCTTCAAGTTTAGGAAACCGGCAGCGCTTCGCTTCAAAGGAGGGAATTCAACACTAGGAAAATGAGGAATTCTAAGGATGTTTATGTGTGAGGCTTTTAGAGTGTTTTGGGGTGAGAATTGTATTCTGAAATTGTGTGTTGGATGAATGACCGAAGGGTTGTATTTATAGTGTAGAGTTCGGAAGATTTTAGGAAATCTAGGGGATAAAGCGGACGTAGGAGCCGCAAGGCCTCTTATGTCGCTCAGCAATCGCAAGGGGTCTTGCGATAGCCCCTACCAATCGCAATGCTCCTTGCGATTGATAGGGCGGGCAAGATACTCCTTTTTCGTATATTTCCAAATTATATTTTAGGATATACGAAATAATCTTGCTTGAGCTCTAAGTTACGGTTGTTTGGCTGATGTTAGGGTTTGTTTTAGGGTTTGACTTGGTCAATCCTGATCCTTGGAATGCGGGCCAGGTATGGGTTTGGGCTCGGTTCTGGGCCCGAGCCCTGAAAATGTAAAAAAGGTGCATTTTCTGTAATTTTGTGAAATAGGACATTCCGTGAGACTATCCTGGGTATTTGCTAATGCTAAAAGATAGTTTTAGCAGCTAGGCCTAAATTTAGGTATTGAGGTGGATTGATGTGTTATATGTGTTTAAAAAAGGGATGTGCGCATGCCGGTTAGGACCTGAACTCGAGACAAGCTAGACTCTAGACCTAAGGACACTAAAGGTGATGACCCATAAAGAAACCTCATTTGCATTTAAAAACATTTAACTTGAATTCGTCATAGTTAGAACCATTTAAGTCAACGTAAAAGCACGCAATAAAAGTCCATTGTTACATCACTGGGTTTTTGGCGGGAGGTGCGGATTTGGGTATCTACACATATACACGGCTATTTTGATTTTAATGGACAAATTTTTAGTTTTAATTTTTCTAAATAACATATTATGATTAGTTTAGATAAATTAGACTTGCTATAAAAATTTGAGAAAATAAAACGATAATATAAAATTTAAGTTAAAAATGTTCATATGAAAAATATTAGGGTTCTTCATTTCTTCAAGTGTTCTTCATTTAGATGATTAGTTTGATTCAAAATAATTATAAGTTTTAATTTATTGTTGTTTAAATTCATTAGTGAAAAATTTCAATAATAAATATATAAGTTAAATAAGCTAAATCCTTAAAATATAAAAGTTAGAAATATAAAGTGTCACAAATCACTATTCATAAATGAAATAAAATATTTAGTGAAAATCGTAAACTAGATAAATCGCTTTAGTATAATTTAAATAATTAGTATATAAAAACTTTAAGTCAAAAACCGATTAAATTAGAAAACGAAAATAAATTGCTAAGTATAGAAGGCCACGGCCTTAGGAGTATTTTGGGACCAAAAATGATTTTGTCACTTTTTATTTTTATCACTTAGATAAATTAATTAGTTAAAGTAATGAATTATTAATAAAAACAAAAAAAAATAAAATGAATAAGTATATTAAGGTGCCACGGTTTTCCTAATTAAAATGGGTCAATTTTGATCAAAATGAATTTGTCACTTAGTCACTAAATTTGATTACTAAATAGAATTATATTAGATTGTATAATGAATCGTAAATAAAAAGAATCAACGAAACCGATAAAAATAAACGTTACACGTATTAAAATGAATAATTTCGAGTGATACTACCTATGCTTAAATTTGGATATGGACATACGGACTATTTAAAATGAACTACGACAACCTCGCTAAAAATGGAAACCGCTAAAATGTTAGTTAAGTATATGACTAAACGTAACCGACTTTTACTTTCAAAATATTATTTCAAATCACTAAGTACAAAACGAACTTAACGACTTTGAAATTAGAATTCTATACTTAGGAAATAAACTTGGTTTTGTACCTAAATAAAATATCTTAAGGTATAAAGACACTAAGTACAAAAATATAACAATAAATACTAAGTATAGAAAATATACTAAGTATAAGAATACATGTACGTATAAAATACGAATAAAATACGAAGTATAAAAATACGCATACGTATAAAGATACGTACAAATATGAAATACTAAAATACGAATACGTATAAAAATACGGTGAATAGTAAAATACGATGAATAGTAAATACGATGAATAGTAAATACGATGAATAGTAAAATAATGAATAGTGAAAATATTTAAATTTTACGAACGGACTCAAAATAAATATTTAAGTCTTTCTATGTATTCTGCTTATCTGAAGAACTGCTAGAACTAAAATTTCATTATACAAAGTTAGACGATATATTTAAGTTACAGAATTGTCACCTATTATGAAAGAACGAGGAAATAAGAATTTGAAGGAATGAACTACTTGAATAAAATACTTGGATTGTTCGCCATGTCGCGACTCTTGAAATTCGATGTTAATGAGGTAGCTGTCTATGGGGACTTGGGCTCCCTCCCAGAGTTGCCCAAGGCTTATAACGATCTTAAGATTGCTATTCGGCACGGTATATACAACCTCAGGGATGGGGCAACATTGATATTTCCGTGGGCCCATAGATGGTAAGTGGAAAATCCAGCCCCACCCGGGGGTACCCGTCTAAGGTGATAGTCGTATTTTTCGTCGGTGATACCTTTTGAATAGCGAATACGTATGATCCTCGAGTAGATGGTGTATGCATACATTAGACAAGGATTTAGCTGTCCTTATTACCTTAGGTATCCTTAGCCTGTCAGCCATGTCCAAGTTATGTTGGCCCTGTCGGCTATTGCGCGGACGTCTAGTATGTCAGCCATGTCCAAGTTATGTTGGCCTTGTCTACTATAGCGCGTTTTACGTCTGCATGCTTCCGCCTTACTAACGAAGACTCATCAGTTATCACATGTTGAATGTATTTCCTTGTCTTGATTGATTATTGTCTGAATGACTTGATTTCCTGAGTATTGAAGTACGATTTATAGAGAATGATTATCTATGAGTGTTGTTATGTTACGTGATTGGATTTATACTCATGCTTGAATCATCATGCTTTCCTTATGTGTTGCATGCCTACTTGCTATTTGTTTTTATTTATTTATTTCCTTTATATAGTGCATATGTTTTAGAATTGCATGTGTCGAAAGAGTGTGCGAGAAAATGATGAGAGTTTAACGCAGGTACCCCGAGACCAACGCTATTGAATGCTGGGGAGAGTTACCTTATTTATTTTGTACTCTTTGAGAGAATGTAACTAAATATATACTCTGTTTATCCTTAAACTCGTATCAAGTATATTGAGTTTGTAAGACGATAACAGCTGGTTTGTAATATATGGACTTAATTAATTTTCCGCCTTAGTTTAATTAAAGTTACGAATAAAAACCAGGTTGTTACATCAAACGTTTTGAAAACCACCATGGAACACTTGTTGAGTTCTGGATGCGTTTTGAAAGTGCTATGGATCAACAACGATATACTCAGAAAACACTTGATCGAGACAGCGATTACTCATTACCACAGACTTCTACCCCTCTGAAATTAGAGTCTCATGCTGCTAGAGTTTACACCCACACGATATTCTATGAGTTCCAATTAGAGGTATCAGCCTCCATGTGTTCATGTAGTGTTGGTGCTTACACCAAGAATACATGTTCTGAGACTATTAATGTCGTCGATGCTGTTCTGAATAAAGTATACACTGTTGAGTATACGGCTGCTGATTCTCACATAACCTGCTCTTGCAAATTATTTGAGAGGAAAGGATTTATTTGTCGCCATATTATATGGGTACTCTCTGGGAAGCAAGTCCATAAAATCCCCGAGAAATATGTTTTGAGCAGGTGGTTGAAGAATTCTGTGAGAATCCCAATTTATGATGCACATGGGCAGTTAATTGATGATTTTGATGCAAAAGATCTAACTAATATGGAGATTTCTACAGTTTGGTCAGAGTTTTATGCGACTATTGGTGTCTTGAAAAGCATGCCGAAGAATCATATTTCGGAACTGGCTGATTTGTTGAAGATTTTTAGAGGTAAACTGAAGCCTCTAAATTTGACAAAACAGCAAGAGTTAGAGACTCTTCTGTTGGGGTTAGTGTCCTCCACAGTTAGGGCGATAACATAAATAAATCTCTAAAGGTACACAGGGTACATTTTGTATTTAATCAGTTGATTAACGTTTATCAATAACGGTTGGCTTGCTAGATAAGTTTGACGTTATTGTCATACAGATGGCGGTGATCAACTGGTCCCTAAGAGTCACACCTAAAGGATGTGTTTGAGAAATATGATTTTTTGAGAAAATGATCATATTGATGCCTTACTTAATGACTAAACAGTTAGTTAGTGTTGTTGACTAAAAGGTTAGTCAAATGTGACTAAAATGTTAGTCAAGTGTGATGATATTACTGACTAAAATGTTGGTCAAGAAATAATGGTACGCTTATTTAATACAGATTAAATAATATTAGCTGAGACGAGTTAAATGTAATTCGTGAATTGAATATAAAATGTTATATTTAATTGTTGTGTATAATGCAAGCTAATTAAATATAAACCGTTATAATTAATTAGTAAATTATAAATATAAGGATATTTATAATATATTATAGTCGGTCCATACAGATGACACTAGTAATAAATTGCATTATATTATAAGCTAAATTGACCAAGAGAAAAGGGTCCAGATACATTCTGACCCGATACACTTTTATCTTGATCATTAAGTTAAGTATTTGAGGAGAAATACATCTCCCCAAAATACAAGATAGGCCGGCCACCATTAGGAATTAGGATAGATTTTTGATTCTATAAGAACTCTCTAATTCTATTCCTAAGAGACTACTGAATTCATTCACTATTATTTACAACACAAAACTAGAGAGAAAAGCAGTTTTCTTCTCTAAAATTCTCTAAATTTCTAGCAATTAAAGGGCATATCAAGAACACATCTTGGGTGAGAAAATTAGGAGATACCATAATTTTGGTATTGTTCTTAGGCCTAATCTGCAAGGATTAAAGGTTAATTCTAATCTTATTGTTATATTATGCGATTTCTATTTTATGACCATTAATCTTATAAAAGTTTTCATTATAATCCTGTGAATTTAATGGTCTATATACGGATATAAACCTACAAGTGGTATCAGAGACTTAGGGCACATGAAATTTTATAAGGTTTTCATAAAAATCGATTTTGTGTATATTATAAACAAATTAATCAAGTTAGGCCGTATGTTTGTTAATAATAGTTGGACGTATGGTTGTTGATTATTGATTCTTCTTGGCCAATTTTGACTCATGGGCCGTATAATTATTGTATGTAATTTAATCAACTTGATTATGTTTTGATTGACTTTGGATCAATTTTTGTTGGCCACGTTTTCTTTAAAATTTTTGGCCGAATTGTTTTTGGTACAAAGGCCGTGATTTTTTGTTTGTTTTATGGCTTATTTTGGTCTTTTTGATTCATAATTATTAATGTTTTAAGATGTTAAAACGATTACATATGATTTAGAATGAGTTTTGATTTAATACCGATTGAATTAGAACTAAAAGGACCAAAATTTATGTATGTTAATGAACATATCTTGAAGTTAATCATTAGATCTATCAGTTTAAGATGTTTAATCTAAAAGATTAGTTTGAATCTCTTAAATCAATGTTTAATACGGATTAAAATTGAGTTAGGATTGATCTAATTATTAGCTTAATCGAATTAAAACAGTTTAATTCAATTTTTACATGTTTTGGCCGAAATTAATTCATTAAAATTTTTGTTTTGTTGTTTTTAATTAAATTGGCCGAAACCAATTATTGAATATTAAAAAAAAAATTTAATTAATTCGGCAATTGTAATTTTTTTTTTTTTGGCCGTAATATTGTTTTTTTTATTAATTTCGTTTTTCCAATTTTATTTTTTGGAAATTATTTTGATATTATAAAGATAATATTTTGTTGTGTTATTGTGAAACAGTTCATGATAACTAAGATACCTAATATTTTAAAAAGGTTTAAAATATTTTGGAGATCTAATTTATGTTATAATGATAATATAAATTATTTCTTTTGGATTATATATTGATTATAGGATATTATGAACAATTAAGGAATTGTTGCATAATTATAATCATTTAAAAGGGTGGTTTGGATTAAAATCAATTCGTTTGCATTGTTTTTAATTTTGTTTAGTTGATGCTATTTTTGTGAATGAATGTTTTGAATGGTTTAATTTCACGCATTTTTTTTTTTTTTGTGCAAACGGTTGTAATTTACTAGTGTGGCCTTAGAAAATTGTGTTTTCGTAATGAAGGAAACACGATTTTGGTTGTATTTTTGAGATCTCGAATCTCCAATTTTGTAATATTTTTAATTTTGGCATATTTTGAATTAGAATGTAAATAGGTTTATTTTTGTAATTCAAATATGTAATTTTAAGAAGATTCAAGATGAAGATTCAAGATGGACTCCCACTTAAAGCCCAAGATGAAGAATGAAGACTTACTTAGGGTCCATGGATGGATTCCACTTTGTATTGTCTTTATTTTCATAGGGATAGGCCACACTAGGTGTTTTTCATTTTTGCGTTTTCTTTTATCGTCTTTCATTGCATTCATGTTAGATAGTAGCATCATATTCCGCCTAAACTAAACCAAACCACCTAATATGCATGAAAATGGATCATATAGTTGCATTCTTTTCATAGACATACGGATGTCACTTGTTTAGGGCTATCACCTCTATTTAATCATTCACGATAATGCTAGATATTAGTTCACTTAAATGAATTAAAATGAGTTGATGGGATCTTCCTCTAAAAGGAATTTGAGAATTAGTCTTTATGAGTCAAACCACTATGAACCCCTTCTTCGTCGGTAGGCATAATATGACCCCTTCTACGTTGGGTAAGTAGTGGTTGTCGACTTAGTTTACCTCAACACTATAGTTCGAGTAATATCTCGTAGTTATGGTGGACTAATAGATAGGATTTACTGAAATCTATCGACCAAGAATTCTAACAAAGAGAATTAGCCAAGAGGTTGGCTTATCAATTTAAAGAAATTGAGTCTTGGAATCATTTATATAATTCTCGAGGGAGGTCGATTATATGAGTGCACGAGTCATTACATTAAAATGTTATTGTTTTTGACTTAAATTTTAAAACCATGATTTCTTATCTATTCTCTTCTTCTTCTTTCTTTTCACAGTTTCGAATACGTTATATACAGATATAACTACTATAACAAAATGGCTGTTCGTATTGAAGGACCAATGCCAAGTGTCACACTTGAACGTGAATCATGGCTGAGAATTTTTATGGACAGCATGAATCAGTCCACTCGACTGAAGAATGATGGGTCCAATTTTGCTGATTGGGAGGCCGCATTACGGAATGCCGCCATAGCTGACGGCAAGCTCAAGTACTTAACTGAGCCAATGCCGGCCGAACCAGCTCCCGATGCAGGAGGAGATGAAGTCGTAGCTTATAATGATTTCATGATGGAGGCGGGTGCGTTACGGAACGTGCTCATCTATGCAATGGAATCCAATTTGCAAAGACGTTTCATTACCCAGGGTGCAAACAAGATTTTCACCACCCTTACAAAGGAATTCTCGAAAGCTCCGAGAATTAAGAGTTACGAGTATACTACTCGTTTCTTTGAAGCTAGACTCCAAAAGGGCCAACCGGTTGGTCCACACCTTCTCGCCATGATCGAGAACGTTGAGAAATTGGAGGAGCTTGGCTGCACGATCGATGAGAAGATCATCATTGATCGAGTGCTTCACTCTCTTCATGATGGGTATGCTCTCTTTAGGGCAAACTATTACATGAATGACATGCAGAAAAGTCTGCATGAACTGCATTCACTCCTCGCATGCACGGAGAGTGATCTGAAGTTGAGTGGGAGCACGAAGCAAGATGTTCTCATGATTGGGAACAAGAAGGGTAAGGGTAAGGCTCCGGCTAACCTAGCTGTAGGTAAGCCAAAATTCAAGAAGCCAGTGGTTGCTAAGAGTGGGCCTGGTGAGTCTAGCGGTAGCTCACAAGGCAAGGCAAAAGCAAAGCAGAGCATGGAGTGCCACCATTGCCATAAGTCTGGGCATTGGAGGCGTAACTGTCCCGTGTATGCTGAGGACATTAAGGCAGGCCGCGTTGTTCCTGTTGGTATGTCTTCTTTTATTCATATGATTGAGATTAACCATGCAAGTTTCGGAACTTGGGTACTTGATACTGGATGTGGTTCTCATCTGTGCAATCATTTGCAGGGCCTAAGAAGCATCGTAACTCGCAAGAGGTGATGTGGACTGCGAGTGGGGAATGGAGCAAGAGTTCTTTGCTGCTTCAAGGGACATATGTAATCCAACTCCCAAGTGGATTTGAGTTATTTCTGAATAACTGTTACTATGTACCTAGTTTATCTAAAAACATTATTTCTGTATCCGTTCTTGATAAAGAAGGATTTTCATTTTCAATTAAGAATAATAGCTGTATTTTCTCATTGAACGATATGATTTATGGTAAAGCGCTTCCATGAACTAATTTATGTTTTAGATCAAACCACGTAAATCATGCATGTGAGTAACAAGAAAGCAAAGGTTGGTGACAAAGATCAAACGTATTTATGGCATTGCCGTATGGGACACATAAATGAGAAACGCGTGAAAAAGCTCATTGATAATGGGACAATAGCCCCATTTGACTATGAAACTTTTGGCACGTGCGAATCATGTCTTATAGGCAAAATGTCTCAATTTCCTTCAAAGGTGTTGGAATGCGTGGCTGTGACCTATTAGGACTCATACATACCGATGTGTGCGGACCTATGTCAATCAACGCTAGAGACTGGCTATAGGTATTTTATCACTTTCACGGACGATTTGAGTAGATATGGACATGTCTACTTAATGAAGCATAAAAGTGAGTCCTTTGACAAGTTCAAGGAATTCCGTAATAAGGTTGAGAACCAACCGGATAGAAAGATAAAAGCACTACGTTCAGATCGTGGTGGCGAATATCTTTCAAATGAGTTTGATCAGCACCTGAAAGACCGCGGGATAGTATTACAGTTAACTCCACCCGGAACACCACAACTGAATGGTGTGTCCGAACGTAGGAATCGAACATTACTTGATATGGTTCGATCCATGATGAGTCACACGGTAGTACCTGACTCATTATGGGGCTATGCTCTTTTGTCAGCTGCTCTTATACTTAACCGAAGTCCGCTCTAAAGTCGTAGACAAGACTCCATACGAGTTATGGAAGGGAACGGTCCCTAACTTGTCCTTTATTCGGGTTTGGGGTGCGAGGCTTATGTCAAGTGGAGACACGAGGATAAGCTCGCCCGCGATCGGTCAAGACATACTTTATTGGTTATCCAAAAGGAATGTTTGGTCATTACTTCTATTCGCCTACCGAACATCGAGTTTTTGTTGCGGCTAGTGCGACGTTCTTAGAGAAAGAGTTTCTCGAAGACAAGAGAGGTAATAGAACCTTCGATCCGTCGGAGATTCTGAACCAACAACCGAGCAACCAATGGAGGAAGTCGTTCTTCTACGTCTGCTGCGGTTAATGTCCCCTTTGGAACCCAGGAGGTCGGGTAGACTCTCCATTCCTCCGGTCGATATATCGGTATAGTCGAGGAGAATGGGAGAGACGACGTTTACTCCTTGAGAGTAACGAACCCGTAACCTATAAAGGTGCCATGGCGTGTTACGACTCAAAGCTATGGCAAGAAGCCATGCAATCCGAGATGGACTCGATGTACGAGCGATGTATGGGATCTGGTTGACTTACGATAAGGCTAGGCCTCTTCAGTGCAAATGGCTTTACAAGATAAAGCGATCTGTAGAAGGACAACCAGATATATACAAGGCACGACTAGTGGCAAAGGGTTTCACTCAAGTGCAAGGGTTGCACTATGATGAGATCTTTGCACCCGTAGTCATGCTTCGTTCCATTCAGATTCTCTTAGCGATTGCCGCATTTCATGACTATGAAATTTGGCAAATGGATGTGAAAACCGCCTTCTTAAACGGTTATTTGGAGGAGGAGTTGTACATGGTACAACCCGAAGGTTACATTGATCCTGAAAATCCTAAGAAAGTTTGCAAGCTTAAGCGTTCCATTTATGGACTTAAGCAAGCTTCACGGAGTTGGAATCATCGCTTCGACCAAGTGATAAAGGAGAATGGATTCACTCGATCGGTCGAGGAACCATGCCTATATATCAAGTCGAGTGGGAGCAAGATTGTCTTCCTAATACTGTACGTCGATGACATACTCTTGATTGGGAATGACATACCTCTCTTAACTTCGGTGAAAGTATGGTTAAAGAACCATTTCCAGATGAAAGATCTGGGTGAGGCACAACGTATTTTGGGGCTCCGTATCTATAGAGATAGATCACGACGGATGTTATCCCTCAGTCAGGAGTCTTATATAGATAAGATTCTTGAGAGGTTCAGCATGACCAACTCCAAGAAGGGGAATCTTCCAATGATCTCTGGGGTGCACTTGAGTAAAAATCAAGCACCAAAGACATCTGAAGAGGTCGAGCGCATGAGTCGGATTCCATATGCTTCGGCAATAGGATCGATCATGTATGCCATGATATGCACACGTCCTGACGTGGCATATGCATTGAGTATGACGAGCCGATACCAAGGCAATCCAGGTGAAGCACACTGGATGGCCGTAAAGAACATTCTTAAGTACCTACGGAGGACTAAAGATTGGGTATTGACTTATGGTGGAGACACTGAGCTATGCGCGCAACCGATTCTGTGACGCTAGTTTCCAAACGGATCGAGATGACTCGAAATCTCAACTGGATTCGTTTTACTCTTAATGGCCGCGGTCATTTGGAAAAGTTCCAAACAAAGCTGTTATAGCAGATTCAACGATCGAGTCCGAGTACTATCTTTGCTTGAGGTGCGAAGGAAGCTATATGGATGCGTCGATTCTTACAAGGACTAGTCAGTAGTTCCGAAGTTCGAATGACCCGATCACCATCTATTGTGACAATAGTGGTGCCATCTTCCAAGCCAAGGAGCCTAAGTCCAAAGAACAAGTCTCGACGCGTGCAAAGGAAGGCTCACATGATCAGGGATTACGTGGAGCGAGAAGGAGATAGTGATTGACAAGATTGCTACGGATAATAACATAGCGAGATCCTCTCACTAAGCCGCGTTGAGACAAGATAAGCATGAAGGGCACGTTAAATCCATGGGAATTAAGCGTGTTCCTGAGTTGTATTAGTTGTTTTGTATGGATTTGACACTTGTATTTCCTAAAACTTCTAATAAAATCATCGTTTTGTTATATATATTGTTTTTCATGAGGGTTGTGCAGACAACGTTGAACACCTCAAAGTGAACTGAATTGCTTTATATTTTGTTTTGGTCCGTGATCGCCTACACGAGCTGATAACTCTGGCAATCATTTTGTGACGTCGATTGATGGTGGGTTCAACGAGCCATAAGTCAAACTGTTGACTGATCGATCACAGATGCGGGTTTACTGAAATCGCGCAGGACAATTTTTGTGACGACTACATGGAGTCCTAAATGTTTCAGAACATTAGGTGCCGGGTCGTGGATAGGACATCCATAGTGTTCCTAGAGTCGATTCTTTTGACTATCGACTGTCTCTTGAGATTAAGGCAGATTTTGGGTGACTTTGGTTTCTTTCTCACGGTCGACCGTAACAGGAGGCCAAGCAGATTTTCACTGGGTCATTTCATGCTGCGCTTACATCTGCAGGATTCGAGTTGAGGGAAATATCCAAACTTCTATCGAGTTATAATATTTATTCTCGGGGCCGCTCGAGGAGTCAGAATCGAAAATGCATGGCCATGCTCGAATATTGATTCGTTTATCAGTTAAGTTACTCTCTAGTCGGGGAAACCACTCTTGATACTGATCGCTTGTGAACTACGACCTTTGAAAGTACAGACTTTGCAAATTGGTTTACATTGAGTGGGAGAAATTTATTATGGATATGAGAATCGGTTATCGCACCTACACTTGTACGGACAAGTGGGAGATTGTTGGGGTTAGTGTCCTCCACAGTTAGGGCGATAACATAAATAAATCTCTAAAGGTACACAGGGTACATTTTGTATTTAATCAGTTGATTAACGTTTATCAATAACGGTTGGCTTGCTAGATAAGTTTGACGTTATTGTCATACAGATGGCGGTGATCAACTGGTCCCTAAGAGTCACACCTAAAGGATGTGTTTGAGAAATATGATTTTTTGAGAAAATGATCATATTGATGCCTTACTTAATGACTAAACAGTTAGTTAGTGTTGTTGACTAAAAGGTTAGTCAAATGTGACTAAAATGTTAGTCAAGTGTGATGATATTACTGACTAAAATGTTGGTCAGTAAAATAATGGTACGGCTATTTAATACAGATTAAATAATATTAGCTGAGACGAGTTAAATGTAATTCGTGAATTGAATATAAAATGTTATATTTAATTGTTGTGTATAATGCAAGCTAATTAAATATAAACCGTTATAATTAATTAGTAAATTATAAATATAAGGATATTTATAATATATTATAGTCGGTCCATACAGATGACACTAGTAATAAATTGCATTATATTATAAGCTAAATTGACCAAGAGAAAAGGGTCCAGATACATTCTGACCCGATACACTTTTATCTTGATCATTAAGTTAAGTATTTGAGGAGAAATACATCTCCCCAAAATACAAGATAGGCCGGCCACCATTAGGAATTAGGATAGATTTTTGATTCTATAAGAACTCTCTAATTCTATTCCTAAGAGACTACTGAATTCATTCACTATTATTTACAACACAAAACTAGAGAGAAAAGCAGTTTTCTTCTCTAAAATTCTCTAAATTTCTAGCAATTAAAGGGCATATCAAGAACACATCTTGGGTGAGAAAATTAGGAGATACCATAATTTTGGTATTGTTCTTAGGCCTAATCTGCAAGGATTAAAGGTTAATTCTAATCTTATTGTTATATTATGCGATTTCTATTTTATGACCATTAATCTTATAAAAGTTTTCATTATAATCCTGTGAATTTAATGGTCTATATACGGATATAAACCTACATCTTCTTGGTTGTAGTTCTTCCACAAATGTCACCATTCGACCACCTGTACAATCAAAAAATAAAGGCAGTGGAAAAAGGTTGATTTCGAAAAAGCGACAGTGCATTGTCAAGGCTGAAAAACCAAAGCGGCTTTGTAATAATTGCAAACAAATGGCACATCACGACAAGCGTAATTGCCCTCATCGTGGAGATGTGTTAGGAAGCACAACTACTGAGGTTTGTATTTTTACGCCTTGTGTATTTGAAGTTTCGTTTTCCTTTTCTTGATATCATCGTCTTTTTAAAATTGGGTTTTGTTGTTTCCGTGTGTTACAGGCTGCCTCGGATTCTGATCATGCTTCGGATTTTTGATTAATTTTAGGTGTTTGCATATCTCTGTGAAGATCAAGTTTTCTGAACCAACATTACATCGTTTTAATCAAGTTTTCTGTGTTTTTTATTTGCCAATACAAAGTACCATTGAATTGTACAGAAAGTATCACTTTAATACAAATGAAGTTTCAGAGTTAGAAAGCACAACTACTGAGGTTTGTATTTTTTACGCCTTCTGTATTTGAAGTTTCGTTTTCCTTTTTTTTTTTTTTTTTTTTTTTTTTAATATCATCGTCTTTTAAAAATGGGGTTTTGTTGTTTCCGTGTGTTGCAGGCTGCCTCGGATTCTGATCTTGCTTCGGACTTTTGATCAATTTTAGGTGTTCAGTCAGAAGGGCATATCTCTGTGAAGATCACGTTTTCAGTTTAGCATTACATAGTTTTAAACAAGTTTTCTGTGTTTTTTATTTGCCTATACAAAGTACCATTGAATTATGTAAAGTATCACTTTAATACAAATGAAGTTTCAGAGTACTATACTATAATTCATGTGGCAATATTTTTGGGTTCTATTGGGTCGGATTTAGCTCGACCTCAGGTTGGGCTTAGATGCGTCGGCTCTATACGGCATGACCCAACCACGACGATTAAATTGGATTAAAATGGAACTAAGTGACCATTATAGTCCAGTCATACTTAAAATGTTGGTCGAGCTCAGTCACTCAGTTTTGTTTTAATCTATAGGGTTTGGACTTTCGAGTCGGACCAAGTTTCAGCTAACCCAACTCTAAGCTACCCTTCTTTATAGATTAGATGCTTAACAAAGTATCACAAGACTTTATCAAAACTATCAATGACAAATAAAGTACCACAGATTAGTATATAAAGTGTCACTTGAAATACAAATAAGTATCACAAATGAGTCAAAATCAAAATAATGAAAGCATGACAAGATTACTGCATGAAGTATCATTTTAGATACTTATAAGTATCATTGACTGCTTAACAAAGTACCACAGGACTTTAACAAAAGTATCATTTCTGTACATTAATTTTTTACAATGACTATCAGACTATTTTTTTTAGCATTAAACCTCGTTCTACTTCTTCCCCTTCTGTTGCTTCTTTGCAGCTGTACGTAAAATCGGTTCCTCTGTACTTATCTCCTTTCTTTTTGAAGTTCCCTTTTTCGCTTCACCGTCTTTTCTCCTTCAATTGCTCCCAAACTTCCTTCTTTTTCTTTTCAAACTCAAACTTTTTCAATCAACTTAACCCGCCATTCATTAATGTCTCTAGGAGCAATGACGCGACAATTTACGCCTTGATGGTAGCGTCGGTAGACTTTACGTTTCAGTTGTTCGTCAAACAATTCACCTTCATACCTTATCATGTGAATCATAAGAAAACAGCCAGATTCTTCATTGTTTGGCTCCTCTTCTTGCCATTCCAAAGGTAAGTTTACCAAATCAGCAGCCTCAAGTTCTTTCGCAGTTGGCACACCCTTTTCATTTAAGTACAATGACATGCATTTAACCTATAAAATAACAGGCAAAAAATTAGTTTAGTATCGATATTGTCTATTCAAAATTATCACAGTTTCAGAAGAATTCTAACATACAATAATTTCTGCAATCTTGTAAAATGGTGTGCTTTCCCAATCTTTAAAGCGTGTGTTGTCAAGGACTTCAACCTTTCCCTTCTTGAAGTTGAGGCACACGCAAAAATAATGATCTTCGTATACCATTGGTACAAAGACCAATTGTGCCTTCAAGTTGCAAGGGCTATTGTTGATTTCCACAAATCTATCCCAAACATGACAAACACTCTTGAACTTTGAATCAAACACTTGATTTCCTTCTAATTCATTCTGATAAATTGAATAAATTGTATCCTGTGACATAAAACAACACAACATAATTTATTTAACATCATAATTTAGGCCTCATGAAAATCAATATGTATAGTAAGCAGATAAGTTTCATTATTTCTGTCAATTTTGACTAAGTATCAAATAAAACAACATAAAGTATCAGATGAAACAACACAAAGTATCAAAAAAAAAATGACTAAAGTTTAGAACAACATATTGAAAAGTAACAGCATTATCAATGGAAATAGAAAATATAGTTTAGAACATACCGCATGACGAATACCAAAAAACATTAGTGATGTTTCCCCTGGCTCATTGTGATCAATTTGATTCATCAGATGTGCCCAGCATTCTATTACTCGGCTTGTAACATTCACTGTTGGTGTTAATGACATTATATCCTCCCGCTCCAGGAAGTCTTCCTTGTTATAGAATGCTACAGTCTCGCTGAAATATAGTTTTCAGAAATTGCATACATGTATAAATAAAACATTTTCAATTTACACATAAATATCGTAATCATCCAACAAATTAAAGGAAAAAAATATAGAAATACCTGACTGGCAAATCACAATCATCTACTAAACAGTAATCAACCACTCTTTTCCGTAGGGGCAACATTTTCGAAAACATTGGTTGATTCGATCTCAAAAATTTCGAAATAAGTAGCACGGTTTCAGTAGCTTCCCCAAAATACAATGTGCTGCCAAGCCCATCTGATTTCGAAGTTTTTGGGCTTCCCAAGACGGTTACACATGCTGATTTTTTCCCTTTCTGAGATGTTGGTGTTTTCGGATTTTTCTTCTCAGAGAATAGTGCGGTACTTGCCAACATCTATGCTCTGCACTCATTGTAGTCACTCAAAACCAGCGTGGCTGCTATTTTTGCTCTATACAGTATTCTTTTACTCTCATCATGAAGCTCAGAATATCCCCCGCAAGCGCGTTGGGAGGAGTTTAAAACCTTAACCCCGGGACACGCTCCGAAACCGAATTAGTCGGCTCAAATGAGTTCGGATATCGGTTGGGAAACTAAAAAAAAAATCATGAAGCTCAGAATCAAACACTTTTCCATCATAAAACAACATGTGGAACATCATAAATACTCCACAGTCCAGGTTCCCTTCATTTGAGGTCCAGTTGAAGTTTTGAATCCTCATTGGCTTTGATTCAAGCAACATTCTACCAGCTTCAACATTCTTCGAAATCAAAAACTTTCCAAATTTTACAACCTAAAAAATACTAAAAGTATCAGTAAAAAGTACTAAAAGTATCACTAAAATGTACTGAAAGTATCAGTAAAAATATAAAAAAGTATCAGTAAAAAGTACTAAAAGTTTCACTAAAAAATACTATAAGTATCAGTAAAAAGTTCTAAAAGTTTCACTACAAAATACTGAAAGTATCACTCATACTATAGTGTAATACTTACTGTGAGTTTAGCAAGGTGGGCATAGTCTGTGTCTTCAAAATCAACATACGTTCTGTAGTCAAGGTAATCAACAGTGTTGTTGATGAAGTTGATGCACACACAAAAGTAGTGCACATCAATAAATAACGGCAAAAACAGCTAATGAAATAAATTTGTTAGAGTACAGCATTACAAAAAATAATATTTTTCAAAATGATGTTGATTTTCATATCTTACCAAGTCTGGCATTGCATCCGCTTCATCATTGTCTTTCTCAAACCAGTCATCAATATTCTTGTTACAAACACCTAACCATTCTTCCCATGAACTGTCAATTTCCTTTGTAAGCGTGTTCAACTTCTCCATTCTAATTGCATCAGCTTCAGCTTCATTCATTAAGTCCATGTACTTCTCCAAAGGTGACTATTTTAACATGTAAAGTATTAGTATAAACTACAAAAAGTATCACATTGTAAGACATTAAGTATCAGAAGAATACAGCAGAAGTATCAAAATTCACTACTACAAAAATGGGAATAGATAACACTTAATAGACAACCGTCAATTTGAATAAGCGTTTTGTAAAATAAAAGAAAACGCTTTTTTTACCTAAGCGTTATCTATAAAATATTTTAGAGAACACCTCTCTTATCAACAGCTTTATATTCTTGTTGTTAATATAAACTTGAATGATTAAAAAACAATAGATATCTCCTGTTGTTCTTATCCGTTGTCTATTCCCACTAAACAACAGCCCAAAACTAACAGCCCAACTCTTGCAATCCCTAACTCCTCATGCTTCTTATTGATCAGTTTCTCTCATCCTTCCGCCTCTGGCCTCTCCACTGACTAACCTAAAACTCTGTAAAAACATTCAATTTCTTCATCAGTTTCTCTCATCTACAGAATTAATTAAGAATTACAATATTTGTCAAATAAACTTGCAATTATACGGTGTCAAAATGGGAGTGATACTACAACAACATCTGAGATCATTGAATCTCCGAGTAATACCAATGATTTGATGAGTAAGAAGGTGAAATTAATGGAAGTGAGTAATGACGATAACGATGACGATGATGAGGAAGAGGAAGATCCGAATTCGCTTTTGAAGTTTCGGATATCGAAACCGTTGAGGGATACGTTGATTTATAAGGGGATTAAAGGGTTGTTTCCGATACAAGCTATGACCTTTGATGTTGTGCTTGATGGTGCCGATTTAGTCGGTCGTGCTAGAACCGGTCAGGTATGTCGTTATTGCTGTTTTATTTGTTTATTTGATTTTGAAATCTGTAGAAATTTGTAATGTTTTGGTTGATATTTGAACTAGTGAGAGTGTAATTCAATGTTATTATAGTAATGTATGTGAAAAAGGGTAAATTTTGCGCATTTAGTTAACTTTTTTTTAGTGTGAATTCTGTGTTTTAACTGGTTTTTGATCTCTTGAGAAGTTGTTCTCTTTGTCTTTCAGTTGTCTAAAAAGTCTGACAAGTCTGAAGTTTTCTGAAACCGTCTAAAGTATTCATGATAAGTTACAAAAAAAGATGATGAGAACTGGACGAATATAATTCGAAGGATACTTTATATTTTTTTGAAGACGGTTTGAGATGTGATTCATGTTGGCAACCCGATTAATTCTAGGACTAAGCCCATGTTGTTGAAGTAGTGGTATGGTAGAATTGTGTTACGCTTTTTACAAAAGCTTAGCCCTTTTTAGTGTAGTTAGCAATAGGGTTTGTGTATTATACATTTATTTCGAGTAAGAGTTGATAGGAGTCAATGCCTCATGATATTATAGGGCAAGACACTTGCTTTTGTGCTGCCGATACTTGAGTCGCTGGCGAACGGACGCACAAAAGCTTTGAGGAAGAGTGGTTATGGGAAGTCGCCAAGTGTCTTGGTGCTCTTACCTACAAGAGAGCTGGCAACTCAGGTACGACAATTAATACGCCTCCCTTCTATGTGGAATCCTGTAATGTGAAGTTGTATTGAAGATTTTGTCATCTCTATTTGTGTGTATAGGTTTTTGCTGATTTTGAAGTTTATGGGGGCGCTGTGAGTCTTACGTCTTGCTGTGAGTCTTACTTCTTCAATATGTGGCTTCAATAAGTTCTGAAATAAATAGTTGATGTGTTAATGCAGCAGGTTCATTCAAAAAATGGACAGGCGTAGCGATTTTATTTAAGCGCTCATATCACTACAAATTTTGGTACAACATTGCTTCAGGTTTTCTTCATCTTTTTTAATTTTAGTATATATCAAATTATTGTCTATGAGATCAAATTATGGATTACTACTGAAGGTTGTGCTACTCTAACTCTTATAAAATACTCCCTCCGTTCCACATTGTTCTTCCCATTTGGTTTTGGATCAAAAATTAAGGAAGATAGATTGTGTGGGTGAGATTAAAGTAGAAAAATAATAAAGTAAATTGTGTGGATGAGATTGGTTAAAAGTTGACAAAAATAGAAATGGGAAGAAAATAGTGGAATTTCCTTTTTGGGAAAGTGGGAAGAAGATGGTGGAATGGAGGGAGTACTCCGTATGCTGTTTCATGTTGATTGTATAGTACTTTAGCGTAGTAGTGTACAATCAATTGCTTTTTTGTTGGGCAAAACTATAATCGTGGTATTCTTTGAATTTTGACCTCAATGCAGATGGATATCTGCCCGTGCTCCTTGGTTCAAGTAACAAAATATGTATGTTTGTCAACTATGAATCGTACAAGGTTGCTCAATTGTTCATCTTGTGAAAGTATTATCAAGTGGCTTCAACCCCTTTACTTTCCTGCATTTTTGGATATGTACTCTGCTACTTTGTACTTATATTTGTAAAATTAAGAAAGAGGTTGGATCAAGTTGTAAATAGATGATGTAACATGATTATTTTGATTATTCTCTCATTGTGAATTATTGTACTAATATTAGTATTTTATATTACTATAAATTTCATATATTTTTCATTTGCAATATTAATTTTTTTTTTTAAAAATAAATCACAAATAGAGAACTGTTGGTCTATTAAACCGTTTTCTTTTCCTAGGAAAAGAGAACGCTCATCCAATCAACCTGCTCTATAATCTTGTGAAAACAGAACACCTAGAAGATCCAACAGTTTCCTTTTTTGGTAGAATAGAGAACAGTGCTCAAGTACATGTGTTCTCTATAAATAAAAATACAAAACGCCTCTTACACATGTTCTCTAAGCTTTATAGATCGCTGACGTGAAGAACGCTTGTAAGGCGTTCTTTAAAGCCCATTTCAACAGTTCTCTAAACCTATTTTTGTAGTAGTGATTACATACCGAATGGTTTAAACCGAAGAAAAGTCGTCTGGGTGTTGGTGCGTCTTTTCTCAACGAAGTTATCTTGTTCAATAATATTGCCCAACACTCTATCACCGCCGAGTCAATCTTGACATCTGGCAATAGTGTTTCTATTTCTTCAACTCCTAGAAAGTGCACCAAACCATATGACGCAAGTCTTTCTCTGCAATTTTAAAAAAAGTTAAATAAACTTCAGTCTGAAATGTAAAGTATCACAAATTACTAATCTGAGATACGGTTTGAAATGTAACATTAAACATATGAATACTTACGGTTTCACAACTTTGGCATTCGTAAAAAAACAATAATCCATAACTTGCTTTCGAAGTTTCAAAACTGGATCAAACAGGATTTTGTTGGACTTCAACAGCTCAGAAACAATTGGCATCCCAACATCAGGCTGCCCACAGTCTAACGTGCATCCAAGCTCCTCAGCTATTAAATGTGCACTAGAAGGAACAATGTTAGAGTGCAGCAAGTAGTTACTGATCATTCTTGGCACCGTGCTTTGCCCGCAACAAACTTGATCTTCACTTACAGAATCAACTACTCTTGTCATAACGCCTCGAAGGTTCACGTCCTCATCCTCTTTATCGTAACCAATATTCACACGGCCTCATTATATTCGATGGTCCGCTTCACACTGTTTCGCCATACTTTTTACTCAAAGTTGAGTATTGCGCATCTAACATTTCAGAAAGAATGTCAAAGCTAGGCATCCCTTGAGCAAAGTCTTTAGTTGCCTTTGCCCTTTCAACTAAACCATCAATATAGCTATAGAATAATCCATCTTTGAATATTGGTTGAGTTGGTGAGAGGATAGGACTTTTTGACTTGGTTTCAGTTGGTTTCTCCTGAGGGTGAGCATGATCGACCTTGATTTTCCATTTTCAGCTTGAATTGTTCCATATTCTCCGCATATCTTGCGTAGAATATCTCAGAATCATTCTTCATTCTCAACACAATTTCATGAACATCCCATTCAAGAAAATTGTAACAATTCAATACAAATAAAGTATCAAATAAAACAACATGAAGTATCAGATGAAACAACATAAAGTATCAAAATAATATGTCTAAAGTTTCATTTGAAACAACATAAAGTATCAGATGAAACAACATAAAGTATCAGAAAAACATGTTGAAAGTTTCAGAATAATATCAAGTATAAAAATGTATTATTAACAAAGTTTATATAACAAGTATCAGATGAAACAACATAAAGTATCAATTCAATACAAATGAAGTACCAGAAAAAAATAACTAAAGTTTCAGAATAAAATCAACATGTACTTACATCAACTGCTTTTTCCTTAATTTCTTGTTCAGATAAAGTTCCAGCTGGTAACTTTATCAGCATGTATCCTTCTGGAATTTGTGGTCCTGGTTCTGGTTGTGGGTGTGATTGTTTTTGTGGTTGTTGTTGTTGTTTTTGTGGTAGTTGTTTTTGTGGTTCTGGTTGTGGTTGTTGTTGTTTTTCTGCAACAGATTGTTTGTGTGGCGCTTGTTCAAGTTGTAGGTATCGTACTGCTTCAGCCTCATAACTGACACAGATAGGGTATGAAATCTTAGTCACAGGACCACACCCCAATGAAGCACACTTCAATTCCTCAGCCACTCTTTCCTTAAAAGTCTCAGCATCCCAATACTGAAGAAGAGGGATAGAGTGTGGTGATTCAATCCCTTTGAAAGCAATACGATGAAAGTAGGCTATAATTAGTGCCATGATGCACCCAGAAACCCCTTTTGTTTTGTTTGTTTTAAACTTCTCCAGACTCATGATCAACTTCTGGAAGATATACGAACACCAGTCATGGTTCTTAATGGCGTCAACATTTTCAACAGCCCTGAGAATCTTCATATCCAATGTGTAGTTCGATGTTGGTGCCAAAAAACATGACATAGAAACAAGAACGAAGAGTCTCTTGAACTCTTCCCCCGACTCCCCAGACTCCTTACAGGTTTTCAGTCGACTGTACAGATGTTGCAGTCTGGCGGGTTCCTTTTTGTCCGTCACCTGAAACATATTTCGCCATTTCGAACGCACAGCTTCAAATTCTTCTTCTTCAATATGATTCATTGATTTCTTCTCAACAGGTTCACCACCTCTTGGTACTCCAAAAATGTCATGAATGTCTTATTTTGTGAGGAAGAACTCCAGCTTTTTAGCCACAAACAAATGACTTGAAGGGTTAAAAGCATCAACAATCCATTCAATAATTGTGGTAGGTATTGTTCTCACATTCAAATGCAACATCCCACCAAAACCAGTTTCTCTGATAGCTGCCTTCTGGGCGACGTTAAGATCTTTCATAATGTCAACTAGTTGACCTGGCCGACATTTAGAAACAAATTGCTCCTTCTGCTGCTTGACAGCCTCCTTCTTGACATTTTTCTGTTTTTTCTCTTTTTGCTCAGATGAATCTTTGCTTACTCTTTTCTTAGGATTTTCCATGCTTTTCGGTGCCATGTTTAATTAGAAATGAACAACAAACAAGTTCACATATTAATTTCAGTGATTAAAACAAAAATATCACATACAATTACAAAAACAATTCAATTAATACATACAACTGAACAACATACAAGTTCACATATTTCAATATAAAGAACCATTACCACTACTACAAATCTGAGCAAAAACAACGGAGCAAAAACAACACAAATTGCTATGTTCGTTGTTTATAATATTATAAACAACGCAATTAAAATTTCCGTTGTAAAAACTTTAGGCGCCAAATCAAACTCATCACTAAAAACAACGAAAAAATCATTAAAAACAACGGGTGGGTTATAAAAAACGGTTTTTATTAAAAATGTGTTGTTTTTGAGTTAGACTTTAAATAACGGTTTCGTAGTGGAAAACCGTTATTTTTAACAAAATATTAAAAAAAACGGTTATTTGCAAATAACCGTTGTTTTTTATTAAAAAAAAAAACGGTTTTTATAGTAAAAACCGTTCTTTTTAATTAAAAAGCAAAAAAAACGATCAAAATTCAAAATTCAATCGATCAAAATTCAGAATAGCAGGAGGCTTCTCTTCGACCTCTATCTTCTTCTTCTCTCTCGTTTCAATTCATTTATCATCATTCACCCTTATCATCACCATCACACTCATAATCATTCACTTTCATCATCATCGTCGTCGTCTTGTTGTCGTCTTCCGTCATCGCCATTGTCGTGCTGCCCTTCTCAGCTTGCCAGCTGCTTCCTTTCTTCGTGTTTCAGCCTCTTTTTGCCGATTTTTGTTGTGGCTTAACCTAATCAATCAATTAATTAAGGTATAATCGACTTCAATCTTTCGGTTCTCACTTTCGTTGTTTTTGACCTAGATTTTGGGGGTTTTCAATTTAAAGTCGATTTTAATGATTCAAAGTCTCGATTAACTAGTATTATGGTAATAATTGATAGTAGTGTCGTTAATTGTAGAGTTTGGATGCTTGAAAGCGATTTCAGAGCAGGTTCTTCACTTCCGAGTCGGAATTTCGTTTTCCCACTTCGAGGTAAGGGTTCTCCCTTACTTAGTCTGGTATTCGTTGTTTTGTTGCGTGATTTGATGTACTTGTGTGTGTTATGACTGTGTTGAGTGAGTGTATGAGAATTGAGTGGTGTGTGTGTATATGCCGGGAATGTAATACGTGAGTTTGGCTGTTGATGCTGCAGTTTGCTTGTGGTGACGGTGTAGGTGTGATTTGGTGTGTGAGTTGAAATGATTATATGTGTGTGCGAATTAATGGCGTTGTGACGTATTATATTTTGTGTGTATGAATCGATACGGTGAGGAGTGTTTTCCGAGTAAGTGTACTGTTACTTATACCGAGTAATAGAGTTGTTGCGCGTGCTGTTTTACTGTAGTCCATGTAGTCTCTTATTGCCTTTGTTACGTTGACCGTCATTGTTACCGTCTGCGATTGTTACTGCGTTTGCTGCTGTAGACGAGGCCGAGTAGTGAACTGCCATTAGTTTGTGACATTGCTGCTGCGTTGAGAACGTGAATACACGTAGTTTGTGTGAGTGTGTGAATTATAGCCAGTAATGGAGTGTTTAGGCCGAATGAGGTTTTAAGTGTGACTCGGTTGCTGCTGTCTTCGTGTAACGATGTTGTTGTCGAGTGTTTTGATGTTCACGCTTAAAGTATGTTGCTGCTCGTGGTGTTAACTATTACTTTAGCGCTCCATACGTGTTTACTGTGTAATGCTGCTACTGTTTGCCCCTACGCCAAGTAAGGGTCTGCTACTACGCTACTTTATGGACTGCTGCTGCATTTTGTTGGTTATGTTGTCGGGGCTGCTGCCATGTGCAGTGGGTGGTGGTTATGCTTAGGCTCGGTTTGGCCTTGGTGGTGTTTTATGATGTCATATGGAGGGTTATATGTGTGTGTCAGTAGATTGTTGGTTTAAGTGTCGTGGTCCATGATTGAGCATTGTGTTGATGTATAAAGTGCTGTGGGCGTGGATTCGTGCTGTATCTGCTTTTGTAAGCTTGAATTGGTGAGTAATGAATATATTATGAAGCGATGTGTGTTGGTTACATTGTGAGGTGCTTTGGAATGTAGTAGGTAGGTGTAAATGAGGATACTCTTGTGATATAGCTGCTGGTCGGGTTTTGTTATAAGCATTATGAGCTCGATTTTTGAGTATTTTCATCTTCACTAGGCTTAAGTATGTATGTATGGCATAGTAGAATGAAGCGAGAGTAATTGAAAACATTATGTTGAGTATGGAAGTGATTTACGTGTGGGTGAATGCCTTAATTATTATAGAATCACTGTTGTTCGGTTCTTTAACATGCGAGTTGGTTTAGTGTGGCTCGAAAGAGGTTCTGGATGCACCAAATGTTATGAGTATGATAAAAGATACCAAAGCAGCTCAAGAGGTTACGAATTCTTTGAAAATACTGACCCTTTTTCTTTCTTGATGTTAATTACTGCACTACATTTTGAGGTCTCGCAACTTTAAGCTTGACTTCGCGCTGTGGTGTACTTGTGTTTGATTCAGGTCCGTGCTCTTGAAGAGTTCTTCAGCATGCTATCAAATGTCAGGTTCTAATCTTGAAATGTATGTTTTGCCTTTTTTTTTTTTTTTTTTTTTTTTTTTTTTTAAACGTGTTACTCAATCAATACGCATGTTGTCGTCTCTAAATGTCTGCAATTCTGCAAATCTCCTTTGATTCACATTGATCTTCATGTTTGTATTTACATGGCCTTTTAATTACGTTTTTATCATATGTTTTAAACGTTTATACAAACTAGTGCTCTGTACTCTTTTCTGTTTAAATTATGTACTTTTGTGAAAGTCGTCTGGTGATATTGTGTGTTTGCTTAGGTTGCCCGTCATATGCTGTAGTTTAAGTGCTTGACGTCTAAACGCGTCTCTTGGTTTGATTTTTGGTCATCATTTCGTTAACTGTCTTCTTCTGATGTTATGCTATTTTCTGCGTCTTCTGTAGGATCCAGATCGTGCCTGTTATGGTCCTAAGCATGTAGAAGTTGCCCATGAGCGAATGGCTATCCAAACACTGCTTATCACAGATGAAATTTGTTCGTATTTTTTATTTCGTTGAAAAATACTATGATCACGTGTTTCCATGTACTATTATTCGATATCGAGATATAGATTCTGTCAATAAAGGTGCGTAACATTTACGTGTATGATTGCAAACTCATGTTAGAAGAATGGTTTTGACTTCCTCTTTGGATTTGCCGTTCTTCTATCTTTGCATGCCTTCTTTGGTCGTGCTTTGCCATGTTTCATAAAAACAGAGTTTTCTTGTGTGTATTATTCTGTAAAGCCTTACGCCAGTTTCTGTATCGTTTCGACTTTTGTCAAATTTATCTTCATTCATGTGGAATGTTTCTGTGTGCCATCGTCAGGAGCGCTGACGTAGCAACTCGACAAAAGTATGTCAATTTGGTCAGCTCAGTGAAGGATTCAGGAGGAACCGCTCATATATTCTCATCCGCGTAACGTCCTCATTTAGGTGGGGTCCGCACAACCCAAATGGGGGTGTTACAGACGGCTTGAACTACGATGGTTAGATTAAACTTTCAAGTATCTATTTTATTATTATGCACTAAAATAATTATATATTTTTTGTTTTTGTAGTATATCGCTAAAAATCCACCTGGAACATCTATACGGCGCAAGAAATCGACGAGGAATGAGATATGCGGGGATAATTTATATAAATTGTATAAATTGTATATCGAAATTTTTGATAATTTATATAAATTGTATTTAGATAATTTATATAAATTGTATTTTGATAATTTATATAAATTGTATTTTGATAATTTATGAAATTTTTGATAATTTATATGTAATTATAGCAATTTCGTAATTTTATTTTTTTTTTTAAAAAAAAATTGAATTTTTTATAACGATTTTTTTAAAAAAACCGTTTTTTTTAATAGTTATTATTTATAACGGTTTTTTAAAAAAACCGTTTTTTTTAATAATTAAAAACAACGGTTTTTTAAAAAAACCGTTTTTTTTAATAATTAAAAACAACGGTTTTTTTAAAAAACCGTTTTTTTTTAATAAAATCCGCCAAATTTTTATAAAATGTTATTTTTGATATGAACAACGGTTTCGTATATTTTTTTTGCGTTGTTTTTGATTATAAACAACGGCCATGGAAACAACGGTTGGATTTTTTATATAAAACGGGTTTCTTGCGTTTTTTTTGCTTAATTTTCGGGTAGTGTACAGACATAAATAAGTACCACTTACTATTACTTGAAGTATCAAAATAATACAATAAAAGTATCACTTTAATTATTACAACTGAATAACATACACGTTCACATATTAGATTATCAAGTATCATATATATGCATATAAAGTACCATTATAGACATAAATAAGTACCACTTAATATTACTTGAAGTATCAAAATCATAAGAACCCTAGATTATAAAGTATCATATATATGTGTATAAAGTACCATTACAGACATAAATATGTACCACTTACTATTACTTGAAGTATCAAAACAATAAGAACCCTAGATTAGTACATGCAAATAACCAAATTTCGCAATTCGTTGAAGCATTTCGTCAAACACTTGGTGTCCAACAGACAAAAATTCAAAACATAACCACATAATCAAAAACATCAGTAAAACGTACTAAAAGTAAATGATTGAAAAACGCTTGAATGAACGAAAATATCAGTAAAACGCTTGAATTAACGAAAATTACCATACCTAGTAAACGAAAATAGAAGGATTTTTGTGATTAAATTTGATTATACTCGATTAATGATGAATATTTCAGTAAATGATTGAAAAAAACGCTTGAAAATCGATGAAAGTATCGCTAAATTCTTGAGGATTGAAGGTTTTAGGGTTTGAAATTAGAGAGAGAGAGTGAAAGAGGAGAGAGGGAGTGAAATTTGGGAAATGAACGTTTTGTTTTGGCGGTTGAGTGAGGGATTGTTTATTTGTCGACGTGGCTCAATCTCAAGCGCCCAATCTAATCTAATCCAACGGCTGTAATTAGGATGTAGGATGTAAATATATATAAGGATGTACCGGATCCTATCTATCTATATATATATATATATATATATATAGAAATGGGTTATATTAAGTCCAGCCCATCCCACTAAGTCTCTAAGTCCTCTTAAGGACCGTTGGATTACAAAAGATCAATGGCTGAGATTTAAGGTGTAATAATTGCTGATTTCTTATTTTAAAATAAATGTAAAATGAATTTTTAGTTCCAATGCAACTAAACCATTCACTTTACACGTTCCTTTATTTTAATTTTCAATTCCAATATTCCTCTATTCTCTCTCTTCATTTCAACCACCCTATCTCTTTCTTTTTTCTTTTTTTCTTTTTTCTGATTTTTTATGAAAACTTCATCTTCTTTAACTAAACATCAATCTCATTGTTATTATTAGCACCATGTTTAATTTTTCTTTCATAAAAGAAATTTTCATTGTTGCGGTGTTTAATCTTTCCTCCATTCATATAGGCTCCATTGTTGCCGCCCCAAATACCGTCCACCGCCGCCCCAACCACTGTCCACCGCTGCCCCAAAGACCATCCCCTTCCACCGCCCCAACTATCGACACCACCGTACCACCGCTCCACAACACCACCGCACCACCATCACCGACGTACCTAACCACCACAAGGTTAGTATTTTTTTTTTTTTTTTTTCAGATCTGAGTGTTTTCATATCTTATTTTAAATTTGAATTTTTTGGTATGATAATCTCAGATCTAAGACTCATTTATTAAAAATCTTACTTGAAATGTTTTTTTTTTCTTTTAAATCTTACATTAATTTATTTTTTTTCAGATTTGATTTTTTGGCGACAGTGGTGGTAGGTGGTGAGAGCGGTGGCATCAGGAGGTGAGCAGTGGAGGCGGAGGGTAGGTGAGGTTGGTGGCGGCAGCGGGTGGATGGACCGTACCCAAGTCATGGAGTCAAATTCATTTGTTACGACAATTAAAGTTACACTCGTAGAGGACAGAGTTTCATTTGTAATAAATAGTAGCTACGTTCGTAATATACTAAAGT